>JAXQGY010000894.1:0-311362 GCA_037040535.1 Talaromyces sp. P118-02
ATACTAAATTATAATTAATAAATAATTAAAAGATCTGATATTAAAACTACTAATATAGATATTAAATTGTTAGTCTATATATAATAAGAAATTTTAATAATATTCTTTATTATAAGCTTATCTGTTTTAGGACTTATCTTAGAAATATTATTAAAAATTAATATAGCTTCTTCTTATATATTTATTTAGTAATAACTTTGACTAGGTTTTAAATTAGAATTTATTAGAAAAGAAGATAGAAGATATAATTTAAAATAATATTAAGAATTAATAGTAAATTATTTAATAAATTATTTATTTTTTAAAAAATTTTATTAATAATTTATCTAAAAATAAATAGAGTAAAATTAATAAAAAGATTAGTTAAGTTAGCTAATTATTTAAAGAAATTATTTTATATTAAAATTATTAATTAAAAATTAACTGAAGCTGCTTCTTACGACCGACGTTTTGTAATATACGGACATGACAGGCTCACTGCACACGAAGACATTTTATTCCGAGTGCACGTATATTTTGATGACATGAGGTGTGGAGATAAGAGACAAGAGAAAGTGAACACATACATAATAAGGTCAACTGACAGGTAAGCCAGCCAGCCACCAACCTAGCTCTACCTACGACAAAACAGGCGTCCATTTCCGGGCCTCAAGGCTAGAGGTGGAATTTATGTGACAAAGCCACAAATTGGAAACTTCTGCTACGTGCTTGCCTAAGACAATTAACCCAGCGCACGGATCCGCAAAGAATCGGTTGTATGTAAAGAGTAGCGTAAGAATTTCGTCTAGCTCAAACCCTATCTGTTTTGGTCCAGTTACTTGCACTAGCTCCCAGGCTATATGACATAATGTTGTGGGTTTCTCCGTCTTTTTCAACATACCTAGATAGGTAATTTTTTACGAAAGGAGGATGGTGACTTGTGGAATGTGGGAGAGGTGCGTCCGGAAAGTTCATATGTTTGCAATAATAATGTTACATACCCTCAAGTAAACAGCTGCTAGATTTACGTTTGCTATTGCCACTCGTAGATACCCAGAGGAAACAAAAGCACAGTGTAGGCTGATAAGCTAAATATGTCAATATAGTCCACATTTCCTTTATAAACAAGTGCAGGCACATCATTCCCTATATAACAGCACCATGTAACAGTCTAGATAGTAAGATGATAATTTACCTATTATGTTACATGTATTTATTCACTCTCCAGTACTTTCAATATCCCCTCTCCACCGCTCTCCACCCATAAATTCCTCAACCCCTATTGGGAATGATTGGAAGGCAAATATAGTTCTCATAGCCAGCTCCGAAATGTATAGAGTTTGTGCCTTTGAAAAGAGCTTCAGGTCTGTTGGATGGTTAGCTTTATCCAAAATTGGGAAGCATATTCATTGGTCATGTACCTGTCGTAAGGGTCATTGTGAGTGGAAATCCCAGAGCCAGCCAATTCGCAAGACCCAACGTCGACAACCAACCGGTCTCCCTCCTCAAGCACCACATTTGTTGGTATTATTTCAACATCCAGGCTGTAAACTTCGTTTGGTATCACGGAAAGCACGTCTGTGGACAAATAGTCCCGATGAGGCAACCAGGGGCGATGGCGGTCATGTTGAGGATTTGTCTTTCTCAAACTCACCCGCAAATAGCCCTTTGTTACGGATGCCGCCTCACCTGTGGTTCCGGTATAAAAGATCTCCTCTCCAGAAGCTGAAATGTGGCGAAGAGACAAAAACAGGTCCATGTCCGATGGCGTACTTCCATATTGATCGCGGCTGATAGAGACATTCAGGTGGCACACAATATGCCCGGTGATTTCAGTCTCCGAGTCAAAGGGAGCAGATGAGAACGAAACTGATCGAGGAGAGTCATCGGCGCCAAAAGCTCTGTACTCAATCTTGTGAGGCAGACCAGCAACAGGCTTGCTCCAGCTTAAGGTTTTGTCAGAGCTGAGATACATGTTTTTGTACTGTGTTCTCGCTATCGGCCATTCTTTTTCTTTTCTTCTCAAGAAAGTAGCCTCTCCTTCTGGGTTGTTGTGTCCAACATTACCTTTTCGCAATAACAAGTCCACCGCAGGCATTTCTCCCTTTCTTGACCATCCCACACGGTCTTGACCTTTGAGAAAGGCATCCAAGAAGCTAAGTTGAATCTCCACTTCTTCAGGGTAATAGAATGGGAGATCGTGTCGACCCGAAATAAATCGAAGGTACTTAAATTCCGAACCGGCATGGATGTAGCCCTGAACATTACCCCGAAGATGTAGCAGAAAGCCACCCCAATTCGCGACGCTGAGGATAGGCACTTGGATGTCCTCGAGGTTATAGTTTACCGAAGCAACACGCGATTGGTCACGAAACCGACAATCTCTCCCCACCTTCAGCCAATCGACTCTATTAGCTTCCAGTTCTGATTCCGATAGTGAACCTTCCACTGTATCATCACCCCAGTTTCTTGCTTTTCTTCCAGGCAAGCCATACTGGTTTGGGCCAATTTGTCGTTTCCAGACGATTTCCAAAAAGGAATTAGACAGTATTCCACCATGTCTGATGGCATCACGATAAAAGTCTGAGAAGCCTTCCCACGGAACGATAGCAGCTAATCCTTTTGGTCTTCTGGCGGCAACTTGCCATTGCGTTGCAGCAAAATAGCTGATTCCAAGTAGGCCGACTTTGCCGTTGGACCACTCTTGCTTGGATGCCCATTCTATGAGATCGCAGAACCCATCAATTGTGGTTGCAGAAAGAGTGTCGAGATACCCTGGAGATTGACCAAGGCCGGTCTCGTCTGCCCGGACAACGACGTATTCTTTTTGAGTCCAGTACTGTGGCGTGGGTGTCTCCCAGGCCGAGTGATCCGTCTTGTGCTCCGGAGAGACCTCTGCAAAGCTACCCGGATTGAAGCTATAGTTTTATGTTAATAGGAAAATTTATGCAAGAGAACCCCTTATCTGAAAATGCGTGGCGGCTACTCACTGTTTGTACTGTATATCCTTTCCATAAGGACCGTAAGTGACTAGGACAGGAAATTTTCCGCCTTGGTCCGAGGCATGAGGACGGTAAACATTGCAACGGATTATACCATTGTTCTGGAGCTTGACGGTGACATTTTTTTCGAATATGTAGGAGTAGGACGAGCTGTCTTTGGTGGCAATATCAGGAAGACTGCTGGGATCGACGGCGGTAGAAGACATGGTGAAATTTGAATTAATTCGTGATATTGTTCAAAAAATTTATTTGAGCTCTTTGCCTGCATAACATGCCAACGCAGTCCTAGAGATTTTATACTCGAGTACTGGACATTTTAGGTAATGGATCGATACTATGAGAACAGCCAATGACCGGATTTACCGTCTTTGCATCCCCCCGCTTAACTAATTCCCGTATATCCCGACCCAGACTCTTGTTTAAGTTACCCCAGGAAGAGACTAATGCAACCAGGGAACTGCCGAGGTAGCCGAAAGAACGCTGTTTTCTCTTTTTTTTTCTCGTTGAAATTTCGAAACGTCGCAAGGTAGCTTCAACACCCGCGCTTGTCCGGACACAGTATAGTTCTGGAACCATTCCCCGCCTTGAATTGTCTACCGTGAACGACCTCCTATAAAACCAAAGTACCAGGTTACATTTAGCAGCTAAAGATATGAAGACACCACGGATTTGTCAGAAAGCCCGACGACGAGTGAAGCTTGCCGGCCGGCCTAAAACAGCCTGCCATCAATGCAGCTCCTTAAAGGTACGTCGTAGTCTCTGATAGCCTTTTGAGGTTTCTGCCACTTCAAGTATAGCGATATGTCTAATCAGATGGACTAGGTACGCTGTGCTGGTGAAAAATCATCTTGCAATAGGTGCACCCGGCTCCATCGAAGATGTACTTGGCCGAAAGACACAGAGAAACACTTTCACAGGCAGACGGCCCCTTTAAATGAATCGCCCATTAGCACGATACCTGCTGAAATCGTATGCGGGACCTTCGGGATACCACCTGGCCTTCTTCGTGAGCTTGTAGATCTCTATTTTTCTCATGTCTACAACTCGAGTTTGCTTTTACATCGAAAATCTTTCCAACAGAGCATAGTGGATGGATCAGCGTGCAAACATGTTGTTCTGGGCGTCTGTGCGCTTGCCTCATGGTATGAAATGGTTTCTCTTCTATTTGCTTTTTATTAACTTGAAGCAGCTTCTATGACAGAAAGAATCAGGAGAATGGCATCATGGATGCAGAGAGTCCCCGTGAATGGGCGGCCGAAGCGAGGAAGCTCGTCTTCTCCGAGGTTGAATCTCCTACAGAGGATAACCTTGTTACTTTCATCAACCTGGGCATGTTTTGGTGCAGTCACGGAGAATGGAAACGGATGATGATTTATTTCGGAAATGCAAATGGCACAGTAAGAGCGCTTGGCTTCATCCCCGAGTCCATCGCACATGAAACGCCCTTTGAAACCGAATTGAGCCTGCGGCGATTTTGGGCGTGGTTTATGATCAACCAATTCATAAACTCGACGGACTGTTCTACAATTGGTATTGAACACTTTGAAAACATTCCGCTTCCTTGCAGTGAAATGGAATTTGATTCGGGTGTTGTGAAAAGTCAACCCGTTTCTATGCGTGATCGTAAACGGACTGACAATTTTTATGCGGAGATGATCCGACTATGCAGTATCTGGTACGAACTTTGAAGTTACATTTCTAATTTGGTTACTGACACTATGAAGGCCTTTGGTTTGTAGGCTTGCCCATGATGACGGGCTACAAATTGACAAAAGACTGCGGTCTCTTCAAACGCTCGACACCAAATTGAGAGTCTGGCTAAAAGATCTGCCAGAGGTGTTTGCTCTGAGTCGCGCATGTATTGGATCATGGAAAGAAACTTATCAAATTTCGGGTTTGCACATCATATACCATCAACTTATGTGTGCTTTGCACTCATCTATAGTCCCGCTTTTCTCACTAAACCCCCTGAAAGGAGAATGTGGGGTTTTCCAAACGACATCAGCACAAACGGCTTTTTTCCACGCGCAGCAAGTTTCCTCCATATTCATTCAGACTGGATCATTAATCCGGTGTCCAACAGTCGGCTTTTTGGGTTACGCGGCTTATTGCTCATCAGCAGTCCAAATGCCTTTCCTGTGGTGTCAAAAAAGTCATATCAGACGAAGCGTATATTTTAACATTGAGGCCAACCTGGAAGTATTACGTGCTGTTGGTAAACACTGGAAACTAGTACAACCTTTGGTAAGTTTATCCTCTCCCCTGGCATAACATTAACTGGTCTCTTATCATCCTCACAAAATCAATAGGAAGACTTTGTGCCTGTGCTCCACAAATACCATACAGGTATGGCGTACTCCCTTGCAGATGAGCCAAAGGCTCTAGATGGGGCCGATTTGAATAGAAACAGAGGAATTCGATTGAGAGCAAGAGCCTCTATCCTTGGATATAACAAGGTCTTTGGCTACAAAGGATGGAAACAGGACCATGTTGGAAAGACCAGCTTGGATCTCGACTTGGATGACGACCATGAAAAAGAGAGTGGATGTGAGCAGAGTGACTTGCAAGAACTAGATTCACCATCTTCTGCCGCAAACTTGGATTTTCTAGGTAGCCTCTTTGAAGTGCAGAAGGAAAGTTCTTTCAAAGACCTAAATGGCTACTCTTTTCTGCCTGAAACGCAAAACGTTCTATCGACGCCTGATGAGTCACTCGATATCTCGCCTCAAATTGGCCGTGGGATATTTGATACCATTGATTTTTCCAATTTGTTTTAGATGATACCTTTTATGGAATGTTGATTATGTGAAATGCTGAAACAGATATTTTCTGGTTTGTAAACCCGTAAAGCTAGAGCGGTCGAGTCTACTTATAAGAAAAGAGGCCAAATTACGATCTGCCAGCACGTTGAGAGCCGGATTTTTTTTCTTTTTTTCAAGCAGAGTATGAGAATGAGATAAAATTCGAGTCTTTACGGTGTTTGGGCCTTGATTGCAGGCGGCGATTAAGCCACACGATAAGCTTTGACAGAGAATGGCTTAAAATCGGCAAGAATTTCAAGGCAAACAGAACAGACCAGACAATATCACAAAATAAACCTTTCTAGTATCCCTTGTCCAAGGAATGGTGACGCGCTGGTAGACGTGTCATGCCTATTTTTGGCATGTATCCTTTTTCTGATTAGGGTTAGGGCTAGGGCTACTTACCATAGACTAGATACTGGACCATGAGAGCACGCAGGAAAAAGTGATCCATAGTCCTGATACATCTAGCTAGTTAATAAGTTTGGAGGAAAGCATTAATAAATTATGAAAATTTGCGAAGAAAATCCAAGGTTATGTTTATATGGGGGGCACGTCAATCGAATGACGAAAAAGTCGTGTGTATCGGTCCATTATCTTCAACGACAAGATCAACAAATCATTCATTTCATTGCCAGAATACCCTCCTCCAAAATACAGACCAGAAGCACATTTAATTTTCAACTGTCGGTTTAATGTCCTCAGCTAACAGAAGCATAAAATATGACGCGTAGCTCCTCTATTGTGAAACCTGTCCAAGGCTCTACAAAGAATTTGTCTCTTTTCTGAATGGAGTCATGGACCATGTCTAGGATAGGTAATGCAGGGAAATAATTGAAGCCTAAAATATTCCAGACGGTGGATGACATCCAAGCAAAGTCGTGGAGTAGATTTGTCGTACTATATTATGGTGGTCGGTGTATTTTTCTTATAACGAATCATACGAAAAGCTGGTAGTTGCTGATATTATGTGCATCCTTAATCTCAGGAATAAAAGTCTAAGGTATATCGCTTTGGTGGACGCCATCCTAGATAAGCCCTCCTACACAACTTAGCTACATGCTAATATGGATTGTTTTAAGTGTCCAACAAAATTATCATTCATCCATAACAAGCAGACTTTCAAATCATGCAACATAGTTTTCTACCTTAACCAGTTCACATAGGAAAATTGTCAGATTCTCATTTGCGTACATCTAAGTACACTTCATGACCTGTACTCTTTTTTTAAAAGGCTCGAGATTCCGCTACCACCCAAGGGAATATGAATTTTCGGTACTAAACTGTTGAGGCGATCCCCTTAGACGTTCTCCAGAACCTGCTCCTTGAACTCCCGCTCGACCTTTTGGCCCTTGTCGTCAGTCGTCGACTCGCCGTGAAGGTTGAGAAGAGCACCAAGGTCGAACTTGGGTGCCTTGAGAAGCTTGACCTTGCGGATGTGGACCTGAAACCAGCGTGTTAAGAATATCGCTGATTGAGCGTTGTAGACGTAGAATACTTACATTTTGCAGAGGGTAGATACCCTGGGTCGATTTCTCGATCTCACGGCCAATGACCTCGGGGATCAGCTTGGTGGTAAGTTGCGACAAAGTGCAGCTGGTAGCCTCGCGTTGGATGATCTCGGTCATCTTCTTGCGGATAGCGCGGATCTGAGAGGAGGCGGCGTATGTGGTCTTCTTGATCTGGTTGGGGCGTCTCTTGGTGAAAGCAATGGCGAACAGGCGGATAAGGTAGTCGTCGGTGGTCTTGACAGTGACGTTGGCCTCGATCAAAGACTGCCACTTGCGGACGAGAGATCGCAGCTTGTCCGATGTGAAATCCAAGCCGTGGAAGTTGGTGAGACAGTTCTTGCCCTGGACTTCATCGACACGGAGCTTGACCTTGCGGAAGGCGTGGTCCTCGTCGTTCTGGAGATCGGCAAGGGAAACCTCGAAGATTCGGCCCTTGAGGGCGTCGTTGGCGTTCTTCAGACCGGTGGTTCTGTTGACAAGGGTCTTTCCAACGCTGTTGGGAAAGGGTTAGTCTTCTGCATCGAATTTTCTCTCGTCGAACGGGGTTGCCATACTCGCGAATCTGGAAGGTAGAGGGGGCCTGCAAGGTGAATTAGCAAAAGAGAACAAAGGCGTGCAGGCTGGATCAGTTTCTTTTCTTACCTTGACCGAGTATTCATCCTTGCGAGTGAAAGGGTCGACGGTCCGCTTCTTCAAGCCCTTCTTGCCCTTCGACAAGCGCTTGTTCCTGAATAACAAGAGAGTATGTTAGACACATGAGCGGCATTTGGAAATGGGATTGAAGGGCATCGTACTTTCCGACAGCCATGGTTGCGATGATATGGACTTGGATTGATCGCTTGCTGTCGCGGACGAGTTCGAGCAATTAACCACAGATTGTCGGGTGTAAAAAATCCCACAGTCGGCACTAAGCGAGGGTTCCGCCAAGGGGGCTCCGCCCTACCCTACCTTACTAAGCCGGTGGATCACGTGGATGCCGCGAGAGCGTGTGGCGGATGTGGCTGACGAGTGTGGCGGTGCAACTATGTTCAGTCTTTACTTTTTTACTTAGTCTCTTGATAATAATATTTTTTCTGATATGCACATATAGTAAAATTGAACTAATTTTTACGTTTTACTAACAAAAAAAATTTTTTTTTGTCATTCTGCCTGTAGAATTATTTCATTGTGGTCTGCGAAGCCTCTCTTTTTTATTGTCTCGCCCGCTTTGTATGGGCCCGGCCGAATCCGGCCAATCGCGACCCGGGCCTAACGTCACTGGGCGCAACTGCTCGTTATATCAATCAACGTCCCGCGACTCTGGAGTCTGGACACATCACAATCCAAACACACCAGATATGGTAAGTTCTTTTCTATCTCTGACGATGCAACGCTTTCACTGACACTTGCGCTTAGGGAAAACGAAAGAAGTCAAGTCGCGGCCCGCAAGGGCCCAAGAAGGTGCGTACTCGTGATCATCCATCACTTCGGAAGACTGACCAGTCAATCTTTACAGAGAGAACCTCTTGCGACCACGTTCGCCTGCCTCTTCTGCAACCACGAAAACTCCGTTATAGTGAAACTTGATAGGAAACTGGGCCTGGGAAACCTGCACTGTAAAGTCTGTGGCCAGCGATTCCAGACAGGAATAAACTGTGAGCATTCTTCATTACTTGAATGCATATCTGCATGATAATAACGAAACAAACCTAGACCTTTCGGCCGCCGTTGATGTGTATTCCGACTGGGTGGATGCTTGCGATGCAGTCGCAAAGACAAAAGCCAATGATTATGACCGTGACCCCCAGGACGGACTCGACGACATCGAAAACCCGTCGCAACTCGACTAGGCTGATTGGGCTTTTACGGCGTTTGGGGGATTGAGTCCTGTGGAATAAAGCATGTTTTATATATTTTTTAATGTATTGCTAGCTATTGCTATGTATGGAATTTACGTCAACCTCTTAAGGAAGAAACTTGGACATGTAGGATATTGGAAGCAGAAAGTTAACATCGTCCTTTCAATATTGACAATGGAACCAGAGCTAGATCTAGAGGGTATAATATCTATCGCCGAAATCTCCAAGTCCGGGAATAATGTACCTATTCAAAGTTGTTAGCAGGTATGTGAAATCTTTGGTTCGACACATCGTACTTCTTTTCATCTAATCCCTGGTCGATAAAGGCCGTCACAACTCGCAGTTTTGGGAATCGCTCAGCAAAGTCTGCAACTCCCGAAGGGCTTGCAATCAGGTTGAGGAATAGAATGCGTTCTTCCGGAACGCCTCGTGATATCAGAACTTCCACGGCCATTGTCGCGGAACCACCTAAAGAGTCGCGATCTTAGTAAAAAACGGACATTCAATGTGCTTCATCTAACTACCTGTGGCAAACATAGGGTCCAGAAGAAGAACCCATCGCTGTGAAATATCAGCAGGAAGCTTGTCGTAGAAAAGCTTTGGCTGGCAAGTCTCTTCGTCCCGCTGGATAAGGATTTTGCCGATGCGGACAGACCGACAGCAGTCACGGAGGCCTTGTTCCATAGCTTCACCTGCTCGCATGATCGACACACCGCATATTTTCCCCTCGAACTTGACGCCCAGGTATGATCGACCAACGGGAGTGGTGACCGACTGCTCCACCACAGGAAGGTGGTTCAGGCCTTCTTCGACGAGGAGACGGATGATGCGATTGGAATAGAAAATGAAATCCGCGCGGGCAGTCCGCTGGTCTCGGATCATCCTATTGCATTTATTAGTAGGGTATCATGGCTTGACTGGGGCATGGATTCTGACGTGAGGAGCGCAATCAACTGCGGCGTCTGCGGTAGAACGTGGACATTGTCAAAGCTGACCTCCTTCGAAACAGTCGCCGTGGGTTTCTCCCTGTCTGGGCGATAGAATGGGCCTACCCCCTGGGCAGGTGAGGGAATCTGTTCAACTTGTTGAGCGGGCATGGCGTCTTCTGTCGAGAGCGTGCAGGAGAGTGGCGGTTCGAAGGTTGCTGGGAATCCTTTTGGCGGGAGCGACTGGTCACGCGGGCACAACTGAAGACTTATAAACCCACAGCGGGCCTGATTTCAGATATGCCTGGCGCCCTCGGCCGAAATACTTGAAACTTAGAGCTGCGATTTCCGAAGAAAATCCATAGCCATACAAAGAATTTGAGCGCCAGGGCCTGCTTGATTATTCGGGGTCGGAGACATTACTGGTAAGTCTGTGCTTTGAGACGCAGCTGCGCTGAGCTAAGAACACGTGTTATTGATGGTTGAATTATCCTAACTATACTATGCACCAGCAGCAATAAGTAGTGTTTGCTCGATAGAGGCTTGGAATAATAAACCAAAGGCAATGGCTGGGTGTGCTGTGTTGCTGGGAACGTCATCTGCAAGTGGAGAGTTTCCGCTCCTTCCCCGCCTCGCCGCACTAAGTCACTCGCTCACTCAGCCCATCTCGAATGCGCGCGCGATTGCCCCCGACAACAATCATCTCACGACGACAGCATTCCTTTTATCGTGCCAATTGCGTGTTTCGCAACAGTCTCTTGATTCTTGTGGTTTGTACTCGATAAGCTACTATTGTTAGGTACAGGAACCCAGTCGCTCCCAATCGCCGCCCGGGTAGCCAATGTAACTCCGCGACGCCTTCCTCCGAGCAAAGTTATTTCTTATCCACCTACCAACCACCTCTCTTCGAAGACAATCATCATGTATGCGACCTGAGAGCTTCACCAACGGCGAATTCTCGTGCCTGAAACATCCACCACCATCATAAGCGGCCAAGCGACGACAGAGACGGGCGCAACACCGGCAAGCAAGGGCAGAAGACCATGATATACTTTGAAGAACCTACTCTATCTATCTCACGATGAGTTGGAACGACCCGGAACGTCGCCGCAAGGTTGTCACGTATGGCAAATCAGCACGCAATTCATCGCTACACGGCCGAAGGCCTCTGCCCTTCTCTGCACCAGACGATATGCACACCAATGCCGCGAATGCGCCATCGCGACCTGAGCTTCAAACACGGCTTCAGACGCCTCAGAAAACCTACATGCATCGTCCAAAGCCAACATCCAAAGTCGCTGCTGAAAAAACGCTTTACGAGCCTGACGCCTCCACTCAAGACAGCCAGCGGAATTTGCGGTCTCCGAAGAGACGCAAGGTCTCGGAAGACGATGGCAAGCAACCTCCAAATCCTGACAGCCCCCCTTCATCCAAAGTTGCGACAGAGAATACCGATAGAGCCTGTAAGGCGACATTTTGAGAAACATTAACCAGATCTATGCTTACAAATTGTTTTATAGCCAACCCGCAACCCCGTCGATTAAAAGGCCAGAGTACGAATGGTTTCACGAGCAGGGACAAACCAGCCCCCGAATCGCCAGGGCGTACCCGCAGATATGCAAATCGCAAAACCGAGAATACCGAACCGGACGCACCCTCGTCATTAGCATCATCATCGAGAAATGAAGACCCGGACAGCTATCATAGCCAACCACTTCCAACCAAATCACGACGTTTATTGAATCGACAGCAAACTCAAACCCGTGCCTTATCGAGTCCTGAGCCAGAAACTACAGTTAATGCAGAGAAGCCTCGGGCACGCAGACGCCTGGTAGATTCGCTTGGTGCGCATAGTGCTCACGAAGATGGCCCAACAAGTGAACCGGAAACCATAGAACGCTCACCCAGTCCCGAGATATCGACACCAGCTCCTAAAACGCCAAACGCTGCTGATAGTCAAAATAGCCATGGCCGGGAAGATACTATGCTGCGATCCTTTACCAGCGACATGACCGAAAATGCCACTCCCCAGTCGATCAGCCCTAAGGTAACCTATGCCCGTCAACGATCGTTTCTCAGCAACCTTGATTTTCAAAGTGATTTGAGCACCGGCGGTCGACTCAACGCGGAGAGCGATTTGCATGGCTTACCAACGCAGCCCACGTCAACTGCGAATGTAGAAAGTGAACCAGCAGATGCCAGAACTGTGCGAAGTATTCACGAACTTCGACGGGCTGGAATCAATGCTCGCTTCCAGGGCATGGTTGATTCTATTCTTGAAGATATCGAGGACTCTGGAAGTTCTGTTTCTGTTCGACGTAATGGCCTTATGCAACTCTGTGAGAAGCTGCTGGAAGACTCATTCGCACAGCGATTCATTGAAAGCGGATCTTTCATGCGCTTGGCAAATAGTATGTCTGCCAAGTTTGATGTGATTGCGTCTCTTCTCTCTGCTGAGGCCTATGCATTGATGCTTCGGTTGAACCATCTGCCTCAAAGTATGCACACGGCATTTTGGCCCAAACTTGTCGCCATGGCCCCCGCATTGCTACCTCTACAGGAAGGCATCTCCAAAATTCTTTTACAGCGCCGTTTCGGGCTTTCTCGGGTCAACCAATCAGCCATAAAAGACGTGTCGACTCGATCAGGACAAGTCGCTGGCTTGGACGATGATTTAGTCCTTTCCCCGCGGCAACTGATACTGCACTGTATGCAGCTGTCTATACGAAAAGTGCGAGAAAGCGAAGTTCCAGAGATCTTACCCACCAAAGTCGTCTCCGAGTTGATAAACATACTACTGAAACTATCAAGTGAGCATGCGATTGGCGAGCGCGCTACCTCGAATAGTTATGTCATTCTTGAAAGCATAATCTCGATTCTTGAAACATACACAACCTCATCGAAATCCATTGGTAGCTCTCAGCAAGATGCCCTCACTCTACTCTCTGGTTCCAGCCATTTCTTATCGTCACTGAGCAAGGAGAACGATACGCAGAGCCTTCAGCTTTTGACACTACATTTGAAACTTATCTTAAACGTCACGAATGCAAATTCCCTCATTTGCGAGGGTTTTGCAACGCCCGATCTCATACATAGCTTGGTTACGATTGTGCTCTCTGGCTATCCGAGCGCAACAGGGGATTCTACCAACGAGAACAAGGATTCGCTTGACAATGTTATTCTAGCATTGGGTGCCTTGATTAACCTAACCGAAGAGAATGAAGTCGCCAGAGAAAATATCTTGAATCAAAAGGAGGAGCAGAAAGAGAGCTCGAAAACGCTTTTTGAACGTCTTCTTGCTCTCTTCATAGAGGGACTAGATACAGTATCTGAGGTATGGCTGATTCATTTCCCCTCTAAGTACAAATTCTAACTGCAAGCAGGCTGATTCGGTGGGCCAAACCCATTATAACGTCGCATTTGGATATCTGTCGATACTTCTCTGCACGCTGTGCTTGAACCACCAAGTACGTGGCTTGATCAAGGTTTCAGTCAAAGGATCTGGTTTGAACAGACTTTTGGCCACGGTCGAGGAGTTTCTTCACTACCATCGCAAGGTTGACGAGGAGCTCTCTCATTCAAAATCTCTTGGGGAGTTTACGCTCAGGCTCCAAAGGATTTTGGATCAAATTCATGCGAGTAGGATTTAGCTGTGGTAAATTACGGTGTATTTAAATAGGATCTCAGGTATCTCCAAGAGATTTACATGTGTATGGAATAGAATCAAGAAAAACATGTGATTTGTTATTCTCATATATTACTATGTAAATGGAGGAATTGCGAATTGCACGACCCAGTTGTCATTTTTCGATACTCAACAATCATTAGATCTAACACACGGTTTATATTTGAATCAAATTCATTGCAATATTAATAAAAATTAATATCTATCGATCTACTATTATTTGTAATTAATGACGAACAATAAGCAGACTGGGTCGCGCTAACCCGACACGGCACGCGTGCCGTCATCGGTGGCCGTGTATATGACTTGCCTGGAATGCCCGTTCCTCAATCCTTTGCCAAAAGATCGGTCGCCCCCCTCGATCTCGGCCGCCTTGTTCATGCTATATGTACCAGAAGACTTGACGAATGCGCGTGTTGTCTTGACGGCATCGCCTTATATACTCTAGCGGCCTTATATATCGACGTCGACGTGCGAAATCTCGGCGGTTTATAACGATTTCCTCCATTGGGGTTTGGAACAATTGCTGCGCGTATCATCTGATACATACCTAGAGAAGAACATCGACACTATATTGCAATGCCTACAACAGCGAAACAGCGAAAGATCGCTGTAGTTGGGAGCCGATCTGTTGGTAGGAAACAATTGTCCACTGTTGTCATTCATTGTCCGCCGCTGATTTCGTTTCTTTTTTCTTGCCAGGGAAATCGTCGCTCACTGTACGATTTGTCGACCATCATTTCGTCGAGAGTTATTATCCGACAATCGAGAATACGTTCAGTCGAATTATAAAGCACAAAGGTCAAGACTTTGCGACCGAGATTGTGGACACTGCGGGACAGGTATGACGAGACCCCGACCTTATTTGAGGCGTTGCTTATTCGTGTTGGCAGGATGAATATAGTATTCTCAACTCGAAGCATTTCATTGGCATCCACGGATATGTGATTGTGTATTCTGTTGCGTCTCTCCAGTCCTTTGAGATGGTCAATACGATCAGAGATAAGATTCTGAACCACCTCGTAAGTTGAACAATCCGGCCGTCGTCTTTTTTTTCGCAGTTGAACTAAATGAACAACCCAGGGCGCGGATTGGGTGCCATTGGTGATCGTTGGAAATAAGAGTGATCTAAAAGCCGATCAGCGCCAAGTTACGTTAGAGGAAGGTCGCCAACTCAGCCAACAATTCGATTGTGCCTTCACTGAGGCCAGTGCCCGGCTGGACTATAATGTTGCAAAGGCTTTTGATCTCATGATCGGCGAGATTGAAAAGTCTCAGAACCCGTCCCAGCCAACAGGGGACAGCAAATGTGTTCTGATGTGATAGCAAGAGAGAAATATGTGTTTTGGAGCATTCGAATGAGTGATATTTCCAGGTGTCGGCGCTTTGCTCTTGGGGAAGGGGGGGTATAGGGATGCGTTGTCCTTGTGGGCTCTTTGTCAATGTAAGGTACAATAATATCCAGTAAGATCTAAGTCGCGAGTTAGTTAATGGTCAGTTATTTATTTTGATATCGAATCGTGTGTCGCCCGACCATGCTGCATTGGGCAATGATACCTGTACGATAGAACGTGTAAGGATACGCGTAATATTACACCACGGATATGCCCCGCATCCCGCCGCCCCTCCTCAAAACTTCCTCCACAACACAAGCCACTTTTCGCGTCCAGTGTACTGTCTTTAAATCAAGATGCTGGACTTTAACGACTTTGTGGCTGACCGCGGTGGTGACCCCGCCAAGATCAAAGAGAGCCAGCGTCGTCGATTTGCGCCGGAGAGCGCTGTTGACGAGGTGCTGGAACTTTACGCAGAGGCTCGAGCAGGTAAATTGGACTCTTTGCGCGCGCTTTTTTATTTTTATTTTTTTCACTTTTGTTTTATTTTTCGATAGAGTAGGCTAACCTGTCAAAGCGAGATTTGAGGTTTCACAGATCGGCTCCCAGGCCAACGCCGTCCAGAAAGAAATTGGCTTAAAGAAGAAGGTCAGTGAGGCGAACTCGCTACAAAACCTCCAATAAACCGACGCTGATTGTGCAACCAGAACAAAGAGGATGCATCTGAGCTACTGAAACAAAAGGCAGAACTCGAACAGAAGAAAAAGGACGCTGAACAAGCAGCGTTGGCCAAAGAAGCCGAACGCGACAGAAAGATCAAGACTATTGGAAATTACGTTCATGATTCCGTGCCTATCAGCGACAACGAGGTTTGATACTCTTTTCTAGAACTGCGGAGTTTTCGTCCATCTTACTAAGCTGTCTCTTTTTCAGGATAACAATGTCATCGAGAGGAAATGGGCCCCCGAAAACGTTGTGGTCGAGAAGCGCGACTGTCTTTCTCACCACGAAGTTTTGACTCGATTGGATGGTTATGACCCAGAGCGTGGTGTCAAGGTCGTCGGCCACCGTGGATATTGCCTCACTAACTACGGCCTCTTCCTCAATCTCGCTCTCGTCAACTACGGCCTGGCATTTTTGTTCGAGAAGGGATACAAACCTAACGCGCCCCCTCATTTCATGCTAAAGGACACTATGGCGAAAACCGCGCAACTCGAGCAGTTTGATGAGGAACTGTACAAGGTTGTTGAGAGTGAAAAGGATAAGTCAACCGACAAGTATCTTATCGCAACATCAGAGCAACCTCTTTCGGCGTTGCATAGTAGCGAGTGGTTTTTGGAGAAGGAGCTGCCTGTTAAGTAAGTTGGCATTATCGGGTGGTCTTTTTTTTTCTTCTTCTTTGGCTTCCTAACGCTTCTCTTAGATATGCGGGATACAGTACTTGCTATCGTAAAGAAGCAGGTTCCCACGGAAAAGACGCTTGGGGTATTTTCCGCGTGCATCAATTTGAAAAGGTGATAACCCTTTATTCTTGTACTCGAACTGATCGCTTACACACATGAAGATTGAACAATTCGTTTTGACGAAGCCCGAAGACTCATGGGAAGCGTTTGACAGTATGATCGCTACATCAGAGGAGTTTTATAAGTCTCTTGGCCTACCCTATCAGGTCGTATCGATAGTTTCCGGTGCATTGAACAACGCAGCGTCCAAGAAGTACGATCTTGAGGCGTGGTTCCCCTTCCAAGGAGAATACAAGGAGCTCGTGTCCTGCTCAAACTGCACTGACTACCAGTCACGAGAATTGGAAATTCGGTATGGCGCCAAGAAGGCCGATGCCAAAAAGACTTATGTCCATGCTTTGAACTCTACTCTCTGTGCAACCGAACGAGCGCTTTGCTGTATACTGGAGAACTACCAAACCGAAACTGTAAGTTCTCTTTCACTTTATACTCTTCATTGTGGAGCCGCCCACTAAACTATCATTCCTAGGGTTTAATTGTACCTGAGGTCCTGCGAAAATACATACCTGGAGCGCCTGAATTCCTCGAGTTCACAAAGGAGCTTCCCAAGGATACCACTTCAGCGAAGAAGGGCAAGGGAGCGTCTAAAACCGCCGAGGTGACAGAAAAAGTCAAAGACCTCAAGGTTTGAGGAATTGCCAGCCCGTCAACGCCAGAGACTGCAACCATTTTCCAAGTGACGTGATTCAACTGTGCTGGTTATGTGTTGACTGTCTTAAAGTGTATGAGACCTGACATGCAGTGTCGTACCAATTACACCACCGACAGATGGCTTGTTGCTGTAGTAGACAGACTAGCTGATACAGATTTGGATGCTCTACTTTAGAATATGGTTACAGCAATTTTCCAAGGAATAGAAAGTGTGAAATACATAAAATACAAAGCAACGGTGCTATCTACTGAGCGTAAAACTGTGTATGGTAACCAATTAACGGTTTCTTGCAAGCGCGAATACGGAGCCCGAAAACGGAGCAGAGTGGGGGAAAGCGTTTTGCCTCTCGGTGTGGGCTGCGAAGTCCGGTCTTGAGATAGTCTGCGCTGAGTGACTCATTGTTATTTTCTGTCGCTGCTAGTCTTTTTTTTTGATTTCTCTCTCTCCCTCATCTGTTCAGTAACTCAACATCCGTCCAATTCAAAATCCCATTGCACAATGGCGTCTGCCAAGGACATCAAGCTGCCCGCAGATGCGCTGGCCCACCAAGTTTCCCGCAGTCTTGGGCTCTCGACATCCCCTTCAGCTGTGCTGCATTCTCCCCAGTCCAGCTTGGGCACGTCGTATCATCGTGCTGCTGCTGCCTCGGCGGACGCGAAACACCTCAAGCCCTTTGCCACGGAAGATGTGAAGATCCTGCTCTTGGAGAACGTCAACCAAACCGGCCGCGAGATTCTTGCGGGACAGGGATATCAAGTGGAATTCCTCAAGACCTCGCTGCCAGAGGATGAGCTCATTGCAAAGATTAGGTAGATAACTGTCCTCCGCCGAGAAAAAAAGAAAAAAATAAGGCCATGCGGTGCTAATGTTTTGTCTGTGCTCCAGAGATGTGCATGTCATTGGCATCCGGTCGAAAACCAAGCTCACGGCGCGAGTCCTGAAAGAAGCACGCAACCTCATCGTTATCGGCTGCTTTTGCATTGGAACCAACCAAGTAGACCTGAAGTATGCGGCCGACCACGGAATCGCTGTGTTCAACTCGCCGTTCAGCAATTCGCGCAGTGTGGCAGAGTTGGTCATTGCCGAGATTGTCGCTTTGGCTCGACAACTGGGTGATCGCTCCAATGAAATGCACAACGGTACTTGGAATAAAGTGAGCAACAAGTGCTGGGAAATTCGTGGGAAAACCCTAGGTATGTTTACTTGAATAGCAACGGCAGGGAAAGGTTCCAAATGCTCATGGCGATATAGGAATCATCGGATACGGTCATATTGGATCTCAACTGTCGGTTCTGGCCGAGGCGATGGGCATGAACGTCATATACTACGATGTTGTCAACCTGATGGCCATGGGTACAACTCGCCAGGTCGCCACGCTCGAAGAACTCCTTGGCGAAGCCGACTTCGTGACCTGCCATGTCCCAGAGCTACCGGAAACCGAAAACTTGATTGGCCCCAAACAATTCGAAGCCATGAAAACTGGAAGCTACCTGATCAATGCCAGTCGCGGAAGTGTCGTCGATATTCCGGCGTTGGTGCAAGCAATGCGCTCTGGCAAGGTTGCTGGCGCTGCCCTGGATGTGTACCCCAACGAGCCGGCTGGCAACGGAGACTACTTCACAAACGACCTCAATTCTTGGGCTACAGACCTCAGAGGCTTGAAGAACATTATTCTGACTCCCCACATCGGTGGCAGTACCGAGGAAGCCCAGAGTGCGATTGGAGTTGAAGTCAGTCAGGCTTTGGTGAAGTATGTGAACGAGGGTACCACTCAAGGAGCAGTGAATTTGCCAGAGGTTGGCCTGCGTTCATTGACCATGGACCAACCAAACTGTGCCAGAGTACGTTGGAATCATTATACCCAATCTTGTAGAAAGCTCGAGACTAATCAATCGGATTTACAGGTTATCTATATCCACCAGAACGTTCCTGGTGTGCTCCGAAGAGGTATATATCCCCAAAAAATATCTTCTCTACTTCAGCAGGATCGCTAACATAATCTGCCAGTCAACGAAATTCTGGGTGACCACAACGTAGACAAGCAAATGACTGATAGCAGAGACGATGTAAGTCTTGTCCAAGGCTAATTTACAAGACACACATATTGACATGTTCTGGCAGGTTGCATACCTCATGGCTGATATTAGCGACGTCGACACCGCGGCGCTCAAAGACCTTTACGAGAGACTAGAAAGCCTTTCATGTACGTTCAAACCTACGACTACCCTTTAAAAGAGACCGATACTAACCCTTTCCCAGCTCGAATCATGACCCGCATTTTATATTAACCGAGTTGCAACAAACTTCCAAATACTAAAAGAATTATACATGTGTGCAATGTGAAACTGGCGTTATACGGCTTAGAAAACGGGGTAGGAGTTGCCATTCAACGGCATCAAAAGCGATAGATATAAGGGTTTTATTCACGATGTCCTTCAACCGCATCAACGTATCTTACTGATATTTCAATTAAATGAACATTCTATTTTACTTTATTTCCCTTGAAAGTTGCTGTTTCCAAAGGAGGGTTGTATTGTGGCTAATTGAATAGTAGAAATATCTAGACTACTGATACATGTGTAAAAAGAGGTACCAAGACCGTGCAATCTACCTAAAAAATCAAAGGTATAAAACTGTGCATGGGAGTAAACCCTGTGAAATATCATTTTCATCTTCGGTATAAATTGTAGTTCGTGTCTTCACGCCCTCTGTCTCTGTTCAACGGGCTGCGACTGCGTCGTCGATTCGTCGAATTGTGGACATCTCTCCGGTTACTGTGACGTGCATCGTCTGGGCCTCCGTCGTTGGGAGATGGTCGTGGCCTGTCATGGCCATCGTATCTCGGAACATATTTGTCATTTCTGCCGTCACTGCCGCGATTCCCGGACCAGGAAGGATGGTTCCCGTCTCTCCAGCGTTCGCCGCGATGGTCGTTTCTGCGATTTGGTGGCCATGGTTGTTGTGATGTGTGAGGAGGTCTTGGAGGTAGTGAATCCTTTAAATAAGTCAGTAAATTGCAATACAATGATGATCATCGAGCCATTCTCTATTTCAAAACCCAAAAAAGGAAAGAAAGAAAACATACATCTGCATTATGTCGAAATCCACCCGTGTTGTTTCTCGAGCCATAGGCTCCCCGTGGCATACTGGGGACACGGCTTCCTTGGTCTGTCCCGGAACGAGGACCGGAGTTGTTTGCCGCTCTTGCTGCTGGAGCAGGCTGGGGCTTGGGACGATTTCGGCGGTCAAGTTCGTGCGAGTCATCATAACGAGGTAGTTCACCAGGTTCAGCCGGATATGGGGGACTATGGAAGTAAGGGTGCTTCAAAGCATCGACAGCGGTGATTCTTTTGCGCCAGTCAAGTTTTAAAAACTCGCCGAGAAGAGATATTGCTAGGGGGCTTTGACTATAGCAGGATATACACTGGTCAGCTCAGATCCAAACCATTGTAAAGGGTGGATTGAGAAATTGTTGCCGCCTTACTCTTTGAAATATGTGGACAAATTTCCAGGTTTATATGCGAATTCCTTGACACCCTCACATCCATTGAGATCCCTCCATCCCGGCATATTTTCGTCTGTCGGAGACCCAACAAGACTGAATATAAGATTTGCTTGGTTGAGATCGCTAGTACCGGCAAGGATTGGCTTTCCTTTAAACATCTCACCAAACACACAACTTCACGGGTTAGCTCATTCTCAATATACACGACTTTCACCAAGCTCAGACTTACCCAACTCCCCACAGATCAATCGCTGTCGTATATCGTCGCAGCTGCAGAAGTAGCTCAGGCGGCCGATACCACCTCGTAACCACCAGTGGGGTATAGTCTCTCTTCGCTTCGCCCGCACCCTTGCCAGGCTGTGGTGGCTGTTCATCATACGGACGTGCGAGTCCGAAATCTGCTATTTGAAGGATGCCTTGGTTGCTGATAAGAAGATTCGCGGCTTGTTATTGATCATCAATTAGAATCCTTATTCTGAAGATTTCAATCATAGCTTAGGCCAACCTTTCATGTCTCGATGAAGAACCCCGCTCTGATATGGAGTCAGTAAACTGGACTTTCAAAGCAGACAATGGAAAAGTACCTCATGCAAGTATTGGACACCCTTGAGCAATTGCAGTAGGTAGCACTTTATTTGAGGCTCTGTGAGTGTGACGTCCGGGTTCTCAAGAAGTCCCGACAGATCGTGTTCCATGTAAGGCATCACCATGTACATGACCGGTTTCTTCTGTCGTTCGGCTGTACTCTGCGTTAGTAAGATCCAAGTTCAACACAGCACTCACAAGGATCTTTCACGTTTCTCAACTGCCATTTCTGTTAACTGCAAGACATTCGGATGCGACAGCATTTTGAGTAATTTGATTTCCCGCAATGCAGTGATGGGAAACTGAGAACATGAGTCAAGGCCCAAACACTTTTATCGTGGTGCTTTGATAACTCACCCCATCCTTATCATTGTGCATAAGAATCTTTTTCATGGCAAACAGACGCTGCTTTTTCTTGCATTCAGCCTTGTATACCTCTCTGGTGAAATGTTTGGATCGTATCAGTCAACCGATAGACAGACAAAAATGCAAACCACTAACCCAAAAGTGCCTTCTCCCAGTTTTCCCAAGGATCTGTAATCGCGAATACTGGAACATCCTCGAAAGCGAGGTTGGCCGTTGTCGTCCCGTTCGAGTGTCTGCTTTGACGAAGGAGACATCATCGAGGTTGCCATCTTTGTGTGAATCGATAGGGTATTAAGTCGCCGAACTCGTGTCTCTCGACTGTTGTATCAAGGCGACCAAAAGGGTCAAACGAATATTGTATGCACGAATAACGAAGGATGTGTCAAGGCCGCTGGCGCATTCAAGAAGCTATGCGGGCATGGGCCACGGCGTGAAGCAAGCGATCGTATCTCATCGATGTAATGTTTAACAATGCGCGACGTCCCGGCGAGGTATTATATTATCGTCAAGGAGATTGCGGGGTAGCAATCGTAAGCCCCGTGTGGCGCATCTGTTCTGACGTGAAAAAACACCCAAGGATGAGCTTGGGATTTCTTCAATCTCGATCAATAAACGGAGATCAATGAAGGCGGCGAGAGGCGGCGCCGATCACTAGCGCGCCTTCCTCCCTCGCGACAAACTAAACGGGGCTGCACTCCGCCGGAGATGTCATGTGACCCGCTGCCGACGGTAACGTCTTCCCTTTGTATCTCTTGCTGAACCAGCGACAATTCGCCTCGACAGACATATTCTGGACCGCAGGTGAGCTCGCCACCGTGTCTCTAGCTGTGCGCTTTCGCAATTGAGTTTCTAATCAGTACAGTCATGTCCGGCAAACACCCAATCCACGTCCACCCGGCTCGGCCGTTCTACAGATTTGCTGCAACCGCATTAGGTGCCAGCATGTGGTTCTTTGTAAGGCTTCCTTGTTACAGCAATGGGCGAGAGATGGCGACTAACTTTTTCTTTTTCTTTTGTTCAGCTGATGTACCGAGCAAAGAAAGACGGCCCAGCGCTCCTCGGCTTGAAACACCCTTGGGACCACTAAATTTCTTGACCTTCAATCATTATACAACACCGATCTGGACGAGCGGATGACGAATGGCATTACATTTCATATGGTGCTCTCCGGCGAATTTACTACCGGCCCTTGAGAGCAGCATATCTGGGTTTCATCGAACTATATATTGTGGAAATGGAGCGTGAATCTGCGGTTTCCTTGATGGTCCGGTGATATTGTGCGACTACTATTCATACCTTGTACCTAGAATTACTGAACGCGAGATTTTTTTTGTCACTGAAAGAATTTTCTATTTGTCCGATAAATGCTGTGCTAAAATCTAGAAACGTTCTACATGTCGTTATAATTCACAAGATTTGAGATACATGGAATGCTTTTTTTTTTCAACAGTACAAATCACATCCTCATTTCGTCCTGAACAACCTTGTACTGGCGTCTCTTTTTCTGGCGATTAGGGCGAAGCCGAATATACGCACGTCCCAAGACGCGAGCCAGGTAAGGGAAGAGTCGCTTTTCGCCTACCCAAGAAATAGTCAAACTGCACAGGGCCAAGAACAAGAGAAATATCTTGTACTCCGTAGACATTCGCGTCAACTGCATGACACGCGTAAATATTTTTGAAGAGCCCGTCATCATGAAAATAGAGAGGGCCAGGTCGAGACCAATTGTGACGAGGAAAGGAACTTGACTCCAATTAGCTTCCGTATACTTTTCTTTATAGACGAGTTTAATACGAACCATTTTTGAATATAGATTGCCGAAATGGCGGTCCAACGCTCAAGACAACGCTTGTCAATATATACTGATAACAAGAGGTGAGAAACAACGACGTGTTTTCAGAATTCTCGATATTGGTGTCGTTCAAGTCAATTTTAGGAGGTTTGAACCTATCAAAGTCAGTGTTTACTCTCTGCACAAAAAGCTGAACACTTACCAAGGTCTTTTCTGGACAGTCTCAAACACTATAAGCTGTGTTAACGCAGCTATTGCCATTTGTCCAATCAACGGGACAAGGACTTTGCGAGAAACAAGATCTGCCGTTGGCCGTTTACGTGTCAATATGGGAAAGGGACCATTCCAACCCACTAAGAAAATTGTCAGTTATAGTGATAAAAGGCAGCGCGTTAATCTTACTGAAAATTGCTATTGGCAGGATAACGGCCAAGTCGATGTAAAGGTACTAGAGTATGGTTAGTCAAAGTTAAGGAAACGGGCTTTGGGATATTACCTGGAAATCTCCCAAATTCGAAGCTGATGTATACAAAAAGCTCACACTAGTGAACTGTATGGCGGAGTACAGACTCATATACTTGAAGCAACAAAAGCTCGTCACCAGTGCAGCCCGACCCTCTCTGCTAAAAGTTAGAAGACATCCTAGGAAAAGAAAGCTCGAGAAACGTACTTGATTAACTTTGGAACACAAGATATATCGAAAACCCGGCTCGTGAACGGTGCAGCAACTGATGCCTCTGCGTCGGACAAGGAAATCCCAACATCTGCAGCTTTAAGAGCGCCACAATCGTTGGCTCCATCACCACAGAATCCACAACAGTAGTCTAGAGACTGAAGTTTTTCGACCAGCTCGTGTTTCTCATCCGGAGACATTCGAGCAAAGACTTGCCCTTTGATGAGAACCTGTACGCCGTTAGATACCCCAAGATTATCTATATTAATTGATGTCCCACCTTTTTGAGCACTTGTTCGTCGCCATAGTTTATGAGCCAACGGAATACATCTCCACTGACTGCTAGCGAGTATGTGCGCATGTTGAAATTATCAAACGGCACAGAAATATCGTTCTCTATAGAACCAAATCTCGGCTGGTTATTTGTTAGTCAAAATGTCACCATTGCCAGGCAGTATTTCACCTACCATGAGCGTATATTCATCAAGTTGTACGGCTGGATTGTCCACATTTTCCCAGATGAGCGAAGCATTTGCATCGAAATGATGGTTGACTAAAACCGTTAGAACATGCCTTCAGAAATGACTTCCAACTTACCATCGGCAAAACGAGGAACAAAACAAGGAGAGTCTTGGTCTATAAGACCGCAATCACGAGCTACACTTATTGCAGTGAGGATGTTATCGCCTGTACACATAACATTGCGAATGCCGGCTCTCCTCAACTCTTGTATGACCGGTGGGGTTGTGTCTTTCAGTTTGTTCTCAAATATGATAAAACCGAGGAAAGTAAGGTTGGACTCTGCTTGCTCTCTCGACATCTTCTGGATTTTCATCCAGCTGAGCTTGCTTTCATATTTTGTAGCACAAGCAATAACTCGATATCCCTTGTGCGTGTAGTAATTCAACAGCTCATCATAATTAAGTGGCACTAAATTATAAACCGTCAGTATTGTAATGGTCTAGTAAACCACTGCAATTTACTCACAACTGTTAGCATGGCAAATTTCCTTCATACATTCAGGGGCACCTTTGACAAATACACTGGCCCCGTTGTCACCAAACTGTCGGACAATGACACTTGTACGACGAAGTTCAGAAACAAATTCGAATGACCGCAAAATGCCCAGTTCTAAACGACCCTGTTTTATACTGTCAGATATGTATAGATAAGTTAGCAAGATCAAAACGGACCTGTTCACTTTGAAAACCATGACCTATAGTAGGTGGCCTCGCTACTGAAGGTATGATCGTATCTCCTTTCATGCTCGTTTGATGATCAACCTGTGCGTTGCCTCCCTCCTCAAAAGTCCATCCAGTAAATTCAAACATCTTGATATCGAGGGGGTCACCCAGTAGCTCGCCGTCAACAACCCGAAGTGAATGGCATGTGGCCATAGTATATATGACTCCTTTGCATTTATCACTGTCAATTGAGGCATTGCGCCGTGAATTGACACTCGAGACCATTTCCGCTGGGCTGGAAAACAAGTCACCGAATCTATACCACAATTAGCCTTGTTGCAGCTTGTCATTGACAAAAATAGATAAACAAGTCTAGATAACTACCTTCGATTTGTGTCAACCGTTTGGGTTCCCAGAACATCAAGCCCATCCTCGGTCAGGGTTCCGGTTTTATCGAAACAAACAACATCTAGTTTGCCTCCCACGTTGACCCTAAGTTTGTTAGAAGCAGTCACATATTAAGAGAAGATTGGCATACCTCTGCGGACTTATACAGAATATCTGCTGGTTTTTCAGTCGAGATAGGGCAAAGTTGGTGCCTATAGTCAAAGTCGCAGGCAATGCCGGTGGAACAACAATAGTGATGAGATCCAGAGCCCTCACTATGACAATGCGCCAAGAAAGCTACGGAAAGGTCGCTAATTAGTAACATTGAAAGGCAGAGAAGACATGAGTCATTAGCTTACCCCAAGCCTTATAAAGTTCGCAAACGAAGCCGTGAACCCAAAAAGCGCAATTACTCCCATTACTGAAATATAGCGGAAAGAATCTCGGTAAAATTTAAACCCGGAGGGTTTGGGGAAAAGCATTGAGCGAACCAAGGAGCCCTTTGTTGTTGAGAAACCTGTACGAAGAGCAATACCAAGAGCAACCGCCTCGCCGCCAGTGTCGCGTGGTTTCCTTGCACGAATCACTTTTGTGCCATAGAAAAGAAAGTGTTTGGCCACAAGCGGATTGATAGAGGGAGCTTTCAAATCGAGGTTCTCGAGGACGTCCTCCTCAAGAGGTAGTTTGGAAACGGGAACAGATTCACCTGGGGAGCTCAATTAATGTTTGTTTTCCCCAAAGCGACAGTGTATACGTACCGGTTAGCATGCTCTCGTTTATTATGCAATCGCCGGATAACAACAAGCAATCGCAAGGTACTTGGGTCAGTGATGGATCAGAGACTTCGAAAACGTCTCCCGGAACCATATTAGTAGACGGAACACTTCTCCCTGTAAAAAATCATTAGCGTTGAACAATAGTTCGGGAGGTATAGCACATACAGAATCCATTTCGGAGCACTCTGACACTGCATTCAAAGTGAGAAACCTCCCTCAAGCGCGCCATTGTCTGAACATAATTAATTAGTGAAAAAGAAACAACAAAGTTAATTAGAGGACTCACCGATCTTGTCTCTAGGATAGTAGCACTAATACTGAAAATAGATATAAAGAGGATACACGCGGCATAGTAATAATAGTCGTCCAAGGACCATAAAATCAAACTTGCAACCTGGAAGATGTAGAAAGGATGCAGGACCTAGAGCGTGAAAAGTTAGCCATTTTTGTCACTCGAAATAGCCAGGAAGACAAACCTCGTCAATGAGAAGTTGGGCTAGAGGCTTCTGGTCCACATCAATGAGGTTTCGTCCAAAAACCTGCTCCCTCCTATCTCTTTCGTCCGCATCCAGTCCCAGCCGCATAAGTTTGGCACTCGTCCAACTCGGGTCCTTCCAGCCGTTGACAGTCTGAAATTTATCCTTGAGGGGATGATAAACAAATCTAAGATACCGATAATCTATATACGTTAGAGATTTCAAGTTGGGATCGCTGTCCTCCTCGTTTTCATGGTTTAGGGCCTCGAGCGGAGCAATACCAAACACCGTAGAAAGAGGGTGTCCATAGTCTTCTTTGGATATTTGGTGGATCAGAAATTGCCCATATTGGTCCTATCGTGAATTTAGTACTGACATTAGGCGCGTTTTCAAAATAACAGGGCGACTGACTTCAATTGCAACCCAATGACAGTCACCAAGCGGTGTCGGACTTCCTATCAATCGTATGCGCCATTTGGGAATCCAACGGAGAATGAGGTACGCCAATCCTAGGGTCAATATGCATACAGCCATATACACAGTGAACCCGCCGGGACTGGTGCGAAATCCTGTGATCACAGCTGTCAAGTCCTCCGTCACGATGTAAATCTTCTGGCTAACACGGCCACCATGTCTCTTCCACTCGGCCAGTGAATGCGACGACTCGTAACGAGAAAGAAGAGGGTCTTCGACGGATATGTGGGAATAAGATCGGCTTCTAGTTCGCCCAGCCAATGACGCCGTTTCCTCGTACTCGTTGTCTATATCCCTCTCCCCAGACACCCCATCCTGCTCCACGGCTTCTTCACTCTCCCATCCCAAGTCGTCGTCTTCAAGGTAGGTAAAGGTAACGGTAGAGTCGTTCCGAGGTCGACGATGCGCAAATGATACGGTACTGGACGGAATGCTCTCGGACATGGGCCCGGAGAATACCTATCGATGGGATTAGGCTTCTGTCGTCTGAAATTGCGGTGCTATATACCTCATCATGTGCCATCTCCACCTCCGACGCAACACTCATACTGGCGGCGATTCATGTCAGCGAGCTGAAGAGCCAACCGTACATTGGTTCTCAGCTTACCTGCTCCTCATGGAGTCTCTCCGGCCTCCGCCCGGAGAGATCCAAACACCGCCGGCGTGCGGCTCTTGAGTAGAAGGCATTCTGTCGCGTTGCCTTGGTGCTTGCTGCCTGGACGCGCCGTGATCGATGGGTCGTTAGCATGTACCTGGTGGCATCATACGATACAAGCATGCGCAGCAAGATCGAAGCATGCAGAAGCGGACATAGCCGGGGGAGGATGTAGTCGACAGCTCCGAAGATATAGATTGAGCGGTGGTGGGAGCCAAAAATGGGTTGACGTCGCACTGCGCAGGCAAGAAGCGATAACCGGTCCATCGTTCTTATCGGAAAGCGTATTACGCCGTAATTTACACGACCAAAGTAGTTTATATTGGGAGCGTGTGCAATTATACTGCCAATAATATAGAGAGAGAGAGAGAGAAATATATATATATATATATATATATATATACGCTACTGCGTCCGTTGTTCTACTGCCTATTGACTGTCTACTAAACAGGGGCTTTGGTCTACTTTGTCTTTGTTCGTGTTCTTGGTCCCAATAGAACCATGGTAATTACCATGGTAATGGTACAATACACTGGAATGAGAGCGACATGTGTATAGTACGAATGTTATATGGTTCCTCAGGAATATAATAGACCGTATTATTTAATGACATTTGTTGATTTCGAACAAAAACAGAGAGACCAACAGGGAAAACGCGTAGTAAGCAGAGGGGTAACTCGTATTTGAAGGAATGCCTGCAGCAAGGCGGTCAACCAACATCGAGGGCATGAAAGAATAATATAGCACTGGCAGATATAGCAACTGTCTGCCACAGCAACTGCATGGCTGTAACAGCGAAGAAGGAAAAAAAAAAGAGAAAAAAAAAATACAAGGCGTGGCGCGGTTGTTGGGTGTTCCACGTTCTCAACAGTCGCGGGCTGTGCCAAGCCGGTGGCCAAAACGGCGCTAAGGTTCCCACCAAGTCAGTGCTGGCGACCTCCAAAACTCTTAAGCCATGAAACTTTCCTCTCCCGTTGACTTGACTCCTCCTCCCTTTCTCTCCGAGTCATCGATCTGCCTGCATCTTCACATCGCCCATCATGTCGGAACCTATCAGGAACAAGAAGGCCGATTTCCCGGTCGCTCCGTACGTAGCATTGCATCAACCTGCCCCTCACTCGTTGACTCGAAAAATTATGTCCGAAGGGATAGCAAGCTGACAAGACCTCATCAAACAGGACCCCCCAAAACACGCCCGCTACTAATGCCCCGATCTCCTCTCACGCCCAACAACCTGGCGTTGCCAGCATCACCGAGGGTAAGCTCTTTGATTTGAAAAAAAAAAAAAACGCACTTGCAAAACACTAACCGTTTGTCCCCAGAGAACCTCGACCCTGCCGCCGCCGCCGCCAGCCTGTTTGCTAAGAACCCGGCCCTCATTTCCATGATCCAGGGCAGACTGGGCTCTCTTGTCGGACGTTCATCGGGTTACATCGAATCACTGCCCCTCCCAGTTCGCCGTCGTGTTGCTGGACTCAAGGGTATCCAGAAGGAGCATGCCAAGCTCGAAGCCGAGTTCCAGGAGGAGGTCTTGCAATTGGAAAAGAAATATTTCCAGAAATTCACACCTTTATATGAGAGACGTTCAACTATTGTCAATGGAGGCTCCGAGCCCACCGAGGCTGAGATTGAAGCTGGAAAGGATGAAGAAGAGGAAGAGAACGAGGAGAACAAACCAGAGACCGAAGAAGCCGCTGATGAGGAAACAAAAGCCACTGGTGTTCCAGAGTTCTGGCTGTCTGCCATGAAAAACCAGATTTCTTTGGCCGAAATGATAACAGACCGGGATGAGGAGGCTCTCCAGCATCTCACCGATATTCGCATGGAGTATCTAGACCGCCCCGGATTCCGCCTGATCTTCGACTTCACCGAGAACGAGTTTTTCACAAACAAGAGCATTTCCAAGACATATTTCTACCAGGATGAAAGCGGTTACGGTGGCGACTTTATTTATGACCACGCCGAAGGAGACAAGATCGATTGGAAGGCCGACAAGGATCTCACAGTTCGCGTTGAGAGCAAGAAGCAACGGAATAGAAGTAGGCCTCCCAAGCCAAGCATCAGCAGAATCACATGAAATACTAACCGCTTGAAATTAGGCACTAAGCAAACTCGTGTGGTCAAAGTCACTGTGCCAACCGAATCATTTTTCAACTTCTTTTCGCCTCCCAAGCCCCCTGTGGAGGATGATGAAACAGTCGCAAGCGATATCGAAGAGCGTTTGGAACTTGACTACCAGCTTGGCGAGGATATCAAAGAGAAGTTGATTCCTCGTGCCATTGACTGGTTCACCGGCGAGGCTCTCCAATTCGAAGAACTTGGAGAAGAGCTTGATGAGGGTGACTTTGACGGCGAAGAAGACGACGAGGATGATGAGGATGACGACGATGACATGGATGATAGGAGGTCAGATGAGGGCGACGAGGAAACCGACGAAGATGATGTATGTGGACTAACAACACAAAGGACAAAACTCCAAGGAGAAGCTAACTTGTACTAGGACGGTACCTCGAAGCCGAAAAAGGAGGCCGCAGAATGCAAGACAAGCTGATCTCGACAATACATTTGATGTCATAAAAGCTGGCCGCAAAGCAGTCTCCCAGGCATCGGGCTTTTATGGTCGCTCCTAGTCTTTTCCCGCTTTTTTACGCTCAAGCATAATACGATTAATTTGTGTTCGCCACTGATTCCGACACCGCCGCCAATAGATAGCACCAGAACAACTGCATCGACAAGCCATTTGGTTGTCCGATGAGAACGTCCCAGTCTTTCTTCTTCTTATCATCATCCTCATCATCACTACGGATGGCGAGAAACTTGGTGGGATAGGGTGGGCACTTGCAATATTTCCTGTTGCTGTTTCTAATATAATTCCTGTGTCGCTAGTCTTACAAGGTGCAATGAAGTTTTAAAAAATTCCTTGAAGTCAAGAACCCTTCTCCTTGCAGCACGTAGTGAAACATACGCACACCACCAGCCGCCGAAAAAAAAAATCCCCCAGTAGAAATTCCAAATCAGTAACTATGTCTTGGTACTCACCCCCCCAACGGAGTAATATTACAAAATTGGTGGCAGGGACGATTTCCGTGTAGTTGTCATGTTCAACTAGCGGTGGCTAGGGAGCGGTTGGCTTTGGCCGCCCCGGCCGCCTGTGAGCTGCCTCAGGGGCTGCGCGGCTCGCTAGTGGCCAGCTTGAACCTTAGACTCTTAGAGAGATGCTCCCACCTCCGACACCTCTTTTTATCTTCCCAATATCCTGCATGTCGCTGACGAAGGGCTCGCGGGCTTTTCTGGGCTTTTGGTGCCATATATTTTAGCTGTTGCTGTCATTACCGGCGACGCATTCGTTTTCTTCGCAGTCGCTGCTTGATGCCGCCGGCTTAGACAGAACTTAGACTTGTGATATTTGTGTCTTCTTCTTTTCGCCTTCCTTCGCATCCGTCTGTTCTATTCTTCCTGACTGCGTCAGGACTGCTCGTCCACCGAAACCATGGCCCACAGTTATGAGGTCGGCACTGCTGCGTGGCAGCCAGACCCGACAGAGGGCTGGGTGTCTTCGGAGGTTACGGAGAAGAATGTCGACGGGGACAAAGTGACGCTCATATTCGTTCTGGAAAATGGAGAGGTGAGAAGCGAACCTTGCAATACCGCATTGATCTCGTGGACATGCGCTGATCGAAACTGTCTTTTTTAGACAAAAACCACCGAAACCACCCTCGCCGAGCTGCAGGTGCCAAACAATCCATCGTTACCACCCTTGATGAACCCGGCGATGCTGGAGGCGAGCGAAGATCTTACGAATCTATCACATTTGAATGAGCCTGCTGGTAGGGCGCTTATACTCCGATTGAATTGTGTTGTTCACTGAAGCTGATGTCTCTCCAGTCCTCCAGGCTATCAAGCTGAGGTATTCCCAGAAGGAAATATATACATACAGTGGTATTGTCCTTATCGCAACCAATCCGTTCGCTCGCGTCGATTCTCTCTATGTTCCACAAATGGTGCAGGTTTATGCCGGAAAGCAGCGTGCGTCGCAAGCACCGCATCTGTTTGCCATTGCCGAGGAAGCTTTTGCGTAAGAAATTTGGACCAACTCCACTTGTGACAACCCAATAACATATATGAAATAACAGGGACATGTTGCGAGACGGCAAGAACCAGACAATCGTGGTATCCGGTGAATCGGGAGCTGGAAAGACTGTCAGTGCAAAATACATCATGCGGTACTTTGCCACGCGAGACTTTTCAGATCAACCCGGGCGATTTACGACAGGCAGGTCCGAAACTATCAGCAAGACAGAGGAGCAAATTTTGGCTACGAATCCGGTCATGGAAGCATTTGGAAACGCGAAAACCACGCGAAATGACAATTCTTCTCGTTTCGGAAAGTACATCGAAATTATGTTTGATTCAAAAACCAACATCATTGGAGCGAAGATCAGAACATACCTCCTGGAGCGATCGAGGCTAGTCTTCCAGCCGCTCAAGGAGCGAAATTACCACATTTTCTACCAGCTTGTTGCCGGAGCCTCAGAAGCCGAACGGGAGGAACTGGGACTTCCGTCAGTAGAGGAGTTTGAATACTTGAACCAAGGAGCAACGCCCATCATTGATGGAGTGGATGATAAAGCTGAATTTGAAGCTACCCGGCAATCTCTAACCACCATTGGAGTTCCTGACGATACCCAATCCTCTATTTTCCGGATTTTGGCGGCTCTGCTTCATTTGGGAAATATGAAGATTACTGCCACGCGCACGGATTCGTCACTTTCCCCAACCGAGCCGGCTCTCGTGCGAGCTTGCGAGATGTTGGGTATCGATGCCAATGAGTTTGCCAAGTGGATTGTGAAAAAGCAGCTTATTACCCGAGGAGAGAAAATTACGTCAAACCTCACTCAGCAACAAGCTATCGTTGTTCGAGACTCCGTCGCCAAATTCATTTACTCAAGTTTGTTTGATTGGCTGGTAGACAAGATCAACCGTGCTCTCGCCACCGAGGAAGTTATGAGCCAAGTCAAGTCGTTTATTGGTGTTTTGGATATCTACGGTTTTGAACATTTCGCCAAGAACTCCTTTGAACAATTTTGCATCAACTACGCAAATGAAAAGTTGCAGCAAGAGTTCAACCAGCACGTTTTCAAATTGGAGCAGGAGGAATATGTCCGCGAAGAAATCGATTGGACATTCATCGACTTTTCCGACAATCAGCCGTGTATTGACCTCATTGAAGGCAAACTTGGTGTTTTGGCCCTCCTTGATGAAGAGTCTCGTCTGCCTATGGGTTCCGATGACCAGTTTGTCACCAAACTCCACCACAATTTTGCAGCAGATAAGCAAAAGTTTTACAAGAAGCCCCGGTTCGGTAAATCTGCTTTCACCGTCTGCCATTATGCCGTGGATGTGACATACGAGTCCGAGGGTTTCATTGAAAAGAACCGAGACACTGTGCCCGACGAACACATGGAAATACTTAAGAATTCTTCCAACTCCTTTGTCAAGGAAGTTTTAGAAGCTGCTTCTGTGGTCCGGGAGAAAGATTCGGCGTCAATGACCTCAAAGCCAGTGGCAGCACCGGGCCGACGAATTGGTGTGGCGGTTAATCGAAAGCCAACGCTAGGAGGTATCTTCAAATCGTCACTCATCGAACTCATGCATACGATAAACTCGACCGACGTACACTATATCCGTTGCATTAAGCCAAACGAGGCCAAGGAAGCGTGGAAGTTCGAAGGCCCAATGGTTCTCAGTCAGCTCAGGGCTTGTGGTGTGCTCGAAACTGTAAGGATTAGTACAGCTGGTTATCCCACCAGATGGACTTACGAAGAGTTTGCCCTTCGATACTACATGCTCTGTCTATCTACCCAATGGACATCTGAAATCAAAACAATGTGTCATGCAATTCTGCGCAAGGCACTTGGGGACGTTAACCATCAGAAGCAAGACAAGTATCAGCTCGGTCTGACAAAGATTTTTTTCCGTGCTGGCATGCTTGCTTTCCTGGAGAACCTGAGAACCTCAAGGCTGAACGAGTGTGCCATTATGATCCAGAAGAACCTGAAATGCAAGTACTATCGGCGCCGTTACCTGGAAGCTCGCGAATCAATCTTGACAACGCAAGCTGTGATCCGTGGTTTCTTGGCGAGACAACAGGCAGAAGAAATGCGACAGATCAAGGCCGCAACCACCATTCAAAGGGTCTGGAAAGGTTCGAGACAACGCAAGCAGTACAATGAGATTCGAAACAACATTGTGCTCTTTGAGTCTCTTGCCAAGGGCTTTCTTCGTCGACGAAACATCATGGACACCATTATGGGCGATGCTGCAAAGACAATCCAACGTGCGTTCCGCTCTTGGCGACAACTGCGTGACTGGCGTCAGTATCGCCGAAAGGTCATCATTGTTCAGAACCTATGGAGAGGCAAGCTGGCTAGACGGGAATACAAGAAGCTGCGTGAGGATGCTCGTGATTTGAAGCAGATCTCGTATAAGCTCGAGAACAAGGTGGTCGAGCTTACTCAAAACGTGGGCTCCCTGAAGAGGGAGAACAAGTCGCTCCTCGGCCAGCTGGAGAACTACGAAAGTCAACTGAAGTCGTGGCGTAGTCGCCACAATGCTTTGGAAACACGTTCAAAGGAACTCCAAGCCGAGGCCAATCAGGCCGGTATCACCGCGGCACGTCTCTCGGCGATGGAAGAAGAGATGGAGAAGCTTCAGCAGGCTCACAACGAGTCTTTGACAACTATCAAACGGCTCCAGGAAGAAGAAAAGATCGCGCGCGAGTCTATTCGTACCGCTGATCTGGAGCTGGTGAAATTGAAGGAGATCAACACCACTCAGGAGAGTGAGAGGTCTTCACTACGTCTCCAGCTTTCGGAACTCCAAGAGCAGCTTGAAGTTGCAAAGCGATCAGTCATTGTGAATGGCACTAACGGAGACTTGCAAAATGGAACAGCTGTTCCGGCTCCCGCAAGCGGTCTTATTAATTTGGTGTCCTCCAAGAAGCCCAAGCCAAAGCGAAGAAGCGCTGGAGCAGAGAAGATCGAGTCGGACCGCTTCAGTGGCGCATACAACCCTCGACCAGTTTCTATGGCCGTTACCAACACCAACTTGCGTCAACTTGCATCTGGGCCAACTTACACTCCTGGTGACGACACGATTGAGACAGAGCTTGAAAATCTGCTTTCTGAAGAGGACGACTTGAACGAAGAAGTGACCGTGGGTCTTATTCGCAACTTGAAGATCCCATTGCCTGGGGCGAATCCTCCGCCAACCGAAAAGGAAGTACTATTTCCTTCATATCTCATCAATCTTGTCACGTCAGAGATGTGGAACAATGGGTTTGTCAAAGAATCCGAGCGGTTCCTTGCCAATGTCATGCAGTCTATCCAGCAAGAAGTTATGCAGCATGACGGCGACGAAGCTATTAACCCGGGCTCGTTCTGGCTTTCTAACGTCCACGAGATGCTCTCGTTTGTCTTCTTGGCCGAGGATTGGTATGAAGCCCAAAAGACGGACAACTACGAATACGATCGTCTATTGGAGATTGTTAAGCATGATCTTGAAAGCCTAGAGTTCAACATCTACCACACTTGGATGAAGGTGTTGAAAAAGAAGCTTTACAAGATGATTGTGCCTGCTATTATCGAATCCCAATCGCTCCCCGGATTTGTCACCAGTGAGACGAACCGTTTCCTAGGAAAGCTTTTGCCGTCGAACAACACCCCTGCCTACAGCATGGACAATCTTCTTAGTTTGCTCAACAACGTTTTCAAGGCAATGAAGGCGTACTACCTCGAGGACACGATCATCAACCAAACCATTACGGAGCTCTTGCGTCTTGTGGGAGTTACTGCGTTTAATGATTTGCTGATGCGAAGAAATTTCCTCTCCTGGAAGCGTGGGCTCCAAATCAACTACAACATCACGCGGATTGAGGAGTGGTGCAAGAGTCACGACATGCCCGAAGGAACCCTGCAGCTTGAGCATCTTATGGTTTGTTTCACGTCTTTTATCAGAGTAAGAACTAGTGCTAACTCCTCAATAGCAAGCAACAAAGCTTCTTCAGCTGAAGAAGGCAACCTTGAATGATATCGAGATCATTCAAGATATCTGCTGGATGTAAGTTGATGTTTTTCTGTTGCAAAGAACCTTTTTGCTGATATTTTCCAGGCTCTCTCCCAACCAGATTCAGAAGCTTCTGAATCAGTACTTGGTTGCAGACTACGAGCAGCCCATCAATGGAGAAATCATGAAGGCTGTTGCGTCTCGGGTCACCGAGAAGAGCGATGTGCTTCTCCTGACAGCTGTGGATATGGAGGACAGCGGGCCATATGAAATTGCCGAGCCCCGTCTCATCACCGCTTTGGAGACCTACACTCCTTCCTGTACGTCCCCCCCTCATTGCTCTTATTGATTTTTCTAACATAGAACCAGGGCTTCAAACCCCACGGCTGAAACGCCTTGCTGAGATCGTCTCTGCTCAAGCAATGGCACAACAGGAGAAGCTTGACATGTCCGATAACGGTGCAACTGATGCTGAGTGATAACCCAACAAGACCTATCTATACATTTTGTGCGACATCACTCCATGACAGTTTTACGATTCCACGTCCCTGCATCAATACGAATTTGATCTGTATGTGAGTGAAAATTTGTGTGTGTGCTTTTTTCCCTCAAATAGCGGTTTAAAATCTAAGGTTTCTGCTTTGTTTTTTCTATTTATTTTGAGTTGTATGTACTGGGATTGAGTCATATTGTATATGATCTCAGTGTCCATGTCTTTGGTTCGATCAATGTAAATTATTAGCTAGAATACGGGGCCATGGGCCATGTTTGAAACATGATTGATTTGTCTGCCTTTCTACAAGTATATTGAGGGCCCGGGCCAATTAGAGTGTTTATGCCAAGACTTTTTGCTTTGCCGAGTCACGATCCATTGAATCAATGACTGGAGAAACATCGGATTCTCTATTTATTCAATCCACAGAACCAAATCCTTTAAACTGGCGACAGCATTTCAATCAATTTTCTCATATTCCCATCACATCACACTCAAACAGTACCTATCACCCCGCTTGCGGAGAAAAAAAAAGAAAAGAAGCTTTTAACCCCGCAAAGCTTTGAAAGATGCAAGCAATAAACTTCATCACCGGAAACGAGAACAAACTGCTCGAAGTCCGGGCCATACTGGGCGATACAGTTACTGTCAACAGTCGAGCTGTCGATGTTCCCGAGATCCAGGGGACTTCTGACGAAATCGCTATTGAGAAATGCCGTCGTGCTGCTGAGGAGGTGAGAATATTGATATATTTACTTTAAAAGATATACCGTGCTTACTAGGTGATGTCAGGTTGGAGGTCCTGTTCTGACAGAAGATACAGCGCTGGAATTCCATGCTTTGAAAGGTCTTCCTGGTCCTTATATGTATGTTGATAAACACCCCCTTCAGAAGTCCGATATTAACTTCAAAAAAGTAAATGGTTTCTGGAATCACTCGGCCTGGAAGGGCTGAACAAGATGCTTGATCCTTACGAAGACCGGTCTGCTGAAGCCGTGTGTACATTCGCCTTTTCTCATGGGCCTGGAGAACAGCCTATTCTTTTCCAAGGGAGAACATTGGTGAGTACCAATACAACATATATACACAAGATACCGAATCACGTTTAACTCATTTTCTTTTCCTGTCTAGGGCAAAATCGTAGCTGCGCGTGGCCCAACAAAGTTCGGTGCGTCTCTTTCCCCCCCATTCTCCATTGTATTTGCATTTCTTCATCTGACAGCAGTCGACTGCACAGGCTGGGATCCTATCTTTGAATACGAAGGCCAGACATATGCCGAGATGGACAAAGCGGAGAAGGTAAACCCAGCAGAGTTTTTGTTGCTCACAAGCTGACATATAATCCGATTTCAAACTTTTAGAACAAAATCTCTCACCGCTTCAAAGCATTGGCGAAGCTAAAGGAGTGGCTGGCTGAAAACAAGGCTTGAAGAAGACAGAAATAAAAAATAAAAAAAGCGCAAACGTTATGAATCCGTGGACTCGGCGTGCGATTTCTTCCAAGCCTCGACCCAGGCGGCGATCCTGGCACAATTGCTATCTATTTCATCTGCATTCTCGCTCGTCAGCTCGATGACGATTTCTTCATCATAGGCTTCTTTTGCTTCTTCGAGTAGGAGGCCGAATATTTCTGCGTCTAGGTTTTCGTCGAGTTTTTGTTCGGGGTAGCCTCTGTATTGTGACGGCGTTTGGGTCAGCTTGTTTTCATGCGAAAAATGAACAATACGCGGAGGTTTTTTTAACAGCAAAAATAGAGAATTGTTCATACCTCGACGATAAACGGTCGTAAAACACAGACGTAGACGGGCAGCGCAAAACCACTACTAAATCAATCCATGACTTGGGGAATAAATCGCACGCGTGCCAGTCAATAATACATCCACCCTCGAGCACGTCGTTCTCAATAGCATCTAACAACTAAACCCCCAGTAAGCTGACTGGCCCAAATCGAATTGTTGGGGTATCTACCTTGTCTTCGTCAATGATCCAGCTTTGTCGCTCGTCGTCGTAGCCGTCGTAGCAGTCGCGCTCTTTGGCAATCTTATTGATTGGGAAATTCCTTAATCCTGTATCTTGCGCGACTTGCTCGCTATGAACGGTCTTGCCCACGCCTGGGGTGCCGGTGATTATGATATTCGGAGACGTTCGCATCGTGGAGGGGTGGTATTTTTTTGAGGCGGAGGTTGTTCGGCGGCCAGGTTTGGTGGTGGAGGACGCAGCTGTGTAAGACAGTTGAACAACAATATCTGCAGATTTGCGCGTCGTTAATCAAAAAATAGAGGGCGTCGCGTCGTCAGAAAGAAGAGGAGGAGTCGTCAATTTCATGGAAATAAAATGTTTCTTGTCCCGCGGAGACTATACAATTAAAGTGGGGCCACCATTTACTCAAACCAATGACGGTTGACAGATAAAAGCTGTGATCCCATTTCTCGAGCTATCTAGGGCTATGGATACAGTTTCAGGACCTCGAAAGCTTTGTACTTCTGTAGATAGGAATTACCCCTCCGGTGGGCTTTTAATATGCGCCCGGGGTCAGAAGGCGTCGCATAGTGGTCAACCAGCCGTCGTATTGCGGGTGACGTTTTAAACATTGGATCGAAAACCAATAGGTTGGCAGTGCCCTTTTTGGTGATTTCAAAGCCAATGATGGTCATGGAGTGCCCTGGGTGCTGAAAGTAGATGGGCGCGAGGTCGGTCTGTAGAATCTTCTCCTGGCTGTCGAGATCGCATCCGGTTCGAAAGTAGTTTGCTACATCTTGCAACAAGATATCATGAGCGCGAAAGCCTTCACGTGCGCTAAAGGCACCGGTGTTGCATTCGATTCCAAGACTTAGAAAGAGCGCCTGCGCCTTTGGAAGTGTTAGAAGGAGAGTGAGTTTATATATATTTTTCAACTCACCTCGGGTGTCCCGATATACTTTCTTGTCCCTTTAATCCCGCCCGTCTCAATCCTACCTGAACTGTTGATCCCCATATCCCAAGCCCGCTCAATCATGTCCTGGAGCTCCAGAATCGAGGGGAGGCCACTACCTGGGAAGCGTTCATGCCCGGGTCGCTGAGCGTCTTTGATGTGTGAGACGAGCATCTGTATATTCCTGTAGCCGCAAAAGCCACCTTCCCTGCGCATTTTGAAAACGTGACGAACGCTCGAACTGCAGAAGAAAGCTCGTTCAACATCTTGGTCGTGCCGACAGAGTTTCATCAATATTGGAATAACATGTAAGGATTCATTCTCAGCAGTTGTCTTTTTTGTGAGTGTACCACTGGTGCTGATCTCGTTCAAATGACTGGCTTTTGCTCCACTCTGGAGCAGTTTTCGTAGCCATGAAGGCATCTGTTTCTCATGAGCATAGGGGCCCAATTCTGCGCGCTACGCAATCAGTTAGAAATAGAGCTATTTGAATCAGGCTAGTGTGCATACTCCTAGTCGTTTTGTTTCTCTGTCATTGGAGTCTGTTGATTTGGAATGTTTCTTCTTGCGAATGAATTTCATTATTCCTTTTGAAGGGACGGCTTCAAACTGCCTTTCTTCGCTGGGGGGCAAGTCTGGGTGGTCACTGTTGAGCACATTTGATTCACTGTAAAGATGGTCCTCTGTGTATCCGTGAGGGTTGCCTGTGTCGTAGTTCCCAGAGTCATCGAGTGCCAGAGACTCTGCAAGATGGAGGTCTAGATGAAGCGGCAGTTCAGCGCCGGCGACAGTTTCGCCGCAGCCAGAGGGGCAAGGTACGTATCCATCTGGAATAATGTTGCCTAGCTCTTGTTGATGGGAAGCTGTGTCATGTTGCGTCGCTGCCCATTCTGCTGCGGCTTGGTCTTCAGGGTGGCACAAATCGATGTGCTGAACAAGGATGCTGGAGTCGTAATCATCAAACTCGCAGAACGGACACTTGATGGCATGTGCTTCGTCTTCCGCCATGGATATGTCGATGGACTGGGGGCATGTGTATTCACATGTTGGTGAAGAGAAAGAGACAACAAACGACATTGATACTAATAACGGCCACAATGCAGGGTGATTGGCCAATGAGACTCGCGCGTATTTTTAGAGTGGCTGCGGGGTGGGGCACCACAGTCTGGCCAATCACGGCTGTGCGATTTAATACCAGACAAATCTCCGGTACATACAATAATACCTGCAATAGTACTGATATTATTGAATCTCTTTCTTTCTGCAGGATTCTGCATTGTCAAGCGGGCTCCATGGCCAAAGGCTAACTAGTAACATAACATAGTAGTAGCCGGCATGGCAATGGTGATTGGAGAACCCGGCTATTCATGGCTGAGATGACAATGAATTCGCTCATAGCCTCGTACTAGCGGTTGGGCCATTTCATATGGCGTGATGAGTCACTGGGTAGTAACTACATGCTCATGCAAATAAAAGTCGAATTAGAAAAGTCTAATTAAGCCACAGCGTGCGATTTGCCGACCGCCAAACACGTACCTCGCTAGTAATTAACTGTTACTAGCGCAAACCGCCGGCTTTGCATGCTGGCGCAGGGCATTAATAATGACGTGACGAATGTATTTCCCCCGCCGAATCCGTATCGGGAACGCGCCGTTTTCGCAGCAATTCTGCGGGCTCCACTGGGCCGAGGCCGGCCCACCCTCCGATGACTCAACCAGGCCCAAAAGTCGAAGGGACAAAGATCCAGGAAAAAATAATAACAGTCAAAAAACTGCACAATTTCAACCTCTCTTTGGTCTTCCTGTCTTTTCATCTACACTCTGCACGCCCCGAAACCTCACGTTCCTGGCTCCACGATGGCCGCCTCAGGCGTGACCCCGCCGGCACCCAATGGCGACATCACGTCCGATCCCGCTTGGGTCGTGCAGAAATTTGGCGGGACCAGCGTGGGCAAGTTTGCGACCAATATTGTCGAGCAGATTATCTTGTATGTGGTTCTTCCTGTTCTTGGGGTTCTTATTCCCTCGCGCGCTCTTCAATTGCCTCTGTGAATTAATCGTACGCTGACCCGACTACAGGCCCAGCTGTGCCGAGCAAAGAATCGCCGTCGTCTGCTCAGCGCGAAGCAGTTCAACAAAAGCCGAAGGAACCACAAATAGGTGAGCATCGTCTGTGACGTGCTTTGGGTGTTGGAACCGGGACTGATCCTAATTCTTCCGGAACTAGATTACTACGTGCAGCACGCGATGCCGAGAGCCCTAAATCGAGATCATATGACATCCTGGTGGAAGCCGTACGCCAGGAACATGTGGAAGTTGCCGAGCAGCAAATAAGGTCTCTCGAGCTGAAGAAGCGTCTGGTCGAGGAAATCAACAGCGAATGTACCCATGTCTTGAAGATACTCGAAGCGGCCAAGACACTGGGCGAGACTAGCGCTCGATGTGTCGACAAAGTCATTAGCGCGGGGGAGAAGCTTAGCTGCCACTATTTGGCTACGCTGCTACAGGATCGCGGCGTAGACTCGGAATACGTTGATCTCTCTGACATTGTTGATTTCCCCGTTAGCAGCAATGGCCTGGACCAAGAATTTTACAACAATTTGGCCACTGCCTTGGGTTCCAAAATCCAGGCGTGTGCGCCCAAGGTGCCCGTTATTACAGGGTACTTTGGACCCGTCCCCGGCGGACTCCTCGACAAGGTCGGTCGTGGCTACACAGATCTTTGCGCCGCTCTCGTTGCGGTAGGCGTCAAAGCAAAAGAACTTCAAGTCTGGAAGGAGGTCGATGGCATATTCACGGCTGATCCGCGAAAAGTCCCCACCGCTCGTCTTCTATCAGCCATCACGCCTGCCGAGGCTGCCGAGTTGACGTTTTATGGATCCGAAGTTATTCACCCTTTTACTATGGAGCAAGTGATTCGCGCGAAAATACCGATCCGTATTAAGAATGTCATGAACCCGAAAGGAAACGGCACCATCATTTACCCCGATTCGATCAGCGACCTCGAGAGAATAATCGGCGGCCAGGACACCAAGCTGTTTCGCACGAGGAGCGCAAGCGTCGTGTCGGCGTCGCTTCAGGGCCCCAAGCGGCCTACTGCTGTCACCATTAAGCACAAAATCCTAGTGATCAACGTGCATTCGAACAAGCGCTCCCTCTCACATGGCTTTTTCGCCGGTATCTTCTCCGTGTTGGACCGATGGCGGTTGTCTATCGACTTGATCTCTACGAGTGAGGTACACGTTTCCATGGCCCTTCACTCTGAGGCGCCGCTTCTCAATGGGGTCGGACAGGACGAGTACCAGATTATCGATGAAGACCTGCGTGGTGCCATTGAGGATTTACGGAAATACGGCGCGGTCGATATCATCCCCGAAATGGCGATTCTGAGTTTGGTGGGCAAACAGATGAAGAATATGGTGGGCGTGGCTGGACGTATGTTCTCGACGCTGGGGGAGAACAATGTCAATATTGAGATGATCTCACAAGGTGAGTTTCTATTGTGGATATTTCGGAAGATCCGAGTACTGACTATCGTAGGTGCGAGTGAGATCAACATCTCCTGTGTTATCGAAGAGCGAGACGCAGACCGAGCGATAAACATCCTCCATACCAGCCTTTTTACCTTTTTGGATTAAAAGGCCGACTTCAACATGATTAATGCTGGGTTTTCTGTTCAACAAAAGCATTTTGCAAAAAGAAAAGTTCTCGCATTCACGACGACTCTTATACGTTTTGCACATATACCTGCAACCTTTGAACTAGACTGGCAGTCTAGATCTTGATCTTTTATATTTTGCTAGAACGCATTGATAGAATTGCATGCTGTTGTTTCTCGCTGTAGCGAGTTTGGCGTTTTCTTTTCTTTTCTTTTCTTTTCGTTGGTTCCTCATGATGATGATTCTGTATATACATGGTTGATCTGTTCTCTTGTCCAAATTTATCTGTCAATTGTGCATGCTGTATGTAACTAATTGCACTACATAGGTGTCTACATGCTGTGAAGGCAGGACATCAAAAAGTGATACATTTGCACTGTACCTGGACCTGGACCTGTACCTGTATCCAGGGAGAAGGGGCTCGACTCCTTGGTAGCAAGGAGAGGACGGAATCCGATGACGTCTGGGATCCTTGCTTGGCAGCAGGCACCTTGCAGCCAGTTTCAGCCGGGCGCCGATCCAGTCGCGCTCCGGCTGCTGGCTGGCTGCGCTGGCATGCGCGCTATGCCACAAAGGGACTAGCCCTGCCAGCGCATCGCCGGGACGCGACACGCTCAACAACAAAACGCGTCTTCGCTCTCGTCCTCAACTAACCTTGCGCCCTCCCCCCCGTCTTATCTGCCCGCGCCATTGTGCTCTGCCCGATTATTGATTGGCATTCAGTGCTCCGCTTCAATCATTCTACTCCGTTCTGCTAGGGCCACTGGCGTGTTCGTGATTCAGAATCAGTCGTCGCGAGCCTGTGCGTCCTGCATGCCCTTCCAGGTTCCGCCCCGATCATCCCTCCCATACTCAGCCAGGCCTGGAACTTCCCTAAATGCGGGCCTCTACGCGATCCTCCGGCCTTCTGCCTTCGCTACTACTGCTGTGGTCCCCATCTGCCTAGCCTCGCCCGGATCTGCTGCGTTGGGCCTCGCCGCCTTCCTTCAGACTTCTTCGCCCCTCGAACCATCTCTTCAACTCTTCAACGCCTGACTTTACTGTCGACACCCACCCAAGTGACCGCCTATTAGGATCTGGAAGAAAGGAAGCACCAGCTGAAGAAAATTCGAACAAAGAAAAAACCAATCCCGACCCCAACATCCGGCGCTGTCCAACTCTGACCGCTCTTGAACCACCTGCTGGACCCGGTTTTCACACAGCCAATCTTGACAACTACGCCGTCGAGCTGTCCTCGAGATGGCTTCGACACGCCATCAGCCTGGCCCAGAGAGCCATCCACCACCACACTCTGATCGCGAAGGCAAACCCAGGCAACCTGCCTCGCTCCAACCGTCGCCTATCCCATTAGACCCCGTCCCAAACCTGCACGCCGCCGCTGGGGACTGCATTCTGAATCCATCCTCAGGAGCCGCTCATGGCGCATCGCCTACCAAAGGAACCCATCGACCCAGATCCTCGGGCGCAGGCCAAGCAAGACTAAGTGCCGTGTCGCTCACCGCACCCACGCCGCCTATGTTTCCCACCGATTCGCCCATTAAGAGACCAACATATGGAATCTCACACCAAAGAAGCCCTTCGCTACCTTTACAGGCGGCTTTCACAACCTTTCCAAGCGCGCCATCTTCATTTCAACCACGATTTAACACTATCATGAACAACGATGGTTTCGCTGATTTTCCCGACCCAACAACGTGCCAAGTCAAGTCGCTTAAAAGACCATTTATGGAGACAGTCCCTGGAAAAGATCGCTCGTCCAAGAAACAAAAACGGGAAGAGCCCGTTGTCTGCACGCTTCCGGAACCTGAAGACATGCCACCTGTCGAAGACGATGGCTCGAAGCCGCCATGTAGCTACGCGACATTGATTGGCATGGCAATCTTACGCGCCCCCGGCCGCAAATTGACCCTGGCTCAGATATACAAGTGGATTTCTGAAACTTTCGCGTTTTATCGCTCCGGGGACTCTGGTTGGCAGAATAGTATTCGTCATAATCTAAGTCTCAACAAAGCCTTTATCAAACAAGAACGCCCCAAGGACGACCCTGGCAAAGGAAACTACTGGGCCATTGAACCGGGCATGGAAGGTCAATTTTTGAAAGACAGGCCTGTTCGTCGAGCAACCCTGGCTAGTATTCCTCTCCCCCCAATTCTTCAAAGAGACGCGTCCACATTTGGTCCTGCCATTGGTACAACAACTTGGCGCGTTCCTCCCAACCCTTCTTCGTCTGTCCAGGTGCCAGAGATTTCCAAAGTCGACGATCTGTCTTCTGATGCAACCATACCCGCCTCAGACCCTGCCCTCCAAGATGACGCGAACGACGACGATACGCGTGTCGTGGCATCTCATTCGAATGCACCCCGTTCATCACCCCCACAGGTCATTCATTCATCTCCTCCCCTTGCTCCAACACGTTTCCTGCGACAAGGGACACCGCCAACCCCCTCCCATTCCAACCTAACCGCCGCCGTTCCCCGCTCGCGCAAACGAGCCTCTACCGCTGTAAATGACAGTGGTTACTACTCATCTATTGAATCATCAGCAATGAGATCCAACAAAGCGGGTCACATATTGACGTCCGATTTGGACATTGAGCCACCACGCATCAAGCGCGGTCGTGCTGAAGAGGAAATTGCTCGGATCCGTAGCTCCTCTCATGACATCAGTCCAAGCCATCCGAAAATTCTCAAAAGAGATGCTGGTTCAATGGCCGGCTCTTCACCTTTCCGTGACAACTATGTCAGCCTTCTGGCTCCACCTTTGACGCCGGCTATTAAATTCAAAAAGCCTCTCAAACCACCTCCATCCCTATCTCCAAATACCAACCTCCGAAATCACCGTCGCAAAATCCAGCAGATGGTGAACTCTCCAATCAAGCATCTCGACCTGACAGATGTTGATTTCCCATTGAGTCCGAACTTCAACATTCACGACGACACCGCAACTCCTAATAATAGCCTTCAACTCCATTTTGATATCTTTGCCGATGCCACAGCAGATATCACTTCTACTCCCATCTTCCGATCTCCTGAGAAGCGTCTTCTCAAGTCGAGCTTGGAAGATGCAAATACTTTTGTGGGGTCTCCCCTTGCAGACATCACATCCAACAGTGCAAACAAGCGACTGAGTCGTGCACTCGATAGCAATGGAAAGGGGCTGAGCTTCCAAGACTCGCCCTCCAAAATGCCTCAATCGGCACGTCTATCTGACGCGTCGAATGATGACTTTTTTTCCTTTAGCTTTTTTGAAGGCGGCTCAGACGAGGTAGATGGAATCGACCTTCTCCAAGGGTTCAAAAAAATCGGTGGAAATAGCAAAGAGTCCAGTGTGAGGCCAACTTTCAATCATCGAAACCACACATAGTTTTTTTAAACGCAAAAAATGCTACTGCAAGTTCTCGATGATAATGATATTGAAATGATTTTGCCTCGAATTTGGAAGTCGGTTTTGTGATCAATTTTGTCTTTGTTTTTTGTTTTTGTTTTGGCCGTTAGAATTTGATACTGGGTTTTGGCATTCAGCTTGGTGTGCTGGGAGTTGGGGCATTTCTTTCTGGACTAATGGCTGGGACAACAATCGGGAATGCCATGACTTGATGAACATGTACATGAACTGAGCGATACTTGATGAACTTTGTATGTGTGATTGGATGTTTTATAGTTAGCAGTTAGCCTGATGCATTTATTGATCTATTTTTTACTATTTCATTTATTTTAGAAGTAATAACTGGGATGTACAATAACTCAGGTGTAGAAGTCGATCTTTTACTCATGTAGGGTATCATTAGTCGATCATAAATCATGCGAACAACAGGAACAAGAAATAGACATGGATATGTGGACTTGATTGACACAGGAACACTCGCGCCTGCAACCCGACAAACACAACCAAGAAGCAGTGAATAATGAAGTCACGTCAATAAAACAGACAGAAAACGCCGATGCAAAACCTCCTTCCCTCAAGAGACCAACACACTTTGATACACTTTGTTATCCTCAAACCTAGTCGCTACTCGAGCAACCCCTGCACCCACAGCTCACGCACTGAATAGCTTGGTCTTCCTTGAGTTGCGCTTTGGGCACACGGCAAATGCAGGTCGAGTTGAAGTTTGTTTCTTTCGTTTGGATGCAGCGGAGACAGCAAAGCTTTCAGGTATGAGTTAGCTTGCGTTAACTTCAAATAGAGACAAAAAGAAAGAGAGAGAGAGAGAGAAAAAAGTACCTTTTCATAACCCTGCTTCTTCCACTTTGCAATCAGATTCGCATCTGCGTATTTATTCTTCAACAGCCAGTCGTACAGCTGTTTCGATATCGCTTCTTTTTCGTAGTACAAATCGTATATATACTTTGACCCTGCACCCAGTCAGATTCCCATTACCCTTTTTTTGTATTTGGGGGACATACTCTGGTGACTGATCTGGAAAATCGGCCAGTGCACTTCATGTCTCTTCTTCCCTTCGTGCGACGCGTTCTCGGCGTCTTTCATTTTGTTGCTGAATTCGAGAAGGGTATCTTCGATATCGTCGAAGCCTGCTGGAGGCGGCTTTTTGTTGCGGGTTGTGCGGATGGGCGGCATTTTGCTTTTCGTTTCGTTCCAGTATGATTTCTGGAGAGAAGGTCCTTTTTGTCGAGGAGTGCAACAAGGAAGTTTGAGGTTTTGTTCAAGGCTGTACTGCCAGTTGCCCGCCACAGGGTAAAAAGTACTGCCGCGTGGTTCCGCCTTTATGGTCCGAATTTGATGGAAGTTGGACCTTCGGCTTGCAAGCTGATAGCACCAAGCTCTACTACCATTATTACAACGAGAACGTTTTTTTTTCTTTACAGTACACCCTCGTCAACCGAAAACCGAGCTCCATCTATATCAACCATGGACGGCCAACCGCAAATCGACATCGACAGACTTTCCCTGTCGGATAGGAAAGAACTGAACCAGTTTCTGCAAAACGAGACTCAAAAATCTACCATACAACAAAGTAAGGAATACCCGGAGGAATCTTCTACTACAAACGCGTATAAAAAATTGATCAACCCATGCTAATACTTTTGTTTCTAGCTGTCCACCATCTCTCCGAAATCTGTTTCAAAAAGTGCATCACCGGAAGCATCTCTGGCAGCCAACTCAGCTCAAAGGAGGAAGCATGCTCGCAAAACTGCGTGGACCGATGGATGGACGCGAACCTGTCGATTCTGAAACACCTCGAGACTATGCGTAATTGATTGATCAAGTCGAGCAACATTTTTTTTTTGTCTGTGTGACTACGAGGATGAATGACCTCACATGTATTATTACTGCTACCACCACCAATACTACACATCTTTCTACATATTTTCTTTCGGTTGAACACGGTTACTATAGTATCATCATCATTGAGCAAGAATCTATAAATATGCAAGCTCATTTGCTTTCATTGTGGAACCCGGCTAATACAGCCAAATCATTTGGATTTTTTTTTGTAAACTCGAACCACCTAATTAACCATGCAACCAAAAGACAACATTTTCCTTAGACAATTGCGAGCTTGGTAGCCGCAATGTCGAGCGCGTCCACATCAGGGGTGAGTCGGGCAAAGGCCTTCTTCGAGCCATCGGGTCTGAAAACATTTTATTAGCAAGACACCCAAAAAACCAGTAGAAAAAAGTCGTACCTGATAAGAGTGTTGACCTTGATGGTGTCAACGTCGTAGAGCTTCTTCAGCGCAGCCTTGATCTGGCGCTTGTTGGCCTTGACGTCGACAATGAAGACAAGGGTGTTGTTCTCTTCGATCTTCTTCATGGCGCTCTCCGTGTTGAGCGGGTGGATGATGACCTTGTGGTGGTCGAGGCGAGGCTCATGAGGGATCGACTTGCGGGGGTACTTGGGAGACCGCGACAGTTGGAGAGTCTTGGGGAGGTGGAATGTGGTCGAGGTGCGGATCTTGCGGGCCTTGGTGGACTGTTCAATTGCTCAGCTTTGATTCAAATTTCTTGGGACAAAGGATTCATACACCAGCTCCCTTGACCACAGCTTTGGCGGCGGCGCCAGCCTTGTTGCTGGACTTAGTACCTGCACAAAATATTTGTTAGCTGGTGTTGATATAAAACGAAAATAAAAATCTCTGTGCTGAAAATCGTGCGAATTCGAATAATCCAGGTTCTCCTTCTCTTCCACAGTCTGAGTCTCAAGACAGACACCCAAGGGACAGTGTTTTCTCTGAGCCACAGACCGAATAATCCTCATCGTTCACGTCGAATCGTAAAAACGCAGCGAGCAACGATAATTCCTCCCTCCCGGATAAAATCTCATGTAGATGAAAACGCAAACAAGAAGGTTCAGTGGTATTTACCTTTCTTTTCCCCGGCCATTGTTGTTTCGTTTGGCGTGTGGTCGTGTTATGCTTGTCGAATCTCGAAAGTCCAAGATCCAGCCCGGTATTTTCTAAGCGAGCGAAGATTTGTGCGGGTGCGCCTGGTGTGCCGCGGCGCCGCCAATAGGGGGCGGCCATGTGGGGCACCACCAGACGCTAGGCTCTTTTGGAATATCATGCGTTTTCCTTCCGGAAGTAGAAGACTTCAACTTCTCTTGATTGAAGAACTGCAAGTTTTCGTTTATGTTAAAGACGAACCAGTACAAAAACTCACAATGCGTCTATCAAGATGACCGCCAAAAAGCGCCGCACTAAACGGCCTGCGCTGCTTTCCCACAGCCGCCCTCCAGTAACGGCCCAAACCAAGTTTGCATCGCTCTCTTCCAAAGCAACGCGAAACATCATTCGGTCTCACCACCAATTGCTCAAAGCTCGTGAAAAGGCCGTAGCCACGCAAGACTTTGCTCTGGTTAAGAGTCTTGACAGTAAGATTGCCGCCAATGGCGGGCTCGAGAGCTACCAGCTCGCAAGCAAGACTGGCCAGTCTCTCGAGCGCGGCGGTGATTCCAGCGTCGTGTTTCTCGAGTGGATTAAACCGCTCCTGAAAGATCTAGAGAAAAACTCGCGGCAGTTGAAACTGCTAGAAGTCGGCGCGCTCAGCACAAAGAATGCATGCTCCAAGCATCCCGCCATCGACGTGACCCGGATTGATCTCAATTCGCAGGAGCCCGGGATTCTGCAGCAGGATTTTATGGAGAGACCACTCCCTGACACAAATAAGGACCGGTTTCACGCTATTAGTTTGTCCCTTGTGCTGAACTTCGTGCCTAGCGCCAGTGGGAGAGGAGAGATGCTGAGACGGTGCGGCTTATTCCTCACGTCTGTGCTGTCTTCTGGTGCTGTGGCAGATTTCGCTCCTTATCTTTTTCTGGTGCTCCCCGCTGCGTGCGTGTCAAATTCACGCTACTTCAACGCGGAGAGGCTTTTGGAAATTATGACATGTTTGGGTTACAAGCGGTTGGAGGAAAAGACCACGAACAAACTCATCTATCAACTCTGGGAATACCATCCGGATTCATCCAAGGAGCTTACATTTCGAAAGGAGGAACTGAACCCGGGGAAGACCAGAAACAACTTTACAATTACACTGAATTCTTAATTCTTAATTGAACGGACAATCATTCACACAGCACTCTTATCAATCGATATCAATCAATCTTATATATCACTCATGGATGTCAACTCAGCCAGGTTCAAATTTATGTACTAAGGCTCTCCTTTGGCAAAAATACCCAGACTGTCCCGACAAGCGCCATGATCGACGAGATGATCAAAAGCACCCAGTCAAAGATCCTCTCGCGAACTGAAATCTCATTGCCAAAGATTTTCAGGTAAAACGCAATCGGCAAGATAATGCAGATGGTGAAACACAGGCACGAGCCCATGAGAGCCATGATGCGGTCAAACGACGGGAAAACAATGGCAATGAAGACGATCAGAATGATAACACCAAAACGTACAAGAGCTTTGCCGATTGTGGTTGACCTGGAGACTTGGTTTTCATGACGATGGTTCGCAGGAGAAAGACCACAGAGGACTTCGACTGTGGTGACGAGGGGTCGGGCACTGGTATTGTTTGTTAGTTGTTTTCACCACAAACATGTGTCGATACATACTTCAAAGGCACTTTGGTAATCGGAATAATTGCAATGAATATGACAATGCAGATTGACAGCGCTTGAGGGTAGCCAGTAGTAAGAAGAACGTTCGCAGTGATTTCATCCGACACATCATCTCCAAACATCAGCCAGCCAATAACAGCCATGAAGAAGTCTAGAGAGAGCTATAGCAGTGTCAGAATTTGATGTATCAATAATAGAGCACCACCGCTTACTGTAAAAGTGTACGTCACCCAAAGACTCTGGTCATACTTGTGGGGGTGTCTCATATCACGGTAAATATTTGGAAAAACACCATGTCCACCCCAAGGTGCTAGTACTGTTAGCGATCTTCACCGGAAAGGGGTTTTTCTTTAAAAAGCCTACACATCAACAGGCCAAAGCTCAAAGGCAATGTTGACCAATGCTCTGGGAACAGATACGTCTTTGCAGGTTGAATAAGAGACCCCGGCGTATCGGGCTTGATCAACCCGTCGATGAAAACGATACCGACAACTATATTCAATTAGAAACCGTCTTTGCTGGATGGGAAAAACAAAACTCACTGGCTGTGCACGAAATAATACCGAGAATGCTGGTGACACTCAGAAACCGGAGAGGAATGAAACTTAATGGTACTAAAACGATACCACAAATAATTTTCCATTGGAGAAGCCCGAATCCGGGTATAAGGACATCCAGACTATCGCCAAACAACACCACCAGAGCGACACAAGCCCCCAACAGCTCCAGGCAAAACAAGAGACTGGTGATAAGACGGGCCTGACGCCCAAAGCTAACATAGGCCAAGTCTCCGTAAGTGACTATGCTGTGGTCGATATCCGAGCACTTGGCCAAAATCCTGGCCGTGTAGGCTGTAGCTCCGGCCGAGAAGAACAAGAACGAAAGTCCAATCAACCATCCAGCATGCTTGATTCCGAGGGGTAGACTCAACAAGCCCACTCCGATCAGCACATTGACCGAGTTGAAAATAGTCTGGTAGACGGTGCTTTGTCCCACGATGATATTTTCCTTGGTTCCATCTTCATGCTCCACCTGCTTCACAAGCAACGGTTCTGTGCCAGGTTCCTGCTCTGCGTTGAGCGCCCGCTGTTCGTGGTGGAGCTCAAGGGTGCGTTGCCGAGTCGTTTCGCTGACACGAGAGGAGATCGTACCATATGACGTTCCAAGGCTTCTACCAAAGGACGACGTGTCGTATGCACTCAGCAACGCGGATGCTGGGTCTCGCCTTAACGATCCTGACCCTTCCTGGCCATAGCTATCGCCCCTGGTGCCGTCATCAATAGCTTCCGAGGAGGCTCTTGACCTGTCGAAATGGCCCTGTAAAAGCGGCTGCTGTGACCGCGGATACGAGCCTTGGTGAGCGTCGTCAAAGTCTTCCCCCTCGGCGTCAAAGGCAAAGGATGATCGACGAGGGACAATCTCCAGGAACCCAGCTGCTCGCTGCCACGACCGGGCAAAATTGTCTATGCTGTTTACCCCCCCAGCTTTTCGGAAGCGCATGGAAATCGACGGGCTCCTTTTAACGAAAGTTAAAACGGAGCTTGTTTAACATACGGAGCTGGGCTACTCACCTGCGAAGACCATAGTCTTCGCCATCGTCGTCCATGCCATCATGAAAGCCATGGTCTGACGTCTCGCTGTCGCGGCGATTGACCGACGTTGAAAACGACGCTCGTCCGGCGAGCCATGAAGCTAGGTTGGAGCCAAGAGAGCCTTGGCTCATTGAACGGCCATATCGCTGCTCGTCACCAGAAGGGTGGTTGTTTTCGTTGGACATCGGGCTGACGCTGTGCAGGAGTCTCGAGCAGCAGCAGCAGTCAGTCAGTGACAAGACGAGGTTTAAGTTTCCAGCGCGTCCATTTTTGCATCCTTAGCAAACGCTACTAGTCGTGAGCACGCGCGCTCTGTTATCGCACGGTTCGGGTGTTATCTTTTGCCCCTCTTGTATGTAACGTAGAGCCACGGGTAGGTCAGCTGATCCGCTCGCCTGATCAATTGATGTGTTCATCGTTGTATTAATAGTCGATTGCCAATTATTATTCTGAAAAGGTGGTTTACTGGAGAGTGTTGCTGGTCGTGCTGTCTGCATGATAGGTCCAATGTCTTGCAGATCAAGAAGCCATAGACTGGAGTAACAGCTGGAATAATATATTAAATGAGGACTCAGAATACTAATCGCAACTATACTTCCCGTCCACTCATAGTCAAATCCTATTTTTTGGAGGATTGGCACTTCTGGTACCACAGCTGTAGATCGCCCTTGGTACACCTAGTGCTGGTAGACACACGCCACTATCATTTTTACACCTTGCACACCACGTCTGCGTATATACCGGTCGTAGTAAATTATGACAGCAATAGTAAATAATCTATGTCGTAAAAATGGTAAAGCCGGAGAAATATTAGTGCGCTGGCTGCCTTGGACAGTGTGTCTCCCCCCCACATCCAGCAGTACTTAATTAGTACCTGAGAAAAATCCACCCCGCCAGCAGCAGAGACAATTTCGGCGAAGCGTCATCACCGCTTTCTTTTCGCATCCCTCGCCCCTCCCCCCCCTTTTTTTATAGATCGTCATTCTACAAAGGGAACCACCAGGAATAGAGGCGCCTCCGGATCGAACGCAAAAAACGCCTTTCCCTTCTACCTACACCTCTTTCCCATCGGTCGCACACAGTTGTCGCCGCCCAACATGAGCGCACAACCACAGGCGAATGAAGCCGAGAAGAACATCGAGATATGGAAGGTCAAGAAGCTCATCAAGCGGCTTGAACAAGCCAGGGGAAATGGAACTTCCATGATTTCGCTCATCATACGTGAGTATCAAGAACAACAAAAAAAGTGGTTTATGTTCTAACCAGTGTATTAGCCCCCAAGGATCAGGTTTCGCGCGCCGCAAAGATGTTGGCTGAAGAATTTGTAAGGGCTATTCTAAATCTTTCTATGTTCGCGAGGATTTTCTAACAGTTCTTTTAGGGCACCGCTTCCAACATCAAGTCCCGAGTCAATCGTCTGTCCGTCCTGTCGGCCATTACGTCGACCCAGCAACGTCTCAAGCTATATACCAAAGTCCCCCCGAATGGACTCGTCATCTACTGTGGTGAAATCATCACCTCCGAGGGCAAAGAACGAAAGATTAACATTGACTTTGAACCATTCAAGCCAATCAACACGTCTTTGTACCTTTGTGACAACAAATTCCACACCGAGGCCCTGAGCGAGCTGCTCGAGTCGGATCAGCGATTCGGGTTCATCGTGATGGACGGAAACGGCGCTCTTTTCGGAACACTGAGCGGAAACACCCGAGACGTCATTCAAAAGTTCAGCGTCGATCTGCCCAAGAAGCACGGCCGTGGTGGTCAGTCCGCCCTTCGTTTCTCTCGTCTTCGAGACGAAAAACGCCACAACTATGTCCGCAAGGTTGCTGAGGTGGCTGTACAAAACTTCATCACAAATGACAAGGTCAACGTGGCAGGCATCGTCCTTGCTGGTTCCGCTGATTTCAAAAACGACCTCAACCAGTCCGATCTGTTCGACGGTCGGCTGCAGACCAAAGTGATCAAGGTTGTCGACGTGTCTTATGGTGGCGAAAACGGCTTCAACCAGGCCATCGAACTTGCCTCTGAAACCCTGGGCAATGTCAAGTTCATCCAGGAGAAGAAATTGATCGGCAAATATTTCGAAGAAATCAGCCAGGACACCGGCAAGGTCTGCTATGGTATCGAGGATACCCTGAAGGCCCTGGAACTCGGTGCCGCAGAGATCTTGATTGTTTACGAAAATCTCGACGTTACCCGCTGGGCGCTCAAGGCCTCCACTGGTGAAGAGGTCGTTCTTCACACCACCAAGACCCAAGAGGCAAACCGAGAGCTTTTCATGGACAAGGAGACCGGCCAGGAAATGGAAATTGTAGACCAAAGCTCATTCCTGGAATGGCTCGCTGAAAAGTACAAGGACTTTGGTGCCACCCTCGAGTTCGTTTCGGATCGTTCGAGCGAGGGTAACCAGTTTGTCAAGGGTTTTGGTGGTATCGGAGCGTTGCTTCGCTACAAGGTGAACTTTGAGCAACTTGCCGATTTTGATGACGAAGACGAGTTTTACGATGGTATTTCCCCTCCCCCTTCCATAACAGCAGCACGCTCATGCTAACACCACTCGACAGATTGACGGTATTGCAACCTCGCAGGGAGCGAGGATGGGCGCCCAGATGTCTCCCCAGTGGATTCTCTGACGGCTTGCCGAGCAAAAAGCCAAGCCGTTGCCAAGCAGAGCTTCATGGCTGCTTCAGTTGAAGTCGCTAGCCATATAACTCTGAGCTCCACCAAGTTAGTCCGAGGTTTGTCCACTTTTGACTCATTTCTTGCTCATAGCTGACCGCGTGTTTTTCAAGACCCATCCAAACTCCACAATGGAAAATGCTTCGCAATGGCATATCTATCTTAGATCATGCACTCTTGAATACGAGACAAGATGAAGGTTTCTTGAGATGGAAGATGGCGTTGATGTAGGACTACAACTTTCAGGTCGGGAAGGCTTCATATTAATAGGATAGATAGTCACTTGAAAAAGAACAAAATCAATCTTTTAGAAATGTTTTTTTAAAATCATAACACGTTTGCATTATCTCGTCTACAATGTACCCGAAAGTTCGTTTGAATAAGCTCGCACTATTTTATGTTTTCCAATGAGTATGTTTCAAACAGTTTAAACAGGGTTAGCAAAAGGCAGACCATCAATCCAGGTCCCCAGGTCTCTATATGACTTGCATATCGCTTTAAGTTCTTCCAGCGTATTGTGGATCGAGCTGTTTGGCACATGCTCGCATTCAATAAAGAAGATATACTGCCACGGCCTCAGCATACTCGGCCTGGAGTTGATACTCGTCAGATTCAGTCCATGCGATTTAAAAACAGACAACGCATCTGCCAAGGAACCAGGAGAGGAATGCTCGATCATGAACGATATCAATGTTTTTCGCGTTTTCTTCTCTGCTGCAGCTGCACTGTCGGCGGCGGCGAGGTTGACCGAGGCATGGGCTGTGCGTGTAGACTGGATGTTTCTCAAAATGAGGAAGCGTGTTGTGTTATCGGCGCTGTCTTCGATATTCTCCTGTAACACAAATGCGTTGTAGTACTCGGCGGCGAGCCTGCTCGCAATGGCTGCGCTTTGGCCAGAGGTGTCCCTTGAGACGATCTCGGTTGCCTTGGATGTCGACGATACGTCTTGTCTCTCGACGCCTCTAAAATGTTTGCTGAGGAATTTATCGCATTGGCCCCAGGCCTGCGGGTGTGTGTAGAGCTTGGTGATTGAGCCGTATTCTTCTTTGGGGATTGGTTTCCCGCCAATTAGGCAGTGGTGGACAGTAAGAAAATATTCCCCGCACACGGTCACGTCTTTGTATAATCCCTGGCGGTCTGCTAGCAGGTCTAGTGTTTGGACGACTGAGCCATTGGTCGAGTTCTCAAAGGGGATCACGGCGTAATCGGCACTGTCGTTTTGGACTGCGGAGAATGCTTCGGCAAAGGATACTGAGGGGAATAGGGTGCCGGAGTTCCCGAAGCTGTTTAAAGCTGCCTGTTTCTTATTAGTACATGTCTCAAGGAAACAATCGCTCTGCAAAAACAAGAATCAATGTTTGCGCACCTGATGTGAAAACGACGCCGAGGGGCCCAGGAACGTCACTCTTGTGGAATTCGTCATGTTGATCAAGACAGTTGGGCAATATTATAAAAATCAATTCATATCAAACAAAAATATTTATAAAGGAGTCGTATTTCTTCCGTGTTTCGTATCAGCAAATTCATTCCTGGAAGAGTCCATCGATTTGGGCTGTTTTTGTAGCGGGTGGGGACCCCCGCCAATAAAGTCCTCCGCGGCCATTGGGTTCGGAGCACAGCAGGGTGTCACGCCCTAGGGCGTATTTGTTGTTGACAAGGGCGTCTTCTCAGTTCTGGACACTGCTCCGACAATCCAAAGGAGATTCTGCTGGCAGATCATGAATGAACCGAAATGCTGACTCTGCACTGCGACTGCAGCTCTCGTCATACTACGGCGCTAGTCCCAAAACACATAAGCGCACAAATAAACTATACCCGTCGCGGTAGTCAGCTCTTTCTGATCTCTCTCTCTCTCGTTCATCATTCACTGGCAATTGTAGCTTGCGATGCTCCTTTCCCATGGCTCGCTTTTCCGAAAGGCGCTACCTTTGCTGAGGCGTCCGATATCGTCTCTAGCCGATCGGTCGCTTGAAAAGGAGCTCACAGCGCGTCGCTTGCCGCTAGCTTACGACTACCTCACTCCTCAGGCCTCGCATCTTTTACAGCTCTCGCTACTCGAACACCTTCCTCGTGAAGCGGAACAAAGCGCTGTCGAAAGTGAAGATATCAGGAGACTGCCATTAGTACAGGAGCAGCGACATTTACCTCCGGGCCATCATTTGGTCTACTTTCCTCCTCAGGTCACATTATCGGAATTGTTGCGCGATGGTACAGACGTCTTGCATACTCCTGGCGCGCCATTCCACCGCCGGCTGTGGGCTGGTGGGAATGTCTTATTTCCTCGCTCTGCTCCCCTGATACTCAATGGCCAGCGGGCTGTTTGCGTCGAGAATATAAGCAATGTGAATATCAAAGGGCGAGAAGGCGAGGAGAAGATCTTTGTCACAATCGAACGCCGGTTCTCTACCGTGGCTGAAGATGAAGATGAATCACAGCTCCGGGACAGGGTGGTAAATAGTTCTGATGTTCTCATTGAGAACCGGGACCTAGTCTTCTTGCGAGAGCAGCATTTGGAAGCTCGGCAAGCTTCGAGCGGAAAAGCGAGTAGGCTTGTAAAATGTATGCACGGGTATAGAACTATATAAAGGGGTCTTGCTAACATGTATCTGGGGGAAAGCTCCAACAGAGCCCGACATCAGTCACAGGTTAACGCCTACCAAGGCTTTACTATTCCGGTTTTCCGCGCTCACCTTCAACGCCCACCTGATTCATCTCGACCAGTCTTACACAAAGGACATTGAAGGTCACAATGATCTACTTGTCCATGGTCCATTGTCTTTGACTCTGATGCTAAGCGTCCTGTCTAGTCATTTAGCAAAGAGCGGGCAGGCTATTCAAAGGTTTGAATACAGAAACTTGGCTCCTCTGTACGTCGACCAAGAAATGCGGATTTGCGCCAAAAAGAAGAAAACAGAAACCGGTGGCTGGGAAGTATGGATTGAAGGGCCTCTCGGGGGTCTGGCGGTCAGAGGAACGGCGTGGACTTAATCTACATCTAATTATGTATATACATGTGTATTGAAACCGAATTGTAACGATAATTACCGGCGTATCGGCAAAACCGCTTCCGGCAACAAAGCGGGTCCAGGCACAGCTAGCGGCTTCCACGTATTCAAAATCTTCGAGCTCGCGTCTTTCTCAGCCTTTCTTCTTTCTTTCTTTCCCAGTCCTCTCCAGCTCCCTGTTGAGAGCAGTTATTTTGTGTTGCCTGCCCACTCAACATCACCAGTCTGGACATCATGGATGTCTTCTGGGCAGCTCCGCCAGTCGCCAGGTACTGGTGCCTGTCTCCCAGAACCTGACAGCTCTAACAAGACCTTTTGTGTAGGACGCTGACTGCATTGACGGCTCTTCAGTCTGCATTAGTCTATGGTGGTCTGCTGAGCGGATACCACATTGTCTTCTTGCCAGGTCAAATCTTCAAACTCCTCCCAGAAGTTTGGAGACTGGTGACGCCGTTTCTGCTCACAAAACCACAGCTGAGTTTTCTCTTTGATCTCTATTTCAGTATGTTTCTCCTCTTTTCCTTTTCTCCTTGGAATATAACTAACACGGTGTCTAGTGTACACATATGCGAGCGGATTAGAAAAGAACTCGCCGCGGTTCGTGCGAAGCGGTGACTTTTTAACCTACGTCGTATTCGTAGGCGCTGTGATCATGGTAAGTCTTGAGGCTTTTGGTTATCTACTATCTGGCAATTCAATAAACGTTACAATCACAACCACAAACACAAATACTTGTTCTTGTTCTTTCACTCTTCTATCCATGACTCAGTCATACACACCTCCCATATCTGCCCGCCCAGTTTCTCTAGCTGAAGCGGTTCCTGGTTTGGAGGAAGATTACCCCCGTATCTCGTGCAGAGCCACATATGTCAATCGGCCTGTTATGCGGTGCGGGAATGGTGGGATTGCCAATTGAGAAAACTATGCGTGGCTTAAATATCTGCGCATGGTGGTTAATGGTACCCTACATTACTTGCAAATATTTTAATCTTGATCGATGCCTTATTATTTATTTATTTCAACGTACGCTCGTACTGACTGGCATCAAGCTCCTAGCAAATTTCCTCTTTGGAAGTGTCATATTCACAAGTGCTTTAATCATGGCCTTCATCCACACATGGTCACAGGACAACCGAGGAAAGCAGGTCCATTTCTACGTTGTCCAAATCAGAGCAGAGTGGCTGCCATTTGCTCTCCTTGGTGTCAATTTCGTGATGGCAGGCCCGAATGCCGCCATGATCGAAGGCACCGGCATCCTTGCATCTCACCTATATGACTTCCTCACCCGCATTTGGCCTACCTTTGGCGGGGGCAGGAACTATATCACCACGCCAGCGTTTGTGCACAACCTCTTTGATGATAGTCGTAGTAGCTCTCGTGGATACGGTGCCGCCTACCGCCCAGCACAAGCAGGCCAGGCAGGACAAGCAGGGCAAAGCTCAGGCTCAAGCTCGTCGTATTTCGGCTCTTCATGGAGCACGCGAGGCGCCGGACGCAGACTGGGCAACTGAGTAACCCGACAAGACGGCAGGTGTGCCAAGAGCGAGATGGCGTACATATGTATTCTACCATAGTAATAACTGGAATTTTACATTTACGACGTACCATTGTATTTTCATGAAAATAATGAGCACCCTTCTAAGTAAGCAGTCTTTTCAAGTTAGCTCAGCCGGCACAGCGCGCTAAACCCGTTGTGGCGAAAAAGCTCGGGCCGCACTTTTTTTTTCTTTCCCAGACCGAAGAGACTGCGATCTCCGTTGGCTGCACACTTTTCCTCCAGCAGTCGTGTCAACCCTTCAAAATGGCCACAAAAGACATTGCTGATTTCAGCATCAAGCCTGAGGCTGTCACGCCTTCCATTCCCACGTCGGAATGGCCCTTGTTGCTCAAGAATTACGACAAGCGTGAGTTTTTCGCCTGGTTTTTTCGCAGCGGTCTGAGATGCTAACTGTGCCATAGTGCTGGTCAGGACAGGTCATTTCACGCCCATCCCCGCTGGCTGCACCCCTCTTAAGCGAGACCTGAAGTCGTACATCAGCTCTGGAGTTATTAACCTCGATAAACCCTCGAACCCGTCCAGTCATGAGGTTGTCGCATGGATGAAGCGAATGCTTCGGTAAGCTAATCCCTTCTCAACCAGCGCGACTTCTTTTAGTTTCTGATCTAACGCGAAATTACAGTGTTGAAAAGACCGGCCACAGCGGTACTCTCGATCCCAAAGTCACTGGGTGTTTGATTGTTTGCATTGACCGCGCCACTCGCCTGGTCAAGTCCCAGCAGGGTGCTGGAAAGGAGTACGTTTGCGTGATTCGTCTTCACGACAAGATCCCGGGCGGCGAGGCTCAGTTCGCTCGCGCGCTTGAGACATTGACCGGTGCTCTGTTTCAACGTCCCCCTTTGATTTCCGCCGTGAAGCGTCAGCTGCGTATCAGAACTATCCACGAAAGCAAGCTGTATGAGTTTGACAATGAGAGACACTTGGGTGTCTTCTGGGTGAGCTGTGAGGCTGGTACCTATATCCGAACTCTGTGTGTCCACCTTGGTCTGCTGCTCGGTGTTGGTGCACACATGCAAGAACTTCGCCGTGTTCGCAGTGGTGCTATGGACGAGCAGGATGGAATGGTTACCTTGCACGATGTTCTCGATGCTCAATGGATGATGGACAACCAGCGTGACGAGTCTTACTTGAGAAAGGTCATCCGGCCGTTGGAGAGTTTGCTCTGCACCTATAAGCGAATTGTCGTCAAGGACAGCGCCGTGAATGCTGTCTGCTACGGTGCTAAGTTGATGATTCCGGGTCTTTTGCGCTTTGGTACGTTATATACAACCTCATAACATAAGTATTCCTACTAATATCTCTGCAGAGGCCGGAATCGAGGTCAACGAGGAAGTTGTGCTTATGACAACCAAGGGTGAGGCAATTGCTCTCGGTATTGCCCAGATGTCGACTGTTGAGCTCTCTACTTGTGACCACGGTGTGGTTGCCAAGGTTAAGCGATGCATTATGGAGCGTGATCTCTACCCTCGCCGATGGGGTCTTGGACCCATTGCCTTGGAGAAGAAGAAGCTGAAGTCCGATGGAAAGCTGGACGTAAGTTTTGTGTTCTGATATATTGTTCTTAGATGTCTTTGACTAATACAATGCAGAAATACGGTCGTACCAACGAAGCGACACCAGCCAAGTGGCAAAGCGAATACAAGGACTACAACGCACCTCTAGATGAATCCGCTGCTCCTCAGCCTGCCGCTGCCCCCAAGGAAGAGGATGCTACCCCCAGCTCTCCTCCAGCCAAGGCAGAGGCAGAGGACGCCAAAGACGAGAAGAAACGTAAGCGACATGAGGGAGAGACCCCCGAAGAGCGCGCCGAGAGAAAGCGCAAGAAGAAGGAAAAGAAGGAGCGACGAAAGTCCAAGCAGGAGAAAGATGACGATGACGACAGCGATTAAGCTGTTTTTCAAAACAATACAAAAAAACATCAGCGATGTGAGACGCACAAAAGTCTCCATCTTGGAATTGGCTTGGGTTTTTCTTTGTATCATATCATATATCTATGGCCGGAGTTTAGGATTGTGGTCCGCTTGTCTAGTCGTCAAAATGCTGCGTTATTCTACCATGAAAATTATCGTTATCTAGTTGTCTGGGTTGTAGCAATATTGTAGCCAATAATTAATCATAGTGAAGGTGAAGTAGGCCTGGTCATGTGCTCCAACAATTGCCGTGCCCGGTGTGCGGGGCTTCTCCGCACCGAAGATCATCACCTCGTCATTCTGTCTCAAACCCCTAATCATTCTCTTCACATGCATCCCCGTGCTGTCTATCTGGAAAGAAGAAACAGGTGTCAAAAATGGCTGCCGAACTGTCATCAACGAAGCTGAATGCTGAGAGCCATTTACTCTTGGTATGCTCGTTTTCTTCATCCGAAGTGAGAGAAAAAAAAAGACTAATCAGTCGTTTGTTCAACAAACAGGATCAACCTCTCCTTCGACTTCCACACGAATTAGCGAGACGGAATTTCAAATCTGTGCAGCGAATTGTCGAGCGAGAGAGGGAGTATATTATTCCAGCGCTCAAGGAGACTGCCAATGGCTCGTTGGGTGGCACGCAAACCCCGGAGCAGACGCTCGCCTCGCTGGACGCGATGATTGCCAGAATGCAAGGGCTGAAACGAAAGATGGAGGTTCTACACGAGGAGGAAAAGGGGATTCAGATGCAGTCGAAAAGGCGAATCCAGCACTTGCAGGATCTGTACCGGATTCAGAACCTGGCCGATGTCAAGTACGACGAATGGTCGAGAACGCGGCTGAACCGGCTGCTTGTGGATCATATGCTCAGATCGGGGTTTTCGGATAGTGCAAAGCAGCTGGCGCAAAACAAGGGGATAGAAGAGTTGGTCGATATAGACACGTTTGTTCAGTGTCAGCGGATTGCAGAAAGTTTGCGTAGGGGAGAGGCAAAGGAAGCATTACAGTGGTGTGGAGAGAACAAGGTGGCGTTGAAGAAGAGTCAAGTGAGTTTTTATTGCTGTGACTTTTTTTTTTATTTTTTTACTGATTGATATGCCTAGTATACTTTGGAGTTTGAATTGCGACTCCAACAGTACATCGAGATGGTTCGGACCGGACAACCCGAAAAACTCATGGAAGCCATGCAACATGCGAAGAAATATCTATCATCTTACATCGACAGCCAGTCAACTAAAATCCATCAAGCCGCAGGCTTGCTAGCGTTTTCCAGAGACACCTCAGCAGAACCATATAAAGTATGCGCCACATCCAACATAAATTAAATTTTGCAGGCTAACATTCATCGTCAGTCAATGTATTCGCACGATCGCTGGAATTTCCTATCTGATCTTTTTATACGCACACACCATGAACTCCTCTCGCTTCCTCCACGCCCACTTTTACACATCGCTCTTTCAGCCGGTTTATCCGCTCTGAAAACACCGTCCTGCCATTCAGCGTTTGCTTCGTCGACTTCCAATCCTCTATCCACGACGACCTCGGTATGTCCGATCTGCTCAACAGAGCTGAACGAGCTCGCTCGTCACGTCCCGTATGCGCATCATACAAAGAGCGCTGTAGAGAATGACCCTGTCATCCTGCCCAACGGTCGAATGTATGGACGAGAACGACTTCTTGAAATGAGCAGAAAAGTCGGGTTCGTGGCAGAAGGCATGGTCAAAGACCCGACAACGGGTGACGTCTTTGACGAAAGGGACATGAAGAAGGTATATATCATGTAGGATAGCGTCTTGTATCATTGATCATTGAGCGAACATTTGAAAGCATTCAGCGAGTCTCTTTTCGGTTGGCGTCTAATTAGTATTTATTTTCTTAACTATATATATATATATCAAATTTCTAGTCATCTTCATCACTAGTATCTTCAGCCTTCTTCTTTTTCTTAGACTGGTGATGATGCCCATTCTCCGGCTTAACTTCAAAAACATACGTCCGAGCATCCCGATCTTCCCCCTTCCATCCTCCCCCAGCTTTTCCACTACGACTCTCCACAATCCCTAAAGTCCGAGCATGCGCGTATCCCGGATACGATTTCCAGGGAAATCGGAAACTCGTGACGACAGCCAACCCGGCATGGCGCGCGAGATCTTTGATGTTCCAGAGGGTATACGGCTCGCCTTCGAACAGCGTGACGACGATTTGACCAGATTGTCGGGGGACTGTCCTAATCTGCTCTTTTTCTTGTGTTTCTTCTTCGTCCTCGCTCTCTTCGCTGTCGGTGTGATAGCGACTAGAATCGTCTGAATCCGTGCCGTAGTCAATCTCATCATCACCACTTTTCTCTGTTTGTGCTGCTGATGTCGACAGCAGCGGTACACAAGCCTTGAAAAACGCCACGAGTAGTTCCTGATTTGCGCGGACTTGTCGGTTCACGTCTGTGGATTTCCCGCCAATGTGCGGGAAATTGAAGGATATGATATCCCAGGGGCCGCCTGTTTGCTTTTCTGTCGTATTCATTCAGTATGTGCTTCCAAGGAATGTAAATAAAAAGGTTGGACGTACTCTGTTTGATTCCCTGGCGGATTTCTTTGCCTCCGCCGGTTGGCGTGCCTAATTTCCGGGCGTCGACAGAGAAGAGGACTCTTTTAGACATATTCTGGCTGCTCTCTGGCAGACTCGCGTCGTTTTGTGGTTGATTCTCTTGACTGTCTGCAGACTTCCTCTTCCCAGCCTGAAGGAACGCTTTGATATTACCCTCCACCTGCTCAGCATATTTACCCAACAGGACATCCTTGGAGTCATAGCAAGATGCAAAAACGCTTTTACAGCGATGATGCTCGGCCAGCGAGCGGGCAAACGAGAAATCTCCTATTGATCTGTTAGCATTTTCTTCCCCTTGACAATCCAAACTATTGTAAGAAATAAACATACCCTCCCCAACTAACAAAATCCGATCTCTTCTATGATACGGAATCGTCGGCCGCTGATGGAATTCTTGTTGATGGGCATTTCTTTTTTTGCTACCGGTAGCAGCGGCAGTATTGGGTTCATTGGGTTGATTGAATTTGGCCTTTTTGGCTTGGTTTGCGGTTGACGTCGATACTCGGTCGAAATGCTGCATTTTTCTTTTTTTCGGGTCTGGTTGGGAGCCATGTTTGTTGAATGATTTCTTGTTTTTTGCTTTTGCCATTTTTAATTATTTGGTTTTGTGACCTTTATTTTTAAAACGTTGTTTCGGTGGATAACTGTGGTTAACATTGAAGCATCGGATGATATATTTTTTGCACTGGCGGCAGGATAGGATGTACGGTTTCCGGGACGCCAAGACTATCAGATATATATACAACACCACCACCGCCAGTTGACACAGCATTGTGCTGAAATCAGCTGATATGGATTCTCAACTCCAAGCAAACAAATACATAAAATAGGGTACATATGTACAATACCATCAGAACCCATTTTTGGGTTGTTTTTTAAGATAATATCAAATATTGTTCTCTACATAGTATTGATCTGAAATATATAAGTCGCAACCACTCAACCACATTAATTCTATATAGCCAAGTTCAAACTATATCATTCAATATATATACAAGCAACCAGAAAGACCAGACAACACTTTGTCTACCCGGAAAAGCAGGTCCCCCAAAAAACAGCGCCGGGAACAACCCAACATGACACAAAAACGTGCTGTCGTTATGAAAAACAGAAAAAAAGGGGCAGATATTTTGTTGTAATTAAATATACTTAATTGAAAGCACAACTACTTCGTCGAAAAGAGAAAAAAGACGTCCAAACGTGTCGCTGACATGATAGATGACATGATCTGTGGGAGTGGATTGACGCCGTTCTGCTATTGAAATAGCATTTTTGGCGTCAAACAAACCCTATTCATTCGATCATTTTTATGATCGGAGGGAGTCGCGCATGCTCTGGCTGCTGGCGCTGACAGGCGTGTTCGTTGTAGGCAAGATACCGGTCTTGGGCTTGGAGTTTTGCTTGAACTTGGCGATCGTGTAGACAATACCACTGACGAAACCGATGGCAATGGCCGAAACACTTCCAAGAGTGACCGGGGCGTCGAAGAAAACCAGACCAGACACTGCAATTGGAAGCTTGTTCAATGCGCCAACCATGGAGTATGTTGTCGAGGAGGTGACGCGCACACACCAAGCAGATGTATAAGAGATAAACACCGACGACAAGCCAGAGAGAATCATGGCAATCATAATGTTTGATCTGTTGTCCACCGGGAAGTTGCGAGTGATGTTTTCGGAAGACCAGTCTTCAACAAGTAAGGTGGCGACGATGAGCACGGGGATAGAGAGGAGGTTGTTATAGAACATGGCTAAACGAAGTAAAATTAGTAAATTGTAACGCACGAAAACGAGAACTGCATATCGTCTTACTGTCAAAGTCCTTAAAGTTGGTCAACTTGATGCGCTTACGCATGCCCAAGACATAGAAAGCAGTGCAAAGACAGTTGACCAACATCCAGATGTACCCAGCGTTCAAAGTCGACACCTGAGAGTTTGCGTCCGCGCCGGTGAGCGCATGCTGAATGTCGGCCCAGGCGGCAATGATGGAGCTGAACACCATGAGTCCAAAGGAGAACAAGGTGAGACCAGTCACCGAGCCACCGAACCAGAGAACCTCTCCGTATGCGATCAGAATGATGGTGAGATTCTTGAAGATAGTGTACACGGGGATCGACAGAAACTGAAGCGCTTTCGAGCCGGTGAAGATCATGCCGATCAGGAGGAGAGTGATGGGGAACCCTGCGGAAGTCGGTCAGAACAAAAAGCTAGGAGGAAGCAGATATATGTAAGACTCACATTTCTTTGCCTCATCCGAGCTGAAATCACGGTATGTAATGACACCGGCCGTTTTGCAAGACTGAATAGCAACGATGCAAACCACAGACTGTAACGAACAAATTAACACCGACCATTTCTTGAATGACTTTTTTTTTAAAAGAAGGAGTAAACGCACCTGAACCAAAAGCAAGAAGAAATTAAGATTGAAATCCAAACCAGACAACACATATTTATTCATCACCGTCATCATAATCGAGGAGCCGCAGTAGGCCAGCACCGGCAGGGCGGCATTGTTGGACAACGACGAGCTGGACGAGCTGGATCGCGACGGAGTTGTGTGAGCGGGTTCGAATCTGGACTGATCCTTCTCATCGTGCTTCTTGTCGTCGGCCATGGTGAATTATTGATTTCGCGAGATCAAGATCAAATTTGTCGAGACGCGGGATCAGCAATGAAAGATCGGTCCGTTGACGGTTCAGAGACTGCTTCGGACTGCTTCGAATAAACGGGTCGTGTATGCAAAAGACCGCGAGTGGCTCCGTAAACTCGAAAGAGGGCAAGTTATAGTTGAGAGCTTGGCGAGGCGTAGGATAGGTTGGCGATGAGAGAAAGAGAAGGTGACGACGACGGAGAAGGGGGAAGGAATCGATTGCGGCTGTGAAACCGTCTGAAGCCGTTTTACTCGCCGGCGGCCAATCAGCGTTGCGCGTTGGCCGTGTAATATTACCGTATTACCAACACTGCGTGGACTGCGCCAGGATGCTGCAGCAAGTCAGATAACATCAATTGCTGGTCTGTGTTGTTGGAAATTGAAAGATTAAAATATAACTACGAGCATGCCCAGTGAAAATAGGGAGTTGCGCTGTGCGTGATGCGATAATACTATAACAATCCACCTGTACAATTGGCCCAACTAATTAATTAATAGATTTTCCGGGCACAACACTGCTTCCCCTCTCAACTACATACAATTGATACAATTCGAATTGCACTTCACTTCTATTCAACTACTGCAACTCCATTCATATTGTCAAAGTACAGACCATCTCCGAACTCACAGTTAACCCGTCCACATGGCAGCCCCTCTCGACGCCAAAGTCTCCGCGGTGCTGGAGCACTCACACTCCAAGAACCAAAACCCCGACGACATCGACGAAGACGCACTCTTCGACGCCCTCGAAAACGAAGACGACTCGGCCTATCGCGCCCAGCGTCTCGAGCAACTGCACGGCGAACTCGCCTCTGCCAAAGAAGCGCATGCCCGCAACGCCGCAACCACTGCAACAACATCCGCTGCCGACGCTTTCTATCCCACTTTACCCAATGACCAGGCCGTCCTCGACCTAACCACCAACAACGAGCGCTGCATCGTGCACTTTTCGCACCCAGACTTTGCGCGCTGCGCGATCATGGACGAGCACCTGCGCACGCTGGCCTCGCGGCACTACGAGGTGCGGTTTGCGCGTGTGGATGTGCGGGACTGTCCGTTTCTGGTTGAGAAGTTGAATGTGCGAGTTCTGCCGTGCGTGATATGTTTCATTGATGGGATTGGGAAAGATCGGGTTATTGGGTTCGAAGGGCTGGCGAGTCTGCGGAAGAGGAATGGGGTTGACAATTTCAGTACGGTGGAGTTGGAGCAGAGGTTTTTGATGAGTAATGTGCTTGTGCGAGGGAAATTGGCAGATGGGAATGCGGCGGCTGCGTTTGATGAGGGCAGTGAGAGTGAAGAAGAAGAACAGAGGGCGAAGAAGCAGCATGGGCGACGAGGCATTCGTGATGGAACTGCAGGTCGGCGTAACAACGACGACGATGACGATGATGACTGGGATTGAAGAAGCCATGCCACCAAAAAAGTCACATCTACACACCTATTGGACAGATTGCGTAGGATATATTTGCCTGGCCGAGAAGCAGCACAGGCGGCTGTCCCACGAGTATTCTGCTTCATCTCTACATGTCCATCTGAATGCCTCTACTCAGGTAAAACGGACACCCCAAGGACATACCACTCCAATCTTCTCGGCCTGTACATACAAAACAAATACAGTCGGCCATTTAAAGACATCCAGTTTATTGCTCTGGAAAGATTTTAACAATACAAATTATTGGTCACGTTTGCTCGAGTGTAGAACTTCTCTCAACCACCAGAAATAAGCCCTGCGGGACACGCCAGTATAGAAATAAATGCAGCGCAACTCTGCAAAATCGTACAATTACAGGCAACGATCGCTCTGACCGAAAAGAGAAGAAAAGAACAATGTAATACAGACAGAAAAAAAAAAGGACAAGAAAAAGAAAAGAAAATGTGAACGTAAAGAAACTAAAATAAAAGTCTTAGGAAGCGCAAACGACAATGTCCGAGTCAAATGACCAGATTACAATGGTCATGAGAATGCGAATAGAGGTACAGCTGGAAAACAAGCAACTCTACACAGCAGAGTCAACAAATCACTGACGGAAGATGGTGAGGAATAGTCCCGGCACTGCGAGGGCGAGTAACGACAAACAAAAGAAGCATTGGCTTTAACAGGTCATCTCAGGTTCATCGTCATGTCTAGATTGCTACCGTCTTCATCTCATCAAGATTCTCTGTCTTGAGAACCACTGCGTCAGAGTCAGAGCCTGTCTGTCCTGTCTTTTCCGACAGAGACACCTCCTGTGGAGATTCTTTCTCGAGAGCCTTGGCGGAGTCTTTCGGGGAAGCGTCATGGGGGTTGCTTGGTACGATTGGCGTGGCCATCTCCATGAGATCTTCACCAGAAGACACTCTCGCTGGCTGTTTTGCCTTTGGCTCCGGAGCCTTGTCGTTAGCCGAAGTAATAGGACTAGAGGCCTCCTCTGTCACGCGAGCCAGAGGGCTCGAAACCCCAAACTGTGTTTTGGGACTTTGCGTTGGTCCACGATTATTGAAGCGATGAGGAGATCGTCCGCGATCCTCGCTCGGAGCTGGGCTACCATAAGGAGATCCTCGGGACTTGTCAACGTTGGTGTTAACGCCCAGTCCGTTGACAGGCTTTCGTCGTGGAGGTCGTCGGCCAAATCTCTGGTCTACCCTCCACCGCAAAATCTCCAAGTAAGGGGGTTCCACGTTTTGCTTCTTGAACAGTTTCAGTTTCAGTTCGCCGGATTCCTCCTCAACGGCCACATTGGGATTCGCGAAATCGTCAGCAACGGCAGCCAAGAACGCGGCCCAGGATCGAGCCACCACGTATTTGCAATCATAATCACGGCCGAAAATAATGACCTGACCCCATTTGCCAGCGGGGCCTGGAGCAAGATCAACGGCAATGCAGTTTCCACCCCAGTCGCGGGCAAGAGGGATCCAGCCGGGGTGAGCATACGCCTTTTGAATAGCACGAGGGGGTTGAGAGTCCTGGCGATCTAGCAGTTCCTGTCGCCACAACGGGTTGGAGGTCTGGTGAGAAGAAGGCCCGGCAGAGGAAGATCCTCCAAAGGCCTTCAATGGGGGCTGTGGCGCAGCAACGGTCGAATTCTGGAAGAACTCCTCAGACACAGTCCGCCAATTCTTCCATTCGTGGACAATTTCCTCGCAATCAAGAAGCATGCATCCAAAGATCACTCCGGTTGGCAGACCGCCTCGCTCTTGCCCGTCATGTACCTGCAGGGATTCGCGCACTTCGAGAGGTAAACTGCAATCCAGGTCGTGTTCTAGCTCATTGACATCGTTCTGTGTGCAACCTTCGCATAACTGATCAAAAAGTTCTTCATAGTTGTTCTCCGCCCAGCGATCAATCTTTCCCCACGAGTGACCAACTGGAGGAGGGGGCGGAGCGCCTTCGTGGAAACTTTGCATTTGAATTTCACCGGAACCGGGCCCGTCAGCGCCTTGATCATTGGACGTTCTCCGCTGCGAGGTCAACGATCTGATGCCAGGCGAGTAAGGGCGGGTTGGCGATCCCACACCGCGAGGAGAGCCCGACCATCCATTGGAGCCCAGCGAGGCCTTGGAAGTGTCTTCATCTTCGAATGGCGACGAGAGATCCGGGCGGGAATCTGCCGCGGTGGTCACCGAGGTAAGTGTGTCGTGGCGACTTGAGTCCAGAGGAACATGGCGTCCGGTTCGATAAGGGGAGTCATGAGAGGCATGACGGTCATTGGAGGTCATGGTATGCCAGAACGAACGCCATGCCGAACCGATGCTGCAAACACGATATTAGAAAACAGGTCGTAGAATTCGCAAGGCGAGAAGATGTAGGATATACTCACGAAGAAGCCGGCTGTGACATAGCGACCAGTGTGTGTTAGAGAAAAGAGAAAAATTGGTTCTTAATTCACAGATGAATGAATCATTGGGCTTCCTCCGATTAGGCCAGACGGCGGACAGGCGCAGTCAGCCTTGAGGAAGATGCTATTAGGACAGAGAGTGATGGGATCGCCGCAAAACACCGCCAGTATTGACACGGTCGAAAAAAAGAGCCGAGGAACAATTCGATCGACTCGATGAACCGAGACAAGACACGCCGACTATCGACGCTACGAATATACACGAGAAGAGGCCAGCGTCAATAATGTGAAAAATATCCGAGACAGCGACGTATGAAAATCAGGCGAGGCGCGGCGGATTAGGAGGACGACACGCAAGACAAGGAGGCGAGGAAAGCCCGGGAGAGAGCGGGCTGGCACCGGCAGGACAGAGCACACAAGCCCGAGATCAGACAGGGGCAGATGGCAGAGAGGGAAGAGAACAGAGTGCAGCGTCGTGATGGTGGTGTTGGTGGTGGTACGTCCTGTTGAGCCTTGACTCCTGCTTGGGAAATGAGGGTGTGGAGCCGCGCGAAGGGGGCGCCTGCCCGTTTCATTCGCCGGCGCCGCGACGGGGAAGGAGCCAACCACGGGCGCCGGCCAGACCATTCCATCGCTTAGTCACATGCTACAGAAAGTTAGAAACACAGCATAACATTAAAATGCTTACTGGATACATGGATACGCTGTGTTGTTTCAATTTTTGGAAAGGGAACAGTGTCGACTCCAACTGTCACACAGCACTTATCGCCGATGACGACGTGTGCATACCAGCCGCGCCGATAATCCTCGATAACAGGAATCCGGATATGCTTGTTCGCCTCTCCTCCATTCTTGGCCTAGACACATTGCGTAATCGCTGGATCTGCAGTGCTTTGATCATCGTGATCCTCGACGGATGTATGTATGGGCGTAATAGAGAAATACTATGGAATTGCAAAAACGAGTGTATGTAGTTGGAACTATAAGTGACACAGGAAACGGAATTGCCTTGATAGGACAAAAACAAGAGACAAAAGAAACAAAAGAACTGGCAATCAAATGGCAATCAATCAAATGTCAGAACCTGAGTTGCAAGTTGCGACGCCGTCGTATAACTGGGGAGGATATCCCGCCAGAGAAATATAGTGCTGAAATGCGACTAGACCGACAAAGGGTCTAGAACAAGGTCGAATATCGTCACGACATTCATCATGTATGAAAATCCTCCACAGGATGCAACCGATCCGGACTCCATGCTGAATGCAACAAGAACAAGAAAAGAAAAACGATACCAACGATCCTGATATCTACCCGGGAAACCCCCCAATTCGTGAGAACATGTCACAAACCAGTGAACCCGCCCCAAATCATGCAAAATCGCAAATAGTAGTGCCAAGACGGCGCAAGAAGAAAAAACAAACAGAACAAGACAAGAGAGTGGAATAAACGAGAAAAAGGAACCCATATATGAAAAAAAGAATCAAGTCTGACGATGTGCAAGTCTAGCTTTTACCATCGAGACAAAAGTAGGCCGAGAATTAGTGCAACTAAATAAAAGACCAGGGATAGATCGAAAGGGTTTATCAATCACGATAATTGTGAGATCATGCTAGAGAACTTTGCATTCCGTTTGGTTGAATGTTGCTCGACATATCAAGCTTGAGGACTCGCTTCAGGTCATCTTCCATTTTCTTCGTATCAATCCCCCCCGGCTGAGACTGGGAGGGGTGGAAGTTCATGCCTTGGCGAGGTGATGGATTGTGTCTCTGCGGGGCAGAAAAGCCTTGGTAGGGTGGCTGAAAAGAAGGGCCGTATGGCATTCGACCTGCGTTCTCTTGTTTGGCATTAGGCGAGAACTCCTGGCGCAAGGCGGACGAGGCGTTTCGAGGCTGAATAGGGGCGCCGTTGGCGTACACAGAGTGGTAATTTAGCGTTCCCACATTTGCATATCGCACATTCTGCTGATTGTAGGCAGACATAGGTGTAGGTGGTCCTGAAGAAGACTGCAGCGGAGAACCGTAGATCATGTTTGCGCCGTGAATAGGGCCATGGTTTACTTCTATTGGCTGAGGTGATGCGGTGGCAGGACGCTGAGGCTTGGGATTTAGTAGTAGATTCTTGAGCTCCTCCGTCTTCACCCTTCGCTGGGTATCGTTTAGGTCGCCAGTGGACTGAGAGTGAATACCATTAGATCGAAGTGCATTCATCCTGTCCTTGTATGGGGTAGCAAACGCCGGGCCGATTGACATGACGTTTCGTTCCGGCTCATCGAGTTCGAGAGAAAAGATGCCATTTGCAGAGCTTTGTGGTCGCTGATAGGCCTTGGAGTCGGTGTTTGGAGTCCTGCTCTTGGTCACTTCGGGACTCTGCTGAGCTTTACTCCTCGCGTCAATCGCGGCCTTGAAAAGAAAATCCAGTGGGGACGGCTCATGATTCGCTTTCGCAGCCTTGGGCTTCGATGGCGTCATATCAAGTTCGGGCTCGGTTTCAGTCTCGGCATCTGCTTCACTGTCGAGCTCTAGCGCGGTCGAAAGACCGGAATCAGGCACTGACTTGGAGAAAAACGAAGGCATCGGCAGCGCAGATGGAGCAGGAGACGCATGGAAGGTCGGACCAGCATAGTGCGGACTATCTTTGAGCGGAGGTGGTGAAGCTATGCTGGGCTGGGATGAGGTGTGTCGATGGTTCGAGTTGGGGATTTGCGTATTATTGTTTGGTCGAGAGTTTTCTTTGGATTTCTTGTTCGAACGCATCCCGTTGTTGTTCTTCTTTCGAGAAGAAGCATTACCGTTGACGTCTCCGTTGTACATGGCCCCTTCGACAAACGCGACTCCGGGGCTCGAGCTTACGGGCGGTGATGAAGGGGGGGTCGTCAGCAATGCACTACCCCTGGGTTCAGTGGAAGGGGTGTTGTTGTGTTTCTTCTGCGATCGCTTCGAGTTGCGCGATGCTTTGGGAGTTGGTGGTTGTTGAGTCGACATGATTGCGACGTGGGTGGCTTAAAAAATAGGCAGCCGGTTGGAGACAGAGATAGGAAATAGGAAATCAAAATAGACAAGCTATAAGTCGGCAGAAAAGGCACAGAAATGCATTAACAAAGATAAGGCGATATGTGCAACAAAACCGCCCAGCGGTTGATGTCCAAGTCAGTCAACGATTAGGCAGAGACTCGACTGGAAATCCGGGGAGGATGGCGGTGACTATCTGGCTGAAGAAAGAGATAATCGAGGAAGCGCGTGCTGGAGAGGACTGAAAACGAAAAAACAAGTGCGCGTCCGGTGACTGCTCATGTCTGCATGGTGAGGAGGAGGCGAGTAGAAGAGGATGAGGGCGACGTGAGCGAGAGGGCGAGGTGAAGTGATGTTGGAGAAGGATGTGGAGGAGGTCAGGCTGCGCGAGGCTGAGGACGGACGTTGAAAGTGGGGGTGTTGTTTGGCAGTGTTTGCCACCCGCCCGCTCGTCATGGACCTCTCTGAGACGCATCCATACCATACCGCAGCTCTGCCACACGCCCACCGCCCTCGTTCTTTGCGCCTTTGACCTCGAGTTCGAGTCTTTGAGCGCCGGACGCTGTTTCTGCCTTCATTCAAGGTCTTCTTTGTTTCGTCGAAACCCCAAGGTCCTTGCCGGCCAATATATCTATCGACCACGGCCCGCTATCAGCTACAAATACGATACCAGCTCCGCCGCTGCACCTAACCTGATTCATCCCTCTTTTCATTTTCAGAATTAACTTTTCGATTTTCGACCACCTTCCACCATGGCTGACGTTGAGATGCAAGACGCTGGTTCTGCCAAAGACAAGGTAGCCAAGACCTCGAAGTCTGGAGCCGGCGAGACCTCGGAGGGGAAGAAGCGCTTCGAGGTCAAGAAGGTGGGTTATTCTTAGTTTTTTGACGCACTGAGAACTATCTGACGTGCTTGTTTATTTTCTAGTGGAATGCCGTTGCGCTATGGGCCTGGGACATTGTCGTTGACAACTGCGCCATTTGCCGGAATCACATCATGGATCTATGTGGGTTGCGAGTGATACTTATTGCTACAGGAGGAAATTGACATATTATGCTTAGGTATCGAATGCCAGGCCAACCAGGGCTCGTCGACCACAGAGGAGTGCACTGTTGCGTGGGGAATTTGTAACGTGAGTGACCACCCCATCCTTCAGAATGTTTTCTTATCTAACCACCGCTCTCCCCACAGCACGCGTTCCACTTTCACTGCATTTCGAGATGGTTGAAGACTCGGCAAGTCTGTCCGCTGGATAACAGGGACTGGGAGTTCCAAAAGTACGGACGATAGGTCTGAGGATTTGGGTGCTATGAATAAAGGTTGCTAGGAGTTCTGTTTTGTGTTTCTTTGATGCAGACTTGCCATGACCTTGAATAACGAAATGATAACGATTCGCTACGTTACATAAGTGGAATAAAGGATTTAGACATAAAATCGGTCAAGTAAAAGTAAAGTAAAAGAGAAGTGTGATGGCCTCCATGATGTCCTCGGCTAGTATTATTGATTCAGCCAGGTATTATTGAACCGGAAAGAACAGATAAATAAGAAAGCAGTTATTATTCGAAAATATCGACTTTCACCACTAAATAGAGAATTGATTCGCTTTGAAACAAGATGCCGATATCAAAAGGTCGAAGAGGTGTCAACCACAAACAGCCATCACTCTGTAACATTCCCAGCTAGTGACAGATCTAGTAACAGAATCCTTGAACTCGACTTTTTTCTTTTCCTCTTTTATATGCCTTCTTTGTCTTTGTACCCGCCTCGTAGTCCATATCGTATACGTATACAATCATCCCACCTTGACTCCATCGACAATAATCCCAGGAACATTCCTCGCCGCCCCGCCCCCAGCAGAAGCAGCCGGCGAACCAAGCCAGGACTGCGGGTTTTGGTTATAGAAAGGCCAGGGTGGAATAACGACGAGAGCGGTAAAAGCGGTGCCGGCGAGGCCGATCCATAGAGTCAGGTAGATGTCTTGTTGGATGTATCCGACGAGGAAAGCGACGGCCTAAACAAGTCAGTCAGATAATGATCGTTGTTCGGGAGAGAGAACAAATGCATACGCCCGATATGATTAGGAGCACGGTGGAGAGGAGCTCAGCAAGGCGCTGGCCGTGAAAGTCCTATGCTGGTTAGCATCCGCCTTGGGGGGGTTTTTTTTTTCTGGAGGAAGTGCTTACAATCTGACCCTCAAAGGCATCCTGGAGAGAAGCCTGCAGAGCATCCATGCTGGCGACGGACGGGAGTTGAGTGCGAGGGTTCTTGTCTTGACCTTTAATGTTGATTCTTGACTCTTGACTCTTGACATAGTTGGCGTCAAGCTCCGGGGAACACAGGTGGGACCAGCGGGCGGGCCAATCAGCGTTGAGAAACTGTCTATAACTATTCGTTTAGATAATATTTAGATATTTATTTATAGAGATGACTTGAATTTTAAGGAGGAGTAGTATTATTAGTGGTTTGTATAATTAACGATTTGAAATTTTCCAGTGCTACCAACTACTATCATTCGATGACATGTAGAACATTCAACATTGAATACAGACAACACCACACTTTATACATAATATTATCTACATATCTAACACACATGTACTAAACATACACTTGAATAAGTCAATTCTTATTCATCAATCGATTATTAAGGTTCAAATGTTCTGGTTACACACAGCTCACTCAAATAACCAACCCACGTCCCCAAGTAACCACTCTCATTGGATATTCATACGAGAACCTTATTTCCGACATCAATTGATACTATTTAGTATTTAAAAGTCCTGACATCTAATTGAAACAGCCAAGAATCCTAGCGCGATCACATATTAAATGTTCACGCAGATTCTCCTCTAGCTCACCTCGGCACAACGCCGTGGAGTTGGACATAGTCTCGACTCGACTCGCCGGTCGCCGACATTCACTACTAAAGAGTGAAAAGGCGGGGAATGCCGGTCCGATCGAACTCTTTTTTTTTTTTTTCCCCTCAAGGGGGATTGCGAAGGAAGCAGGCAGCCGTTCATATGATGACGTTGCTGCAGGATCCTTGCAGGAGTAGTTCGAGCATGCAAACCCCCTGGTTCGAACTTACGAGTTGAGATGCGACAATAGACGTTTCAGAATTTGCACTTTATTGCTCTTTTCTTGCACGTTTGCTTTTAAGGCTGTGCTAAGCGTACTTATTTCTTTTTTTGTCCTTTTTTTAATTGGCCGGAAAAGTGACCTTAGGTCCAACGCGTGTTGGCCACTCAAGAGCACCTGCTCACACCGGCAATTGATAACATACTATGAGATGCGCGCTCATTGGGGTTATTGTGCATTAGCCTGCAGGTATTCGTTTCGTTGAGTCGTTGACTAATTTTTAGTCAGACCACCCATGCATACATTTACACAGTACCCAGTCTGTATTACGGAGTGTTTGCTATGTACTCCGTAGGTAGCACGTCAAATTCAGGCCGGATAAACAAACAGCCAATTTCTGTTTTTTGGGCTTTGACCGCGATCGTTCTCGACTGAGACAAGAGTGACGAGTCTCGTCTTTTGGCACGGGCGATGATCGACAAGATTCGTGCTTTTTTGCTTTTAGTCTTCTAACCGAGAATTTTTGTTTTGGTCTGTCTGTTAGTCCTGCCTAAAACAGTGCCGGGGCTGGCTGATCACTGGACATTGACGAGTCGGATTGACTGACAGAATTAATTAATTACTAGTACTATCCACAGAAAATTGTGCGGAGTACATAGTCAAGGGCAAGATGGACGGTCTAGAAGGGCGATGCTAATTGATCGACTGAGTCGTGCTGGTCTGGACAATTCAGTCCTTTACTACTCCAGACTATGAATCACTCTTTTGTTACCTTCTTACAGACAAGACGCCGCAGCGGCGCAGCTAATACACTTAAATATACAGATTCATTACCCCATCACTGCATACATGATTGGATATCACGAGATCGCACAGCACTGCGGGCCTTGCGGGATTACTACTTCCTAGGCTGGATGAACTCCGTGGCCAAAGCCCACGCTCAAGCCCCCCCCAGAAAGATTAAATCAATCTTACAGAGGACGTAGACGTAGGACTTACGTAGGTGCTTGATATTAAAATTTTTAAATATTTCCTCTGCGGGTGAGCGCCTGCCGGTAAGTTGCGGGGCTGCGAGTTCTCGAAGCACAACGAACCACGGAAGAACGGAATATGCAGTGTCCCTGAACCTTGAAGGGAAAAACAAAGTTTTTAGTTTTGATTGGACACAGGAAAAAAATTGCGGAGATGAAGCTGAACGGGATGCTCCGAGGGCATATATATGGCGCATACCGGGTTAAAAATTTAACAAGGTCTCCCCATGTCCGGTGTTTTCCCTGGTTAGTAATAGTATTGAATATTCGACTTGTATCTGGTTGCACTACATACAAACCAGACTAGTATGATATACGCGTGTTATATTACGTGGTGTCAAAACCTTCAAGTGGCGGATTACTTGTTGGTGGCCCATACTCCATAAGGCCATAGCTCATAACGGCATTACCGACGTTAGCTGTCAGTTGTCAGAAGTGCCAACGTTAAATACTACAATCGGCATTGTTCAGTGTTGTTGGGTAGTATGTGTTGGTGCTAGTATTCTTAACAGTCAAACCTCCGAAATTTTGTTCTGTGATAGACCGGAGTCCCCCGTTGCTGTGATAAGCTGCGCTGCGCCACATGCCTGAGCTGACAACCGAGCTCGACCTTCCTTTTTGGATGTTGAAATTTGAGTCAAGTTGACAGCAACACGCAAGCTCAAGTCGACGAGTATGTCACTGACGGTCAGTGCTTGTGCTTGTGCCTGTGCTTGTTCCTAACCCGATTCTCGTATCCACATTGCGAGTGTCTGTGTTGGACTTGGACCTGTTGGTAGGCGGATCCGATCTGAGATCAGCTCAGCTCCAGCCAGCTCCACCGGTGACTGCATAATCCAGATGGATTAATTACTTTTGTGATGGACTCGTTGAGTAACTTGAGTTTTGATGATTTTGATTGTGTTTCACGATTAGCTTTTGTTAGTTTATTAATAACTACAGAGTACGTATGTTGTATTTTTGTGCGCGGAGGATGAAGGAAGAAAGTATAAATTCCTCCGTACACAAAGTTGAAAGTTCTGTCGGCCACTATTCAATATTGTTGTGGGTGACTCAGCCGGTATGGCCAATGGGATTCTCACCTGTACGTACTGTACTTTCTTTTCCATGGTCAAGCATGAAATATTCAATTGAGACAAAAAAAAGGAAAATAAAGAAATAAATAATAGTAATAAAAATCACAGGCCCAACAGTTGGATCATGATGAATGCATAGCTGTGCCAGTGTGCAGCAGGGATCAAGTATGCAATTACTTCAAGCTGCAGGTCAGACTCCTAGGGCTCCTCCAGTGAGAAAATAACACACAGCGCCACAAATAATATATAGTAATAATAATACGGATCCGTCTTAAAGGATGGAATCTGTGCGCAGGAGCTGCAGGTAATCGGACCATCGGTAAGCTCGTATAGTATCTACCGAGCCGAGATCCTGGGAACTGGTGTCGGATAGTTTTAGCACAAATAAAGAACAGTGAGCGGAACGGAACACCGATCTTTGTGTGTAAAGTTTGTGGAATCGCATCAGATATATTAATTGCGCGAACCGTGGTTGCTCTACTAAGTCACTAAATACTATGCACAAACTTACTCGGTATAACATTCGTAAATTAATAAATAATACGTAGTGAATAGTCAATACAAACGCAATCACAGGCCGGCCGCAGCCGCGGCTCGACGACTCGCTTAGCCCTGGCGCTTAGCCAAAGCCAGACTAGAGCGGTCCACTTTGGCGCGTGCCTGGCCACGGCAACGGCAGAAGAGGACTTCCGGCTTCCACGTTGGCCCCATGCCCGGTCGGCCCCACCCGCGCTAACCCTGCACGTCCTGCACTTCTCTGGTTCCTGATGCTATCATTATAGTATATTATGATTCTTGTTAGGCCTGGTAATATACCGGAGGTCATTTCCTGGCTCCTGGCTCCTGCCCTGCCCTGCAATCGATCTCAGGCCGACTCCCCACCTCCGGAGAGCCGAAGAGCTGTGTGTCATACCCATAGTCATCATCCTGACCCTCAACCCTGGGACGCCCGAAACATGGGCTTCCTTGCCAACTAGACCGAAACTCAAAAATTCAGAAACAAAACAAGCAGCAAATAAGGTAAAAGACCGGCGTGCTTGATGCTTTCGTGTTAGTGCTTGCCTCGTTATTGTGCTTCTAAACACTTTCTAAACCGGAATTGAGTTTTCCTTCTCGCCGTCGATACCTGCCTGACTCGGCTTGACCCAACGTGCCGGAACTGCTTGGCGTCGCGCCTGCGCTAGCCGCTTTCGGTTCGGGCCTTTTCCGCCGTTGTTCGCCGTATCCGTATAAACCCTCGTCTGTTTGGGTGAAGGTGAAAGGTGCCAGAAAAAAAAAAGAGGACTAGTTAAAAAACAAAAAAACAAAAACAAACAAAACACGAAAAATCAGTGCTTCTGCTTCAACCCTTGTCCTGGCCGTAACGAAACACGGTTAGCGGCTGCATCGCCCCCTCTTTGTGCCGTAGGGAGTGCAACACTAAGGTTGTGACTATGTACGGACACCTGCATGCTGCATCCTACGAGGCCGCTCAACCTAGGTCCTAGGCTGGGTGTCAGGCAACTTTGAATTCCAGTTGCGCGTGCGGAGAATAGTCTAGTATTGTAGTTTCAACTTGTTTGCAACTATTTAATAACAGCAGTATTATGATTATGATTATTATTATTATTATTATTATTATGATGGCTCGTGTAATCATCCAGCTCGACTAGCTAGTCATCTTACCGTGGAACGCTAACGGGGCTAAAGGCGACTAGATTGCTTCCTTGCCAGGCCCAGCAAGGCCGTTTGGTTCTCTCTCTCCAGGACGGTTGAAGATCAATCCCATGAGAGAGCGGAGTCATCCTGGTCCAGCCTGACAGCCTAACAGAATATAATTAATTGTCCTGGGGGGTGCCTGACCTGGGATTGGCCGCCTGATAGTGCGCGAATATTGCACAGGCTGTTATTATTATAGTAGCCATAATAATAGCAAGGATGATGAGTCTTGCAATATGGAGTAGATAAGATAATAATAATAAGGCTGCCTCAGGGCCGCCCATTCTATCCACCCCTTTGCACGTACGGAGGACACTGAGATACTCGACTCTCTGTGTACAGTCTATAGATAGCCCACACCAAAGTCCTGCTGCTACCGTTCTCCGCCCCCTGGTAGCCTGTGGGGTCGGTCCCGCGAGCACGAGATAGCCTCTTCTGCCCGTGGCTGCCACCAGGCGCGCCTGCGGCCCTGCGCTTTACTCCACCCACCCGCTCTTTCTGTTTCTGTCGGCCTCTTTCTTTCTTTCTCTCACCCTCTCTCTCTCTCTCTCAAACCTCACAACGTGTCACTGCCATCACTCTTTACCACCCCCAACACTCTCTCTCATATACTCAAAACTGCTCGGCCTTGCGTGACGGCTAACTGGTTAGCCCGTACAAGCCATTGGACAATTGGACACTTGGACCCTCTATAAAAAAGGTACGAGATGAGGTGAACAACAACAACAACAACATTTCAGACGACTATATCAAACCACGCGATCTTTTCTTTGTTGGGGGATTTTCTTTGTATTGTATACCGTGTCAACCGTCTTTGTCTTGGAGCAGGCTCCCTCAGCTGCTGCAACGCTCGTTACTGCCAACATGTCCGGCTCAGCCGCGCAGGAACCGTCATCATGGCAAGATGAACTCGAGTTCCGCCAACGGCCACCGACCTCATCCACCAGCGATTACTCGGAGCACTCGTTTCACATGCGATCCAAGTCAAGCGCCAATGCCGTCAACAGCCCCAAGCGGCTGTCTGTGTTTGGCGCTCGCACAAGAAGCAATACCACGACCTCGACCAGGTCGCCTGCCTCGTCCACCTCGGGCGAGGCCCCCATGCCGCCGCCCCACGATGAAAAGCCCGTGTCGGATAGTGTAGCTCGCTCATTACTGCTTCGGGGCAGCCGAATTCTTCGTCGCCAAGGGAGCAAGCTGAACGTCGCTCCCACTCTGGACGAGGAAGACGAAGGCGCTAAGGCTTCTTCCAAGTTCGAAGTCGCCAATATCTTCCAACGCCCGCAGAGAATGAAGCGCTCGGATTCTCGTAAGTTGCAAACCCCGGTCGTCTGAAGTAGTGTTAACAACTCATGTTTTCAGACGATCAACTCAAGCGCATCATTTCAGAGCCGTACAACTTTCACCATGTCACCCATACCAGCTCCAATCAATTCCACGCTTTGGACACCACCAGAGACTATGAGCTGGTGGACGAGTTTTCTGCCATTCAAGCCTCCCAGACCCCAGAGCCGGGCCTGAGAGGAATTCGCGTCCAGGATCTCCATTCCGGAAACAACTCGTCTGAAAACTTGCACGATATTGCTATGGAAGAAGAAAGGAATAAGGCCGTTTCCCCATCGGCCATGAGCCCTCCAACATCGCCCACATCCCCTGGAAGAGTCGAGAATTTCTCGCGACCCGTTTCGCGGCTAAACAAACCGCTTCCTCCCGCCCCGTCCATGGTGCCGCCTCCCCGAAGTTCCTCGCGACAAGCTTATGTTGAAATTCCAGAACCGACCTCTCAGGCCATGGATGAATATCTCGGCCTCAATTCTCAACTGTCCATGCCCGACTATCCATATGTTCACTCAGAGGAGGTTGAACTCCCTCGAATGAACGGAGCCGAGGTGTTTTACTCGGACGCTGCCTACCAGCGTTCTGAAGATGATGCACAGCTCGCAGCCGCCGTCATAAACAGTTATCTGTCTGATCTAGAGGACGTTCCTGAGGAGGAAGACCAGGAAGAAGACGAACAAGAAGAGCAGAAGACCAAGGACAATTCCCCTGTCGAGCCGGCCCCGCCCAAGCCTCTACCCAAGGATAATGCCGAGACTAAGCCTCTACCCATTGCTCTTCCACAACCCGCTCCAATCAGTCGCCAATCTGTGGTTGTGGTGCAAGATCCCAAGCTGTCGTTCTCGGAGGATTTGATGTCTCCTACTTTGCCTCAGTTCCGCCAAACTATGCACAGTTCGCCATTGTCTCCGGCGAGCGATGTCCAGCCCGTCAACCGTGACGGAGGCTTTGTGGAATTCTCAACTTCGTGGGACGAGGACATTGACTTTTGCTACGAGCATGCTGCAGAGGCTGACTGTGATTTCGACTGGAATCGGCGTTCTCTGGACATGGCAAAGTCTCCCGTTAAAGATGTTGTGTCGGGTATGAACAAAAGGCTGACTGTCGTTAATTCCCTGCCTTTGTCGATTCCACACACTCCGGAGCTGGAACCTGGCTCAGCCCAGTCGATCCTGACTCGGTCCCACGAGGCGATCACTCCTTTGAGCGAGGGAACCACACCTTCCGAGTTTTTCCCTGCCAAGGCTCACCTCAAGCTCCAGACGAACGAGATTGGGGAGCCTAGCTATGAAGAGTTTATTGCCGTTCAAGACGACAGTGACGGACAGTTTCACTACTACCCTCAGCGTAGATCATACTCGGTCGATCTTCCCGTTTCTCCACGCAGCAGTTATTCCCCCATCAGCAAATGCAACTCTCAAGAGAGTGTGATGCTGTCGCGCGCTGCCTCGATTGTCCGGAAACACCGCTCTTCGACTTCGACGACAAGCGTGCCAGATTTGGTGCCTAGCGCCAACAGCAGTCGCGAGAATACCACTAGAGAAAGCATCGAGTCGACCGAGCAGGCTACGTCCGCACCAGTATCCGAGCCCCCTCGACCTGCATTCTCGTACCACCGCCACGTGAAGAGCCTGGCACCTGAGATCAACCTGTTCTCCAACATCGCCGCCGCGCGTGGCAACGGCAGCATCGACGTGATTGTCGATATGCCCTATCCTTTGGCGTCGCCAGTTTCGCCGATCCACGATCGAACCAAGTCAGCCTCTGCGGCTGACCACCACAAGAACATGAAAATCCATCAACGTTCAGAAGGCGCCCCCGCTGCCTCACGGCCAATATCCTTGGCCCAAAAGAGGAAGAGCCGAGCCGGTTACTCTCTCTTCCCTACTGGGGTAGCGGCATCCCAGCGCTAATTGAGATTGCGCATCTCAATCATTCATTATTGCATGAAGTTATGACCTTTTGAGTCTTCTTTTCTTTCTTCACACCTGCATCAGGCGTTATCGTCGCACTCGTTTTATTCTTCTCAAAAGTGAGGGTTTCGGAAGCCTTGGCTCGGTCATTCGTTTAGTTTTTTGGTTTCTGGTGCATACATATATCTTAATAGACTTGCACTTTTCGGGCGTTTTTTTTTGTTGTTGCATTGCATAGCTGCATGGATGGAAGTTGGATGCTCGCGGCTGAGCAGGGTTCGATGGGGAATTGGCTTTGATATGTTTAATATGTTTTGGTAGTGTACAATGGATGTTGAATTGTTTAACCAGATTGAATAAGTTCATTAAATTCGTAGTTGAGGTTACTGTTGCAAGGCTGCGCTGTTTGATCAGGTGACGTGGAGTCAACAACGTGGTTTCCAAAAGGGGTTTAGCCGATACTGTGGCGTCACCGAACATTACTCCGGAGTATGACATTCTTCACCTCACTTCATGAAGAAACTCGACGTCCCAAATTTTTTAGACTCAACAAAAATGGCGTCTACATCTTCACAGTCCCTCACAAAACGCTCCGCAGACACACAACTAATGCCCCCGCCCCCACCATCCAAAAAAATCAAACGCCCATCCACCGTTCTCGACGAAGACAGCTACACAGACGCACTGTCACATATCATCGCGCGCGACTATTTTCCGGGTTTGTTGGAGACGCAGACCAAGCAGGAAGTGTTGGATGCGCTGGAATCAAAAGATAAACAATGGATTGCGCGTGCTGGCCAGCGGCTGGCGGAGGTCATGACCCCGGGGAGGGGGAGGAGGGGTGTGAGTATGACTCCGGCAGGACGAAATGGGATGGAGACGCCGACGACGGTGTATGCCGGGGATACGCCGGTGTCGACTACAGCGTCAAGAATGGGGACGCCGGCGTCTGTGGCGGGCTCGACAGCGACAGCAACAACAACGACAAAGCCAGCAATCGACGTATCGAATCTCAGTCTGAATGCATTTCAAGCAAAATACACAAGCGAAGACAACGAGTCATTCAACAAAGTACTCGACACGCAAAACGACAAGCGCCGCGAAAAGTATGCGTGGATGTGGAACGGGAACAAGATCCTGTCAGCGCGCCAGATTGCGCATCGCCAGCGAGAAACGAAGCGTATTACTGAGCGTGGCGATGCCACGGGAAAGGAACTCGTCGCGATATCTACAGACATGGACGCCCGTCCCGCCGCGCCAGAGTCGTGGAAAGCCGGCGTGCAGAATTCGCTCATGTTCAGCCCGGTTGATAACGAGCAAGAAACTCGCGCGCAGAAAGCAGAGGCGTCGTCACGAGCAGCGCCTAAACAGGTTGTCCATGAAAACACTCGCATGCCCATTATAAACCAAGATGATCACTCAGCAGTCCCGCCATCACCGTCTCTGTCGGCTATCAAAGATGCCATCGCCGGCCGCATCCGTCCAACAGAGTCTGAACCAGGCTACACAGGCGGCGAAACGCCGCGCGTAAACGGATACGCTTTTGTCGACGAGGACGATCCTGAAGAAGACGAGGCGGCCATGTATGAACATCTCCGGCAGCTAGCTAGCCAGGGCATGACAAGCCAGGAATCGCCGAACCCGTTCAACATCAAACAAAACCGCAAGCGCGAAGACCTGCATCATCGTATGGTCGACACTGTTGCGCAGAAGAAACGTGCCGAGAAAGCGGCCCCTTTGTCGTCGTCTGGAACGCCCCGGTTTCCGAGTAGTCCCATGTTCTCGTCGACTCCGCGTGGCAATAGGACGCCTGCGGGGAAGGCGTTGACGCCGGCGGCGCAGAAGCTTTTGCAGAGAGTTGGGAGTACGCCGAGGCGGACTGCTAGTAGTTCTTCTGGGTTGAAGAATATGTGGACGCCGACGCCGCGGAGGCATAAATGAGTGTTTTTACACTTTGATCAGTTTTTTTGTTAATATTATTAGCTTTTATGATACCCCCCTGTTATGGTTTAGAATAGAGAATCACGAATTGAATTAAGAGTCAACTGGTAACCAGTGTCATTAGGGTATCGAGCATAAATACATGTAGTTTACCAAAAATCCCCAAAAAAAGTCAACGCTAATGTTAAATGCAAAAGAGAAACGCGTCTAGAACAATGCCGATGCCAGCCACAGCCCGAAACCCGCCAGGAACATGCCCATCGACAGGTTCACGTCTATTCTGTATCCGCCGTTCAAATAATACGCCGCGCCGAGGTAGCTGCAGGTGATATCACCGTTGGACGCACGATACCCGTACGAATCATTCAGCATTTTCCCCGTGGGACACTGAAACCCCAGCGCTGCGGGACACGTGCGCACCAGGTCGTTGCAGAGATCGTGGCACGGCAGAATCTCCTTGTAAGGACCCGGCTTGATTTTCTCGTCAATCAGCGGATTGCGCGATGCGTTTGTGACGAAAGACTGTCGTAACGGGTCGTCGGCCGGCAGTTGTGTGCCGTTGAGGAATGCTTGACCGGTATTGCGTGGTTGCAGGAATGGGTAGTGGCTGGAGTAGTCGTAGCAGCGTGGGATGGTCACGGCGCACAGCCACTGTTTGTATGCGGCTTCGCAGTCGGCGCAGCCCACGGCGAGAGAGTACATGGAGATTGAGGAGGTGTTGCAAGGGATCAGGGAGAGCGAGTTTTTAAAGTTTTCGTAATAGCTTTTTGCGTTGGAGTCGTAGATTTGCGCTAGAGCTGTGGAATCGAGGTCCGGGTTTGACGGGACTGCGTATGCTACTTGGGAGCAAAAGTCTAGGTTGTATAGTAGGGCGCAGTTGTTATCTGCATACAGTTAATCAGTGAAAAGCTCAGAACGGATGAACATGAACATACCGGCTTTTGTGGTAAAGTTCATCGCTCTCCAAACCTTTCCACCACCACCAATCACATTTGAACCATAATCTGTCGAGTTGCCAGTCATACCAAGAATACCATAGTAGGTAGAGCTGCTGTTCAGGTATGTGAAGTAAAACTGCTCCTTGGGCTCGTTGCCGAGCCCTCGACTGGTCATCGAAGTGTTGATTGCATTATTTCCCTTTCGGATCTGAGCCCACTGGTTTAGAGCGCAATACGACCGCTCCAATCCATATATGCCGGAATTGTTGATGTTATTCGCAAAGATGGTATACGGCGGGTCGATGTCCATCCACTCTTTATAATTAGGCGAATTAGGGGCTGACTGGGTCACGTTGTCTGTGATCAACAGCGCAGAGTGGATGTCGGAGTCGACAAAGTACAAATTGGTGCTGTCCTCATAACCGTGGTAATAGTCGTCCACTGAGGTGCCTAATTCATAATTGTAAATGTCGTAGAAATCGGACGAGTTCGCTGCCGATACCCCAATATAAACATCTCCACTAGCCTGTATGGTTGTCGCCATGTAGCCTTGATCTACCGTATATTCCGTCTGTTCATCTGTGCTCTTCCCAGGACCGGGCGTCTGGTTGTTCTCGGACGTCGAAATATAAACCGTCAGAGCGGGCAGGCTCGCACTCGAATAAGAAGGATTCGTGCTGTTCAGCTTGGGCTTTATACAAGTGTTCAGCGAGATATAGACGGTATTTGCTCGTTTCTTCAGCTCGTGGTTGGGAACCACGCCGGTTGCCGTTGACGAGGCCGGCGCTGTGATATTGGCCGGGAGCCCCTTTGGCGTTGACGACTTTGGCCCATTGACCACACTTTCTGGGAGCACCCAGTGCTGCGTCTCGCCAAGTATGATATTTGATAATTGACCACCGTTGTTTATCAGTGGCGGTAACCCGCTGGTGTCCCGGCCGACAATCTTCTCCTCCGGCTTCCTCCCTTCGATGAGCAACGGATAATCATCATTCGCAGGCGGTATTATGTCGCGAACTTCGAGCGCGTAGGCGAAGCCGCCGGGATTCGTGAAAAAGGCATAATAGAGCACGAGCAGCAGCAGAACGGTCGCAGTGAAGGTGGCAGCGAAGCGGGATTGTAGGGGGGTGAGCTTGGGGAGCTGCATCCCTGCGACGACAAGACAAAACTGTACAGAGAAAAGAGAGAGATTAATCTCTGCTCCGAAAGAACACGCTCACCAAGGGAAACGATAGCAAAGAGGCATGAGGAAATCCATTTGACTCGTCAGTTGTCGCGAGTCTGTCTGGCTGGCGGCGGGATGGTTGGCTGATGCTCCAAGGTATTTTTGGAGGGATCCATTCCCGGCGCTAGGCGGCTACGCCACTGACCAGTCGGCCTATCGATTTCGCTCCGTACACGCGGCTATGCTGATTCTTGCAATGCGATACCAATACTGTGGTAAGTTCTTTAAGAGTGTTTCCTGTGTATGTATCTGCCAGCTATATTTTGTTCCTCCTATTTCCTTTAGGTTAGGCTCCTATTAATTTTGTAGCTTAAAATTCGGCGATCGTCTTCTTGTCCGGGGCTGATTCTTAGTTCCGGGCGCTCGCCGAACCATGGGACGCCGGAAGTGTGTGGGGTCTTACCTTACCAGTCAGTTCTTGGAAAATCTACATTGAACTCGCGTAGTGTAATGGTTAGCACAGTATGATGACCCACTTGTCTCCCAATACGGACATTCACTAATATCACGATAGTTCGTCTTATACAGTGTTGGTTCGAACCTCGAACTACTCTTTATGCGATTAGCCGGAGATCAATACTCCGCGCGAGTAAAACCGCCCTTTTTTTACTGAAACTATTTTTTGAACAAAATAAAAGTGTTTGCAAGTTGCTCCAAAGCGTTACGTTAGTCCGGTCGAGTTGTGCGTATTTCAAGCGTCGGAAAACCAGGCGGAAGTTGCGAAACAGATGGGATGAGTTTGCCAAGCCCGCAGGTGGGTCACTTTGACCCTAGCGCGTTCATTAGACCTTTCATTGGCCAGTAGTGGCGGGCGCTAAAGAGGCGAGCGAAAGAGACCAACTGCGCACCCCATCAGAAATTAAAATGTGGGTCATACTTTTTACGCGCCGCAACAATAATCAATAATCAAAATAATTAATATTTCCAGCATCTAAGTATATGATTTCTTATTATTCATGCTATTCCTTATTGCCGCCGCGCCGCGCGGACGCAGCGTGACACCCTCTAGATATACTCCATCTTCGCTTCTAGGTGCTAGGGCAAGGATACCGGGCAGGTGAAGTCGAACTAGAAGCCAGCTTCTAAAGTATATAATGACTTATTGAAAAGAATACGTAGAAGAATAGAGAACAAAGCTAGCTACTACAAGTCCATTCAGTGCTTTAAAAGGGCATGGCTGAATGATAGTAATCGTAGCTGGTAAAATTCCACGATAGTAAAGTTTAGGGCTAGGGTTACTGAGACCGATGATTATTAGGTAGTAGTATTGTCCATTCCACGCTGGTGACAAACTGAGCAAGACCCCTGTGTTTTGAAGTTAACCTAGGGGCATTGGCTAGAGTTACCGTTACTGATGTCAAGGAGCGTCGGGCGATGGATGCGTTGCCCGAGGGATATTCGACGACAGATGCGTTGCTCAGAGCAATCCCGTCTGTTCAGGAAATCATTGCCATTGTTTTCAAGGGTGATGAAATGAGAGCGAGAACGGAAATGGAGAGTCTAGGATGGAAGGTCAGATTCTACACCGGACCCGATTCCTTCTATTTGTCAAGGGGATGATGGACGCGTTGTTTAGAACGATTCCGTTTCTTCAAGACATCAAAGCACCTTTTCATACAAAATATATACGTAGAAAGGCACTCGAATCAAGGGGAGCGGTCTAAAACGGGCTATTTGCGAGCGATTTGCAACAGGGCGATTTGTGATTGGCGTTGCCTTTTTTTATCATTTCTAATTTTTGTATTATTATCCTTTTCATTATTGTGGAGATATGAAGCCATATGCTGATTGACCTGCTTTATTAATTACTACAGGTTCTACTATATTTCTAGGACATACATCAGAGTGTTTAACTCTCTTTTGGTCTCTGTTGAGGTTTTCCAAAGACCTATTAATCATATAGCTTCTAGCTAAACAGTTATTAAAAAGACTAATGTAAGAAAAGAGAGGAATGAAGAGGTGAAAATTAGAGGAGAGCCAGATATACCCCCAGGGTGCAATTTAGTCATAATTAGCTGGAAAAAGGGTTCAGAGAAAGGAAAACGAAGAAGTAGAAAAGAGAGAGGAAGAAAAGAAGAAGAAAATCCCAACCCGTGCCTTCGACAGAGATCAGCGGTAGTCTAAACTGACCAGATTGTCTAAGGCTTCCCAATATCCACCATGCTTTTCCGATGGTAGCTGGACTTTATGCTCCTCCGCATAATACACTGCTTCCTTTGTCGTATCATGGCCTAATGTCTCATTTCCGGGACTGGCAGCCAACACGCGAGACAAGGTGCATAAAGTCCGTATTCGATATCTTCCCGGTGCATTTCTGATTTTGTCAAAAGCGGCAGCCTTTTTCAGGAAATTACTGTCGACCAAGATCCAAATTAGAATATCACAAGATTAAAAAAGAATAATGAAGTAATGAAGTAGGAGAGGGTGCTCACATGCTTTCTGAGATTCGGCCTTGACCCAATCTCACGCGCCCAGCAATATAGCAGTAATGTCCAGTTAACTTCAGGCTGCGATCCCAACCAAATCTTTCGATGATTTGAGATGCACGAGATAGATGATTGTCAGCTAAACAAAGGTTCTTAGAACGAACTCCAAGGGAGCTATAAGAAAGATGAATTCTTAGAATTGGTCAGTCATTACTTCTATATTTTCTTTGATCAAAATAAGGGACACATACCGAGCCTGGCTGGGCAAATAGATCGTATCATCAATCCTCTTGAATGCTTTATCGAGTCGACCGCGGGCAGCTGTAAAGTCACCGCGGCAGTAAAAGCTTTTTGCGGCGGCTACTAGGATCATTATCCTAATGTGTTGATCCCCACCTGTCTTGTAATATTCCCATGCCCGTTCAAAACACTTGTCACCCTTTTCATAGTAACCGGCACTGCCACGGGCAACACCCAAACGGCATCCGAATGAAGCCATCATGTTGGATCTTGACGCTTTGTACTCCTTAACAAGACTTTCCGCCCTCAAGGTCGCCTTGAAGAGCGAGGATTCGCTTACGTCAAAATCCCCCTTATTCAGGTCACGATTGCCCGATAGATACTTGAAATAGGCGTAGAGGTATTCGAGGTTTGGTTCGCCTAGGTTTTGGGTGCCGAAGGCCTGCTTACCGGCGGAAACAACCAGTGCGAGATTTCCGTCGATATCATCGCCTGCAATATATCTGTGCCACGAGTTAGCAGATTTATGTAAATAGCTATAGGATTGAGAAAAATTCTTGTTCAAATTATCAATAAAAAGAACCCAAACAGATGAACATGGCATGCCATTCTTAACAAGAGGAATGATTACGGCCTTGAGATATACGTACTCAAATGTACTGTTGATCAGCTTGAAGAGGCGTAACGGGTCATCCATCTCATTAGACTCTTTAAAATACTGTAATATTTTCAGTGCATGTGGTAGATATGTTTCCGGTTGTTTTTTAGCGCCCTCTACTTCGAGTGGAAAGAATCGTAAGAGATCGACAACGACGCCGTCAAAATATCCCTGGAGGGTTTCCTTTGGTGTATACCGAATAAACTCTTCCTGGACAATCCTGGGGAGAGAAATTGTTTTACTCTTCGGATTGATTCTGATCAAATCTGATTGTACTAGAGCGTCCAAGGCACGATTAGTAGCGGATTCGCCGTGGCGAAGCACAAGTTCTCGTGGTATAGAGTCTGGCATGAGAAAAGATAGGGAACCGAGAAATTCCCGAGCATCTTCGTCCAAGCTCGCAAAACAAAGGTTCCATATAGCACGATTATCGGAGGAATTCTTGAAAGTGGGCTTGTTTTCTTTAAGAAATCTTTTCAGTGATAATTTCTTGGTTTGGATAAAAGCAGCAATTTGACTGATCAATAGTGGTTTACCCATTAGCATGGATGATATTTCGGTGGCTTGGTCAAACTCTGCGTTGATCACCGATGCTTCTTGACCAGAAAGACAAGAAAGACGGTGGATGAGAAAATTCGCACCCTCCTTGCTAAAATAGTTGGATAGTTCGATTCTATGGAGAGCCGGACAGAATGTTGGTTTAGAGTTTCTGGTAGTAACCAATACTGATCCGTGACTGGATTTGGGCCAATATTTGTCACACAAAGACTGACTCTTGATATTGTCGAAGATTAGAAGCCACTTTTTATCTGTACCATCGCCCATTAGCAAGATATAGGCCTTTAGCAAAGAAGGAAAAGAACGACTATACCGGTAGTTTTCAACCATTGCATGACGAGTACTGCATTATTGCTACGCAATAACGGGTCCGCGCCTCTCAAACCGAGGGCTTTTGTAGCAGCATGACTCAGGGATTGCTGGATAGCCAGTTCGTTGGTTGCCGAAACCCAAAGCACGACATCAAAATCGGGACCCTTTCTCCAGACATATTCCAGCGCGAGTTGGGTTTTTCCAACCTCTTCATCGCCATGTATGGCTACTGATGACCCGCCTAATTCGTTGAGGAAACGATCCAGGTCATCCAGCTCACTTTCGCGGCCAAAGAATTGAGGGTTTCTTTCAAATGGGATGGTGCATGTTTTATCAAGTGGTGTCGCTTTTGCAATTGCCTCTTTCAACTTATTTTCTTCTCCAGGTGCGGCCAAGGCCTCGTAGCAACTGGCGAAGTCCGCCATTTTGTAAGGGATTTGGCTGATGTCACAATATGTTGAATGGATGAGTTCGTAAACTTTTCAGTGCAGTGGGAAATTGTGAAATGTTGATGAACATCTGGGGCTTTGCAGTCACCTTTTATACATTTACCGAATAGTCATTTCAGAAACCAGTCATCCAAGAACTAGTCATTCAAGAAGCAGTTGTTTCAGAAACAGTCATCTAAACCAACTAGTCATCTAAGAAATCAGTCATTCAAAAAGTAGATATTTAAGAAGCAATCGTTTATCGGATGCCATCTGTAAAAATAACCCTCGATCATAATTTCCATAGAAGGAACTTGAATCGAATTGCATGTAGAGAGTTGGAAGTAGGGCAAGGGATGACCCGTGACCTGCCGTTCAGACCAACTGCTGCTATAGATCCCTCTCTCTTTTTCATTCCTCCCGTCAAATAAACATTAAAGCCAGCTAGTGACTCATTTCTTTAAAAATTTGCCACACACACACACACACACGCCGAGTTCGACTTTTTGGTGTTTCCATACGATTGCTGCCATCAGTTCCGACCCGCTTTTGAGTCATTCAATATCAATGAATTTCAGACGTCGCTTTTTATTTCCTTCAATTACCATTCCCTTTTAGCTCTCAACAATGATGAAAAAATAGATGAAATGTTTCTCGTTGGGAGGATAGTTTTTATTATGATGTTTTCTATATTCTGGAGAAGGGAAGACCGTTAGTGGAATTTTATGCGCCAAATATGTTGGATAATAGAGTTACAAAGGGTTCGTGGTTAACTAACATGTAACATACTGAGAAAAATTGGGCTTTAAATCAGGGAAATGAATTAGCCATGACCTATATAAGCGGGTTTAGGGCTTGGATATACTAGTTGACGGGCCAGGTAGTGACAATGGGTCCTTACAAAAACTTTAAGTGCTAGTTTATACACGTAGTATTAGTGTTTTAGATATCCATCTATAGAACACTACAAGTTCAACAACAGCTTTTATTTTAAGAATGATATAAAATATATATAGATGACCAAACATCAAATCAACCAAAACATGTGCACAAAAAAATGAGAAAAGAAATCAAAAAGAAAGAAATCAAAAATATATAAAAAATCACCAAGTGTCTAGAACAACCTATAGTAACGAGCGAGAATGGTCGTCGAGACGATCATGAAAAGAATAAAGCCAACGATACCAAAGAACCAGGCCAAAGACTCAGTATCCCTTCCGGGCACGGGGACGTTCATGCCCCAGAGACCACAGATCAGATTGAGCGGAAGTAGGAGACTACCAACCAGAGTCACCTTGCTCAAGGTCCGATTAACGCTGTTGCCGACAATGATGTTGCTCACGTTCAACTGGGCAAGGTAATTGCTGTGAGAACGGCTGAGCATCTTCTCAAAGTGGGACAAGTTGGACACCATGGTGATAACGTGATCCTGAATATCACCCAGGTAGAGGCCAATGTCACCTCGGGGGGTCACCGAGTATTGTTCGTTGCAGCGCTTGGCGAACCCCTTGATGACATCGGCCTTGCCGCCGATCAGTCGCATCAAAGTCATGACCTTTTTGCGCAGCTCGCCGATCCGCGGCAAAAATGTTGAAAAGTCCTCTGCCCGTGCGACAAACACATGATCCTCAATCGACTCAGATTCGATTTCCACGTCACGCATGATGGGCCCAAAGCTATCGACAATGTCGTCACTATTACTTGTCAGTGTCTAAACCTCTGAATCACCAAGACCGAAAAAACAACTCACATCATGGCATAACAAATCCAATCACTACTCAAGGCAACATAGTCGCGAAGTTTACCGATGCGCTTGCGAACGTTGGCGGCGTGCTTGGATTCTGTAAAAGAAAACGACAAGACACCGTCGCGGTACACAACCATGTAGATGTTGACGGGATCTAGGAAACGCTCGTCGTCCTTGTCAACATGGTAACAGGTCCGGAAACAGACAAAATAGTACTGCTTGAACAGTTCAACCTTCTCACGAGCCTCCTGGGTCATAATATCTTCAGCCGTCAAAGGATGGATGGAAAAAGCACGAGAAAGTGCGCCGAGTTCGGCCTCAGTAGGATTGACAACGTCCAACCACCAGACACCACCTTCCGGGCCAAGCTGAAATAGATCGCGGAAGGAATCTCCCGGGAGAATGAGATCTCCCATGTATGCCGCATGGATAGTACTCTGGCACTCGGAAGAAAAGAAGCTGAACCGAGTGGGCAAGTTGGCATTTGGTAATTTCTCCAGACACTCCTTTTCGTTGACAGTGTCTCCGGATATCTCAGTCTTGAGGTTTGGCGGGCACCCATCGGAAGAGTACTCTGGGCTCATGTCGGCCACGACAATATCGGGAAGGTCGATAATTGCTGGGTTCTGGACCTTCTGCCGGAGATCACTGAAGATCCGAGGGTAGGGAACTTGCGAGCTCATGCTTTGCTTCCGGCTCATGGCCGCGTCCTTGTCCTTCTTGTTCAGGGCAACAAATTCTTCGAGTTCCTCGTAGTCAATGACTGGGATCCGGCCGGGTTCCTGATAAGAGCAATCGCAGTCGCTCTGAGCGGTGTCGACCAATGCGTCCCCTTGTTCGGGTCGAGCGATGCTCGCATTGCTAAATGTTGGGCGCCTTTGGTGGGTTCCATTGGACACGGTGCGCTGCAGAATGGTGTCGAGATCAGGATCAGTGTGGCTGCCCACTGTATTGGCGCGCTCGCGCCGGCGCGGGTCGGCAAAGGCGTCGACTGAGTTTGGTGGGGACGAGGAGCTGTCGGACACAGAAGAACCCCTGGAACGAGGGGCCATGTCCTGCTGGTTGCGGCTTCGGGTGCGATGACGGTGAGTCGGGTCGATTGAAAGGCGTCTAGCAAAGGGATCAATGTCCCGGTCATCGTCGACGATGGCTTGTTCAAAGTCACGAGTGATTGGATCGTTGGCGCGCAATTGCTCGTGAGCCTGCAGCAGGTCTGGACGGGGGTCCATGGCCTCGGCAGGCCGCTCGGTAGAAGGAAGGCCGGACATGGCGTTCAATTACAGTGGTGTGCTCGGGAGATGGTTGGACTGGAATCGGAAGTGATCCAGCTTAGGCGCGGGGGTGGTAAACCGGGGAGACGATGTTTCGGAGTGGGAGCTCCGGAGAATAGCCAGGCAGTTGGTGAGTCGAATTCATTCAGATTAATCCATTCAGTTGGTACGAAGGGTTCCAAGGTCGGTTTGGAACATGCGGGTTGATCAGTAGTCACTTCCGGAGGTAGTAGACCCTTGGTGAACTTTTAGCCAGACCCCAGGGGAGGGTCTGGCAAGACTGTTGGAAGAACGTCAAGGGTGTATCCAGATATATAGCGAGAAGCCCAGTTATGGAGGCCGAGTGTCGCCCCCGCAGAAGACCCGGAACTTGGGGCCCAGGAGAGGGTGAACGAAAGAGCTTTGAACGAAGCGAAGTCCCGCCAACTTGGCTGAGTGTGGAGGAAATGAGCGTTGATGCTCCAGAATTGCGATGGGCGCGAGGTGGTGGTTGAGCGAGAGGGCGGACGCGAAGAGCCGTCTGCCGAGGAAAACTCGTGTGTTTCAATCGATTGAAACAGTGCAGACCAGTAATTTCTGGTACACAACCTCTGCGATAGATGGTTGATCGAAGTTGGGAATGGTTTGAGTCGGCGGGCAGAAGTGGCAAAAGTGAAGATTTTTCTCCCGTTCGGGATATGCCCGTGCGGTTTTTCTGGGTCTGTGATTTTCTAGTGAAAGAAAACCCCAATAACAAACACGGTGTTTCACACAGACAAAGACAGTTGGATAGATATCAGGACAAGGGAAAAACACCGTTGAAGGTGTGGCTGGTGGATGGGAGGGGAAAGGAGAGAGAGAGAGGAGAAGAACGAGGTTGGTTGCGGAAGACGCAGCCGCATGTTGTGGATGTGGTTAGCGGCGATTGTCGTCAATGCTGCCCGCTCCGGCCTAGCCACTGCTACGCCTCTCTGAAGCTCGTGTATAGCTGGCTCTCTTGGCATCAGATCAAGCGCGAAATAAAAGCCGCATAGTAAATGCCACAAGCCCGCCCTCCGTGCGTCGCATTGGGCTGCAAGACACGTGTTTGAGGGCCCATGTGGCTGTCGCGCGCAATATTTTCTATATTAAATGCATGCTGAAAGACGGCGAGGCCGGAACATTATCTAAGAATGACTGACTGCATGCCAAAGCGTCCGATGGCCCCAATAATCAGGACTACATCTGATCGGCCAGTCGATCTGGGCTGATCGCTGATTATCGCTAGCAACTGCAGTCGTCCCGTATGGCCAAACCCGCGAGATGTCGATTGGGCCGCGCGCCTTCCCGAAGTCGGCCTCCTGCCACTCCCCACCAGCAATGTGTCCGGGCTGCTGTGTGCTTTCTTCTGGCGAGTGCGATGCATCCAGCAGTGCTATTTTACTCTCGTTAGACAGTACTGCCAGTCAAGGTTTCTCCCCAATCCCCCCAGTCCAGTGACAATTGACGGATTGGCACATTGACGTGGGGTTACACGTTGGGAAGCAGAAAAAAAAAAGCCCTCCGTTTATCGCAGCCAGTGGGGTCAAGCAGCATCACCAACACTCACAATATTTCGAAGCGATTGATCACAACCCCCCACGAGCAAATCATAAAAACGAAAACACCAAGATGTCTTCGTTCACCATCCGCATACCCTGCTCCTCCGCCAACATCGGCCCGGGCTTTGATGTCATCGGGCTCGCATTGACGCTCTATCTCGAAGTGCGCGTGACAATCGACCCGGCCGCGGGCTCGTCGAAAGAACCGCTCAATTGCCGCATTACATACGAGGATGCGAGCGGCAGCACAGAGAAGATCAGCCTGGACCCAGAAGTCAACCTGATCACGCGCGTGGCGCTGTACGTGCTGCGCTGCAACAACCAGCGCGCCTTTCCCGTCGAAACACACGTGCATATCAGAAACCCGATTCCGCTGGGTCGGGGTCTGGGTTCGTCTGGCACGGCGGTCGTTGCGGGCGTCACACTGGGCAATGAGGTTGGAAAACTGGGATTGAGCAAGGAGCGCCTGCTGGACTACTGTCTGATGATTGGTGCGTATCTCATCTCATCTATATAGAAGTACAATGACTCACAGATACAGAACGCCACCCCGACAATGTAGCTGCGTCTCTATTCGGAGGCTTTGTCGGCACATACCTCAACGAGCTCAAGCCCGAAGAAATCGCACGCATCGAAATCCCACTGAGCGAAGTGCTGCCCGCGCCAGCCGGAGGCATCGACACGGGGAAGCAACCGCCAGAGCCACCCGTGGGCATTGGCCACTATCGCAAGTTCGCATGGGCCAAGGAGATAAAAGCCATCGCCATCATCCCGGACTTTGTCGTGCCCACCGCCGAGGCGCGCGACGTGCTGCCCAAGACATATAGCCGAGCGGACGTGGTGTTCAACCTGCAGCGCGCTGCGCTGCTGCCGCTCGCCCTGGGCACGTCGCCGCCGGACCCGGACATGATCTATCTGGCGATGCAGGACAAAGTGCACCAGCCATACCGGCAGTCACTCATCCCGGGTCTGACTGAGATTCTGCAATCTATGACTCCGGCCACGCAGCCGGGCCTGCTGGGCATCTGTCTGTCTGGCGCTGGGCCGACCATTCTCGCGCTCGCCACAAAGGACTTTGACGAGATTGCGTCTCGCATCATTGCTCGGTTTAACAGCCAGGGCATCTCATGCCAGTGGAAACTGCTAGAACCGGCACAGGAGGGTACCCTGGTTGAGCCCAACTAGTTGTTGGTATTGCAGTTCATGTCACTAATGTCACTACTATTATAATGATTTCCCACCCTCAAATAGAACAATCTAGCGGTCTCAAAAGAGTCAAAACGTATCAATTGGAATATACCCTATTCTCACATGCATGTACTGTACAAACAAAATTTTAAATGTAATGGTAAGTATGTATGAAATTGAATACAATATGATCCGATTTTTTCTATTGCACAGGGGATGTCGCGGACAAGACCATGAAACTTGCAACCGAAATTATAAAAAAAAAAGTTCGCACCATAATAAAACACTAGCTGAAATATTTAGAAATATTTAAAAATGCTACACAACCCCCCAATCTTATTCATCCGCAATATCCTCCATCTCCTCATCTTCGTTGACAGCCGCCGCCGCAGCTGGCTCATCCTCGTCGTCGCTATCATCGAGCACGCGCTTACTGCCGCGAGCACGGCCACGCTCTTTTTGTGCTGGAGTGGCAACGACGTCTTCCTCTACGTCGTCATCGCCGAATAGGTCATCGGCAGTTCGCGAGGCGCCGTCATCGTCGGCTTCCACTGGAGCAGCAGCCGTTTCGTCTTCGTCTTCGTCCGAGTCGACGACAAGTTCGCTGCTCTTGTATTTGCCAGGCTTTTCCTTTGAGACCTTGGCTCCTCCTCCACCACCACCGCCGCGACGTTCGAGGCGTCTTCGCTTCTTGGGTGCTGGAGATGCATCCCCACCGTCGGAGCGCGAAACGCTGACGCTGCGTCCATCCGAGACGATATCATCATCTTCCTTCTTCTTGCGCTTGGAAGTCTTCTTTTTGCGCTTCTGCTTCTCTCCAGTTTCCGAATCCGTCTCGAAATCGACTGCCTCGCGAGCACGCTGCTCCTCGGCTCGTTGGATTGCCAGTCGCTGCGTTTCCTCGACCATTTTCTGGCGTTGCTCTGCAAGTTGTCGTTTTCGTTCTAGCTCGGCTTCTTGCGCTTTGCGCACTTCTTCTTCTCGGCGCTTCAGCTCGGCGTCGCGGGCTTCGCGCGCCTTTTGCAGTTTCAGTGCGTTCTTTTCTTCATACTCCTTTTGGCTTTGAATGGACCGTTCGAGCTGCTTGCTAATGGTATTGCGGCCCATGTTTGCGCGCTGCTCCAGGGAGCTTGCCGGGTATGGAGGGTTCTTCACTTGTGCAATGCGCCTAAAGGTTTCAATAGCCTTTTCGAGTCCCTCGGCTGCTTGCTGGAGATCCTGCACCGTCCGATTGTTTTCTGACAGGCTGTTTACCAAAAGCGCAATCTGGTTTTGAACGAATGCAACGTTGAACTCTAGATGTACCTGTTCCGGCGCAACGGCGAGAGCTCGACTGGCATAGTCGAGAGCCTTTTGCATTGCGGATAGGTCCTTTTCTTGCTTCCCTTTCAACCACCACACTCGCCCGAGACATGCCAGCACTTGTATATCGCGCGCTCGATCCTTTGCCAGGGCCGTTTCGTAGTTCTCAATGGCCCGAGAGAATTGCTTTAGTTCTCCATAAGCATGTCCGAGGTTGAGGTAAACACTGGCCTCTTTCACCGTATCTTTGACTTTGGAGAACACCTGCACTGCACCAGCAAAGTCCTTTCGATCGTCCACTAGCGCAATCGCAATGCCCTGAGCGGCGTATGCGTTCTTGGAATCCAGCTGCAGAGCCTTGTCGAAAAACTCCACCGCCCGTTCGTACATCTTGCGCCTCTTCTCCTTGTCTTGGTCCGTCTCGCGTCGCATATCACGGGCTGCGAGCAAGTGTACATTGCCCATCCCCGTCAAAGCATATTTGTCGTGCTTGTCATAATGCTGTAGCGTATGCTTATAATGCCGTTGTTCGGGGTCTTCGGCTAAATTGGCAACTCGCTTTTTGGACTTGCTGAGATACCAACCAAACAGTGCGCGGACCTCGAGATTGGTCGAGTCGCTCTCGTAAAGCTTGGTCATCCTCTTCGGTCCTTCGTCTGTCGGGCTTTGGCGGAGCGCGAGATAGGTCATCCGTGCATTAGCCTCGGTGTAATCGCCATGGCGTTCGAGGATTCTCTCATAGGTCGACTTGGCCAAGTCCGTAATATCGAGCGCTTCTAAAGCGCGAGCAAAGTTATAGTTGATTGTTGTAACAAGTGCATCCGTCGTTTTCTCGCCCTCGCTTTCTTCAGAACGCGTGCAGGCAAGTAGGGCAGACTGGAAGAAATCCTTGGCTTGAAAAACCTTGTCCGATTGGTAAAGGAAGCAGCCGATATTGTTCAGCAGTTGAGGTGGCAGGTACTCTCGAAGAGCAGCCTTGAAAGCGTCCTTGTCTTCAATATCTTGAGGCCTATCCTGGTCGGGGATCTGCTCTATCTGCATTTCTTCCAACTGGATGAGACATTGCATGCTCTTTTCCGGCGCGGTATTCTCGTATAATCGCGAAAGATATACCAACACAGATTCATCAGGCGAGATATTCTTCGTCGAATCCTTCCAAAGACTTCGTACTGACTCAAACAGGCCAATAGCCTTTGTGGCATCTGCCGACTTGTCGTCTTTGCTGCCGCTTGCTTGGGCAGCAAAGACATCTTCGGCGAGCAAAGCGCCCAGTAAGGTCAAACACTCTGAGCTTTTCGTCTGCTGAATAATCTTCTCCAGTCGAAACTTTGCTCCATCGAGATCACTAGACTTGACTTGCATCTGAACGACTCCAAACTTGGCCGGCAAGTGTCCGCTCTCAACACCACCACGGGCTTGGTCTGATCGGTTGAAGTACTCGGTGGCTTTGGCCGTGTCGCCTTCATAGTGAGCCTTTCGTCCCAAAAGAAACCACCCGTCGCTGGCAATAGACATGACATCTGTTTGTTCAATAGCTTTGCGGGCCAGAATTTCCACTGCTTGGTAGTCCTTGCGGATCAATTTGTAGTTTGCAAATCTTGCGCACGTCATGGGGTAGTCTTTATCTAGCTTAAGGGCATTCGACGTGTGCGTCATGGAAGTTTTGTATAACTCTCCAAATCGTGGGTCGCTCGTCGGGTATTGAGAACTCTTGTGAAGGTAATAGGATGCTAGCAAAACGTTTGCCACTTTTGATTTGGGGTTCTATATTAGATTTCGTGTTAGTGACAAGGCATAAAAAACAAAGAGAAAACCAACTTACCAAAGATAGTGCGCGCTCCCAAGCATCTTTGGCTCGATCCTTGAAGCCCAGCTGCCATAAACAGCACCCAACTCCAATTCGAGGATCAGGGTCTGTGAGACTGGGCATTTTCCCGAGGACATGTTGATATGTCACAAGTGCGTCTGGGTATTTTCCTAGGGAGTACTGCGCTCTCGCAAGACCTAGGTAGGCCATCACGTTTCTGCCGCCCGAGCCCTTGGCGGCTTCTTCGAAGCATTTCAAAGCTTGCCGCAATGTCTCGACCCGTTCTGAATTATCCGGAATACCTGGCCTGGCCGGTTTTGGGGGGTATAAGGATGCGCGTAGAAGCGATAGGACACCGCGAGCAAGAAACAAAGGTGGATGAGATGGGTTCAAGCGAGATGCCTCATTCAAGGTCGAGGTCGCCAGCTGAAGGTAGTAGTCCTTGGTTCGCACCTCAGAGCCAGCGCCCTCGGGGGCAACTCGAGGAGCCTGACGACTCTTCAGCATCAAGAGCCAGCATACCCATCCTAGAAGCACCAGTTTCTCCTTGGTTGCCCCGTGAGCGACAGACGCCAGACCCTTTTGGAGGATTTCGATCGCATGGTCAAATTGTTTCTGCTTAGCATAGGCCAAGGCGATGATGACCCAGAAGTTTTTGGCGGCTTTTTCGTTTTCTAAAAGCGTGCAGAGTTCGGTTGGGTCGTCGGGCAGTTCTTCGAGGCTGACTTCCACTTCACTGTCAAACGTCGACGCGGGAATATCAATGGCCGAAGGGATATCGGAGAAGCGAGCTTCGGTGGGTACAGCTTCGTTCAGGCTGTCAAAGCCATTTGCATGGCCGTTCTCCAGGGCTGCCATGTTCAATCGAGGATGCTGGGCGGCGACGGGAGGACGTGTGCAGGAAAAAGTCGCGACGCTGCCAGAACTGAGGCTGGGGGGTAAATCAGTAGCCCATGGTCGCCGAGATGGAAGCCACGGAGAATTTTATTTGAGCGACCGCGTTTGCCTAAAAGGACGATGGAAACAGCGACTGCTTCTGCGTGGAGGCGTGAAAGGAGCGAAACGGTTGTCCAGCTGGTGCTCGCGGATAGAGAACAATGGATCATAATAGGCTTGGCCCGAAAGGCGCTAGCCCGCCCCACCCCTGATCTAGTCCTTATTATCATTACTCTTTACATAGAACATAGCTAACTGTGAGGGTATTGTTATCTTGCGTCTAGTTGTCATATATTCATATAGAGTCCAGTCGCTCACGACCGGAAATAATAAAAACCCAAAGCGCACACCCCAAGCACCCCAAAGATCTGGCCAACCTCGAGCCAGTGTGTCAAGCGGATCGTTGTCTCTATATACCCTCGAGAGGCTTCGGCCTTTTGCTGTCCGGTAACGCCAGTGCTATCAATAGAAGACTCTAGCGAGGTTGGGAACCGTCCGGTCTCGAAAAACTGGTCAAGCAGAGCATCTTTTTCCCTCCAGCGTTCTAGGAGCCAGGCCTCGAAATCCTTTTGATCGTCCAAGGGAATCTCATCCACGGCCCAGCGCCGCCAATGCATGTTCACCGACTTTGGGGGTCGACCTTGACCATATGTAGATCGCAGGGTAAAGTATTTATCGGGATAGCATCCTTTCCTGTGCAATGTTCAGTAACTGCATTAAGCATATCCGACAAGAACAAAACTTACGGTGGCCCTTCATAACCAATAGTACAGTCGTAGACCCATTCCACAGTGCCCTTTAATTGCTGCAAGCAGAAAAAAAGACCGGTGGACCTGGGGAGAATCATGTGCTTGAGAGGTGCGATGCCTGTCTTTTCGCCATACTTGTCGCTGATTCTCTTCGTGTTGAGAGACAAATTGGTTCCCTCGGGGAAAATCAACAGCCACATCGGATCCAGACTTTGGGTGCCAGACATTGGGCCCGAATGGCGAGTCTTGAGCTTTTCAAGGCGATGCTGTAGACGCGGTTTGTCCGACTCCCACTTCCGAGCCATGAAGATGAATCCGTAAAACATCATCCCCTGACCAAGCACCGGCAGGTACTTGAGAGACTCCTTCAATATGATATAGATATGACCGTGCATATGGGAGGTGTACGTAATCCACCACAGGTATAGCCAGTCTGTATAGACTTGATGGTTTGCGATAAACACAAGGCGATCGTTGAAGTTCGTCTTCAATCGCCCATCGGGAGTAAGGTGAAGCTGCCCTCGGACTGATTCATCGCCACTTACGCGGACCAATGTCGGAGCACCCCACTGGGTGACGGTGATTATAAGAATACCAAAGCATTGCTTCGTCATGGCAATGAAGGCGTAAAAATAGTCCTTGTTGATGAAATACAGCGGCGCTCCAATAAGCTGCGTAGCGAATATGACAACACAGGATCCGTCAAACCACGTCATTAGGAGAAGAGATCGAACAATCTGCATGAAAATGCCATGCTTCAGCCTCGGCTCGTCATCTTTTGTTTCCAACTGAGGCTCATCCTGCTTCGTCGAGCTAGGTATTCGCTGTCGTAGCTCAGACATTGTCGCGGGTGTTTGTTTCGAGTTTCCTTCAGCACAAACCAAGGGAGATGGATGTCGTGGGTGTATGTGTATATGTTCGTATATAACTAGGTCATGGGACGAGCTTGATAGAAGAGGTTACACGCTATCAACCCCGCGTCATGTGCGAGTTTGGTTGGGAATGGATATCGGGAGCTCGTTAACTCGTAAAAAACGAATTTGTTGCGTGTTCTGTAGTCTGCACAAAGTACTCAGCCATCACAATTAATAGTGTCGGTCCTCGGTAGTCGTTCAAGGTAGGTGGGATGCTGCCCGGCAATCAGCGGATACCTGCCTCGTTCTTATAGCCCTACAGGCAGCTGCCCGCCTGGTGGAGCGAGGCGGTCAGGTCTAATACATGGCCCGTGCCCGCGGACTATCACGAGACCGCGTCCGCTTTCAAGTTTCCGCTCTTACCTCTGCGTGACTACACGGACTAACAACTCCTCCAGGCAACTCCAGATATCTCTATCTGTGCTTGCTGAGGAACCGACCATGAACGCCTGGCAGGTGTCACCACTGAGTTTTGCGGCATTTCCATTCCAGCTGCCACGCAATCCTCCAATCGGTTTCCTCTCCGGGATCGACCATGATCACTCTTACTCATTTGCCGACTCATAGAGGCATAACGAACACCTTTTCAAGAGTTGCTCGTCACTTCTCGGTGTCATCATGTCGGCGAGAAATTAAAGATATACAGAGTCTTGCGCCGCGGCTTCTCCCATTATATAAAGGTGTGCGTCCATTTTATTTGCGACTGTGAAATATCGGCATGGCGAGGAATTAACACCGATTTCCTCTCAGAGTCCAAGGGTAGCGATTTGCTGTCCCTTCAATGGCCGTCGCCTCCTCGAAATGTCCTGATAGTCAAGAAGCTTGGCGCGCCTGCGGTGACAAAGTCTTTGATAGAATTCGTCAAGTACGACCACGCTACCATACCGTCGCAATCGTTGTCTAACCCTTTTTTTCAGTCATATAGTAGCGACATATCCGTCCCTGTCCATAATACTAGAGCCGAAGGCTGCGGAAGAAGTTCACTCGTCTCTCCCGCTTCCCGTATATACAGCGACATCCGACAGACCTCTGACGGCATCCACACATGAGAAAGTGGACATGGTCGTCACTCTGGGCGGCGATGGCACTATTCTTCGAGCATCTTCTTTGTTCGCGACGTGTCATAACGTTCCTCCTATGCTGTCGTTCAGTATGGGCACGCTGGGCTTTCTCGGCGAATGGAAGTTTGACGAGTATAAAAGGGCCTTTCGGGAGGTCTATATGTCTGGGTCCGTGGCTGGTGACCGGACCCCGGTCTTGGATGACATGCAATCAACCGCCGCAGATGAAGAAGTTGAATCGCAGATGGGGCCCACCGGATGGTCCTCTGTTCGCGGAAAATCAATGGGCTCTACACGGGGCGCTCGTGTCCTCATGCGCAACCGTCTGCGCGTTGGACTATTTACACCCGATGGGGAGCTGATCAACACACCAACAAATGGCAACACGGCAGATTCCGAGGGTCCCAACGGGCGTGTTTGGGCAATGAATGAGGTACTAATTCACCGGGGAAAAGAACCTCACTTGGCCGTCCTCGATGTGTTTGTTGGCGGGCGCTTCCTCACCGAGGCTGTCGCTGATGGCATGATTGTCTCGACGCCCACTGGGAGTACGGCGTATAGTCTGAGTAGCGGAGGAAGCATTGTCCATCCATTGGTTCCGTCCCTACTTCTCACCCCCGTTTGTGCTCGCAGCTTAAGTTTTCGGCCTCTTGTCTTGCCCTCTAGCACACCAATAACTCTACGACTGAGCCCGAAGAACCGGGGGCGGGAAGTTGAAGTCAGCATTGACGGCAAGAACATGGGCCAAGGCATGGCCGTTGGCATGGAGGTGCGTGTCTGGGACGAGGAAATACGACATGGGAAGAACGATTGGCGCGGTGGAGTTCCGTGTGTTATGCGAAGGACAATTGGCGTCACAGACGACGGGTTTGTCGGCGGGCTGAACTCCTTGTTGAAATTCAACTATCCATTTGGAGCAGATTGACAGCTGTCAGCCTGTCTCTCTCCCATTGGTGGTCTCACGCGGACAGAGTTCCGTTTTGGTCGATATCATTGTAAATATGAATACAGAGTACGCCTATGTTATTAAGCGCTGACTAGACTTGCATTATACCCATATCTATAAGGGGAACATTTGGGTAGAACCATCACGCTACGCCAGTTCTCAGGCAATCTACATCCGAGTCAGCTTTTGAACCTTGTTGCAATAAATCGGGCCGCCGAATATTCCAGAAAAGAATAATAATCAAAAAAGATATCAACCTTGACAATAAGACGCAAATAATTGGCCGTGCAAGTCAGATGGACAGATGAGTGGGTCCGTGGCTTATACTACAGGATGTTCCGGAACGTCTTCTGAGACCAACAATAGGACGACCTGCCTGTCATTTACTAGTTAATGTTTCACATATAGTATTGGCAATAATAAGAACCTTGATTTATAGCACGGCCTGATTTGACTCATTTGAGTAAGCTGAGATTAATAATAATAATAATAAGTTATAACAGGCTGCCAGGTCATACGGAGTTAACTAGTACGTAGTAAGTACTTGCTTGCGTGGAAACAGAGCTAGTTCTACAGTGTTACAGTCACTAACTAGCCAGCCAACTTACTGTCTTACTACGTAGTACGTAGTAATCAAAGGTGAGCCTCAAGCTTTCCGGCTCCACTGGCAAAGGGTCCTACTCCTTTGGTCGATGCGATCCACTAGAGCGTAAAAAAGTCGCTACCCGCGGCATTAACCATGGCTTTATAAATTATATCCTGTGAAAGTTGTGGTGTTAATACATACGGGGTATACAAAGTGACTCCGCACTCTGTTGGTAATGGATGCAACGTGGCCAAGAAAACCAGGAGTGAGTGCTACTAACGCTTTGCCCATGGTTGATTGGCACGACATCGGGATCTGCCAATACGTAGTTAACTGCCTGGTCGAAAATGACCTGGCGATTGGAAGAAGACAATAGGGCTGGCTGCCGTGTCATTGACCCATTCATGAATCAGCTCCAGACAGGCAAGCACGTAGCCAAACTATTGGGGGATGAGTCAACAAATCGCAGGCTGGAATTCGCGCTCATCGGTTAGTTGGCGCTCGAGATCAAAGAAGCAAAGAATGAATGACAGCGCCAAGCACCCTCCTTTCATGAACCGCTCGATGAGGAAGCAGCATTCCCAGCGGAAACCAGGAATGTCTGTTGGCAGATAAAAAACACGCGGGCCATCCTTATCCTTCGAAATGCGCAGTGCGTATAACCCCACCTTGGAAATGCGTGTTGTGTTTGTAGCAAGCTCTGTCGGTGAATAGTAGTGAATAGTAGTGAATAGTATATTGATTGGCCACGGTTCTTTCTGTGCTGGAATGATTGTTGCGAGTACTGCAGGCACAACAACAATAATACGAATAAGAACAAGAATAACAAGCGTGCGCGATTGATTGCTTGCTGGATGGGGCGGGCGGGTCTGTCGTCCAGCCTCGCTCCTGCCTCCACTTCCCCCCCTCTCCTTCCCGCCGCCAAATCTGCCCCAAACTGCACACCTCCTCGTCCCTGGCTCTCCCTCTCTCTCCTTCAACCGCTTCGAGACACGGCGCGCCCGCTTGAAGCTTCCAATTCCAACCCTCGTGGATGCGACGCACTGCTGCTTGACCCCGCTGGCCATAGTAGTACTTGCTGGTGTTAGTCAAGTGCCCCTGGTCGGTGCGACTCTAGAACAAGGTCAGTCAAGTCTCTCGCTACGATCTCCCTCCGATGATCCAGCCTCGCTGGGTGCCTTCGTCTTTGTTCCCACCCGCATGTCTGCCCCCCCTGGAGTGACTGTGCACAGCGTCGAAACTTGACTTGCCATTCTTTTTCCCTTTTGCTGTACCCCTCTATCTCTCCTCTAACACGCCACTGCGATAGGATCGTGAATAACCCCCTATCCCGAGTACCGAGCGCTGGTCCGTCTGATTTGCTCAATTCTACCCTTCTTGGACGCCCAAGATGGCGTCCTCTCATGGAAAGTAAGTCTTGCCCCCTTTTCCTCTCCTGAGCGCAGACCACTTACGGGTTGTCCATGACAGTGTCTATTCGGCTGAACAATTCATGAATCCTGGCCCAGCGCCTCGTCCGCCTGTGGAGCGACCCCGGATCAACACGGCTGCTTCCAACCAGAATATCTCTACTTCCTTTAATCAGATGAACTTGACCTCGCCAAGCACCCCGACCTTGTCAATCTTTCCCAACACCAGCAGTCTCTCTCTCGCCCAGTCGAAAAGCCCACCAAGCGGCCAGCAGCAGCAGCAGCCGCCACCAGGAGTGACCGTCATCAAAGAGGGCTATGTCCGCTGCAAAGAAGACAAGTTCCTCGCCGGGTGGAACCAGCGATACCTCATCTTGCGCGAGTTCCGGCTTGATTTTTTGAAGAATGAAACAGGAAAAGTGGCTCTGTCGATTGCCCTGTCGACTATCACCGGCGTCACCCGCTCCGAAGATACTAAGATGGCCTTTGAAATCACGCGTGTCGCTAACCCAAAGGATGTAAACTCCAAGGCAGCAATCATCAGCCGGGACGTCGCTACCAAGACCATCACCTGCGAAGTGAAGAACGACGACGAGATCTACGAGTGGATTGATAAAATTTACGAACGGTGCCCCGGCATGGGAGGCGTCAGTAACCCGACCAACTTTAATCATCGAGTCCATGTTGGCTTCGACCCCCGAACTGGTGCCTTCGTGGGCTTGCCAGCCGAGTGGGAGAAGCTTTTGACCGCGTCCGCCATCACAAAAGAGGACTACAAGAAAAATCCACAAGCTGTGATCGAAGTGCTCGAGTTCTACTCCGACATCAAGATGCGTGAGCAGAACCCTCAGTACTACGACGGGCTCAACTCGTCTCCTGCGGGACAAAACCAAGCATCAATGCATATAGGTAATGGAAATGGCATTGCTCCGCCACGCCCGCCCCCTCCGAGTGCTCTCCAGAGATTAGACAGCGGCCAGTCGCAGCGACAGGGTGGCTCTCCTACTCAGTCACAGCGCAAACCTTCGGATGCAGACCGCGCTTACGAAGTCGACCGTATGCGTGAGATGGCTGAACAAGAACAGCGCCGACGAATGGAAGAAGAGGCCCGTCGTATTCAGCAAGAAAAGGAGAGACGGGAGCAAGATGAATATAACGCTTCCCTACCAAAGACACGAGTTCCGCTGGCTAAGCAGGAGTTGGGAGGCTACGGTCCATCCGACAGTGATTCCCCAGCTAACAACAACCGATACAATCCCAGTCGCCCTGCTCCCCAGGCTCCCAACGCCGCTGCTCGTCAGCAACCACCGAAACAGATGACGGCTCAGCGGCCAGCTCCCCCTCCGCCGACAAATGGACAGAAGACAAGTGAAGACCCACGAACCCAGCAATCTACACCTCGGGCCCAGAATAATGCACCTCAACAGGCTCAAGGCCCTCCCCCATCTACTCGTCTTCCTGCTCCTGTTCAACAGGTCAAACCCTTGAATATTGCCAGCAAACAGAATAATAACAAGGTGGGTGTTCCAGATGGCGTCCGCCAGGCTGAAGCTGCCCTCACGAAGAAGCCCGAGCCCCGACAAAAGGAAGTCCGCATGTCGAGCATGACTGAGAGCGAAGTTATGGAGAAGTTGAAGTCGGTAGTGTCGAAGGAGAATCCTCAAGAATCTTACAGCAAACAACGCAAAATTGGACAAGGTGCCTCTGGCTCTGTCTATGTGGCTCGGGTGAAGGAGAATGCAACCTCACCAGTCGCAAGAGAGATATATCGCACCCATGGACCACGAGGCCAAGTTGCTATCAAGCAAATGGACCTCCGAAGCCAGCCCCGTAAGGAACTTATTGTGAATGAAATCATTGTCATGAAGGACAGCCAACATGCCAATATCGTCAACTTTCTCGACTCTTTCCTCCAAGACCAGAACAACGAGCTCTGGGTTGTCATGGAGTTTATGGAGGGCGGTGCTTTGACTGATGTCATTGACAATAACCCTGTGATTCAGGAAGATCAAATTTCTACCATTTGCTTTGAGGTTTGTTCTCTTTTTCGAGCGGGTTTGATTTTTACTAATATTGGAATAGACTTGCAAAGGACTGGCACATCTGCACAGTCAAAATATTATTCACCGTGACATTAAGAGTGACAATGTGTTGCTGGACCGTGTTGGAAACGTTAAGATCAGTAAGTCAAACTGTATAGCTTGAAGTCACCAGCGAAACTAACCCTCTTCTAGCTGACTTTGGTTTCTGTGCCAAATTGACCGAGTCGAAGAACAAGCGTGCCACCATGGTTGGAACTCCATACTGGATGGCACCTGAGGTCGTCAAGCAGAAGGAATATGGACCCAAGGTGGACTGCTGGTCACTTGGCATCATGGCTATTGAGATGATCGAATCCGAGCCCCCATATCTCAATGAGGAGCCTTTGAAGGCACTGTACCTGATTGCAACCAACGGAACGCCACGACTGAAGAAGCCCGAGAAGCTTAGCAAGGAACTGAAATCGTTCTTGAGCGTTTGCCTTTGCGTTGATGTGCGCAGCCGAGCAACGGCGGAGGAATTGTTGGCCCATGAGTTTTTGAAAATGGGCTGCAGCCGAGCCAGTCTAGCCGAACTGCTCCGCTGGAAGAAGAATGGCGGCCAGTAAAGCAAGCACATATGTACAGAAGACTCGACGAACAATGGACTCAACGACAATCAAGTGCCGATTCCTTTGTGGATCCCAGTCACTTATACACTTTCTCAATCTCTAGACCGAGCTAAGAGACCCCCGTCTTGCTGTGAATCACCATCATATGAACCGTGTAAACCACAGATGTGTCAGCAAGCACTGGTGGCAGCCTACTCAAGGAAGGGCTTCACGCGTGTGAGCAAGACCAGTCACTTGGCGAGGTTGGTTGGTTTGGTTTGACTTTGGGGGCTTGGCTGCATACCAAGCCCCTGGTATAAAATGTGGTTATGGAATATCTCATTTATCTCATGACAATTTCCCATTTTCTCATGTTGCACCTTTTTTTCTTTCTTCTATTTCCTTTTCATAATTCTGCCATTTTCTCACTTGCCATGACCTTAATGATATCTCTCACACATCCCAATGACATGCAGTCAACTGCTGTTTGTCGATTCGATAAATGGTTGTTTGATGTTCACCGATAGACATGAAAATACGAGCATTCATTCAGTCTTATCTAAGTTTCTCAACTCTACACGTAAAATTTAAAAGTATACACTTATAGAAGGAAAAAGGGATAAAAACAACATATACAGTATAGAAAGTTAAAACGGACCTCTTTTTGAGTAAAAAAAGAAAAGAAAAGAAAAAAAAACAGATACAGAAATTAACCACCAATCGCCGCACCAACAATACCACCCAACTGCCCGAAAAAGATACCCTTGAGAACCTGCTCCCCTTCATCGACAGCCCAATGACCAGCCTCGGACAAGACGTGTTTCCATTGCTCTTGTTCTTCGGTCTTCAAATCTTCCCATTTGCGAGCGTTGTGTTTGCTGGGTATTTCGTCTTCGTGGTGCTCATTGCGGTTGAGTTCCTGTGCAGAAAGGACGTTTTGGTCGGGGTTGTGTTGGATGATTATGTGTGAGAAAGGTTCTTCGTCTTCTTGTTTTTCTTCTTTTCTGCCCTTCAAAAGATCGCCGAGGGCCGTCGAGTCGGTGACTATCGACGACACCTGTGCTTGAGGAACTGACGATCCAGTTGCAGATACCGAGACGGAAGAAGAAGGAGAAGCAAGAGCCCAGTCCAGCGGCCGGTTATTCTCATCAAACATATACGGCCTGGCAATCCTGGCCTTAAGACCCGCGGGGAGCCACTCGGTAGCCCCAAGATACGGAGGAGTCCCGCCTCTGATTTCAGTAAAAGCCTGCAGGAACAAGCAGCTAATTGCAATAACCACAAAAGCCACAAGGCAGCTAAACGCCGTCTCCCAGAAATCCGGGTTTCCGGGCTGTTTGAGCACGTACCGAGGCGTCAGAGTGCCGCCGCGAGGCCAGGGGGACAGTGGGAAAGTGTGGACGACGACGGTATTGCCCAAGCTGATCGAGACCAGTTTTACGTATTGTGGAGGAGTGCTTGCGCTGATTGGGTGTGGCGGTGGTCGGTAGGGTGAGAAGGAAATTTTTGTCATGGAGAAGGGGTGGACTTGGTTGAGGGTTGTGTAGCCTGCCAGTTTTCCGTATGTCTTTTTGGCGCCCAAATAGTCGAGGGTGAGGATTTCAATAGATTGGTCGCTGCCTGCCACTGCGATGAGATGTTGTTGGTCGTCGTTTGCGCTGGCACCGAAACTGACAACGTCGAGACCTAGCCCGATTTTGATGGACCTGCGAAGCCTTTTTCGGCGGATGATTTTTCCACTTGAAGAAGAAGAGGGCAGGCTTAGCAGGACCAACTCACTGCCGGCGCGGTCTGCAGCGTTTTGGAGAAGGAGCAAGGTATTGGGCGTGACGAATCGAAGCGCTCTGAATTTGGGCGGTTTCGCTGCCGAGGTCCGGGGGATGGAGAAGACCGACTTGACGTCTGGCGATGCATCTGATTTGCGCGACGAGGCAGAGACCTTGAAAGTGTGTACATCGGTGCCATTGGTGTACGCAACGAGGAAATTTCCATCCTCCGTGTCGATGATATCAATGTCTTCTGCTTCTTCATCGGCCGAGAGCCGGATTCGCCCAATCACGTCTGTGGGTTGCGGAGCCGTGGTGACGTTGAACAAAACAATCTCGCCAGAAGGAGCCAGCCCCGTCGCAATGGCGCCGATTCGAGGCGACTCTGCGTCTCGGTAGGGTGACAATCGCAGCAGTCGCTGGTATGTGTCCACTTTCTCGCCGGGCTTCAACTTGCCCACGTTCGTTCTAAACAGGGAGACTTGTGAGAGAGCCTTGGTCTTTTTCTCCGCCTCCACCTCCACCTCTGTGTTTTTGTTTTTGTTGTTGTTCTTCTTTTTCTTTTTCTTGTCGTCCTGCTGCTCCTCGGGCTCTGTGGCAGCATCCCGCTTCTCGTTCTTGCGCGGTGGGTATTCGAGTTCAAAGGATCGCAAGTGCCGGTTATTTCCTTTTTGCTGTTCGGCCTGAGAACTATTGATCCCCGCAAGCGCAACCATCGACTCGTCGGCCGATTTGGCGATGGCCAGGGACGTCACCGAGTCCTCGTCGCGCGAGAGGTTGACGTCGACGATTTCGGAGATTTCATATCGTTTCGAGGTGTTCAACAGGGCCTACTTCAGTTAGCAGCGTCCTGATGGTTTTTATGAAGAATAGAGAAAGTACAATTTTATTTCCAACTCCGCTGCGCCCTTCGCCGCCGCCGCCGCCGACAAGCAGCAGGCCATGGTTTCGAGGGTCGAAATCAGCGGCGAAAAGGGGACACGAGAGGGTGATTTTGGCGGATGGGATTGACGGCGCCATGGTGTCGGGCAAGATGAGGTACACTCGTGTTTTATGAGGGTGTCATGGAGGGACCAGACGAGAGTTGCAGGTTTAGAAACGTTGTGTTGTGTTGTGAAGAAAGTTAAGGTATTGCTGTCGCAAGTGAAGCTGGGGAACCGCGGCATGCGTAGCGGGAACCAATCGGCGCGGGCCCTCCATGCATGACGACAGGTTGGCCGCTTCTGGCCTCTACAATAAATTTCAATAATTTCAGAAAAAATTGAGTGATATGGTTGAGCTTTTCTATTGACTACACACAGCACTAATAATCTTAATGCCTCACTAACAGCATCAAACAAAACATTACTCCGTCTCCTGCGAAGTAAACTCTGGCAGCCGCTTCTGCACATCCTGCCACGTCTCCTCTCCATCAACGATCGACTTAACGGCCGCCAAAATCTCGTCTTCGCTGGCGCGCACCTGTTTCGTCGAGTCGCGGTCGCGCAGTGTGAATGTGTTGTCCTTGACCGACTGGAAGTCGATGGTGATGCCAAAGGGCGTGCCGAGCTCGTCGTTGCGCGAGTAGCGCTTGCCAATGCTGCTCGAGGAGTCGTCGACCTTGCTGGAAATACCAGCGCGGCGGAATTTCTGGCTGAGTCGTTTAATGAACGGGGTAAATGAGTCGTGGCTGGAAAGGGGGACCAGCAGCACCTTGGTGGGCGCGACCACAGGGGGGAAAGAAAGGACCTATATCATAATTAGACTTTGTATCAGATAATTTTGGGTTACAACTTACGCCGCGAGCTTCATCACCAGCCCGGTGCCAGTAAGAGTGTTCGAACAAACTGTAGAGAATACGTCCAATACCAAAGGACGGCTCAATGACATTCGGCGTGTATTCACGAATGTGCTCAACCTTGGAACGCTTCTCAATAGCAATGAGATCCTTGTCCAGCTCCACCTTGCCACTGCCAACGCCTTCAACATCAATCTCGATCTTGCCGTCCTTGGCCAGGTCGAGGGAAAGTTTCTCGCGAAGGTCTTCCGAAAGGGCATTGATGGCGAGTTCTACTTTCTTGGCGTCCTTCTTAAAGCGAGGGCCGAATTTGGCCTTTGCAATGTCGACATCCCACTGCTCAAACTTTCTGGGCTCTGCAAGAGCTTCGCGCACAAACAGCGCGGCACCGGTCTTTTCCTTGTGCACAGTCAAGTCGTATGCGCTGCGGTCGGCACATCCAACACATTCCACCCAGCCGTAACTGGACTGAAGCTCGGCATCCCAGCAGTCAGCAGCATAGTGCGCCATCTCGTTGGCCATGTGTTGACGGAATCGAAGCTTCTTAGGGTCAATGCCGATCTTGAGCAGGAACTGTTGAATGCGGGCGAGGAAGTAGCCGAGGGTTTCGTTGTCTACCAGACGAGTAGACACAGCCTGGCCAACAGTCATGCGTTCAGTCTGAGTGCTGCCAGAAAGTTGAACGTCTCGGTTCAACAACGACAGCTCAACGTCCTTAATCTCGTCGAAGCGAGGGTGTTTCTTCCCGCCATCAGGGTCGACAAAGTGCTCAATCTCAGCCATCAGGAACTCTCTCACACGCAACAGACCGGCACGAGGCGAGATTTCGTTGCGGAAGGATTTGCCAATCGACGCAGAGGCAAAGGGCATTTGGTTCTGGTTGAATTCGAGCAGTTTCTGAAAGGCAAGGAACTGGCCCTGAGCAGTCTCTGGTCGAAGATAGCCCGGCATATTGCTGCTGGGGCCAATGGAGGTCTGGAACATCAGGTTGAAAGCCACGGGAGGGTTGACGGTACCGCCGGTGGTGGGATTGCGAATTTCATACTTGGTGATGAGCTCGGCCAGTCCATCGCCATCGTAGTTGTCGATTTTGGCCAGAATCTCCTCGTAGTCCTTGACGACGGCATCGTCCAGCTTGACGGGCGTCAATCCCTTGACCTTCTTTTTCTTCTTCTTGGCGTCTTCCTCCTCGTTGACCTCGACCTTTTCACCGCGCGCCTGCTTGTCTGCCTTGAGACGGGCTTCCAGCACCGACTCGACCAGATGGTCTGCTCGGAAAATCTCGCCAGTCTTGGGGTCCTTGCACATCCAGTCTGCGAATTTCTCGACGTGGCCACTGGTCTGGAGCACCTCGGCCGGCGTCAGCATAGTCGTGTCGACCTCGAGCATGTCCTCCTCTAGCACAAAATGCTTGCGCCAGGCATCGATGATGTTCGCCTGCAGCGCGCAGCCCGGCGGACCGTAATCAAAGAGACCCGCAACACCGTTGTACGCTTCAAACGAGGGGAAGTAAAAGGCTCGTCGGCGGAGCATCGACTCCAGGACGGAGCGGTCCACGACCTGATCGGCCCTGGTCGTTAGGGACGCCATTTTGGAGTGTTTCGCAGTCTTGCCAGGTTTGGGAGCGATGCTCGAGTAACAGCGAGAATTATTATAGCTGCGAAGGGGGCGTGACAACAGGCGACTAAGCGGACGGTGAGTCATTCACTTGGTTCAAGCTTGGGTGTTGGCGGGGTTGAGGGGGTCGACAAATTCTATACACGGCTTGTTACAGGCGGAATGACAGGTCCAAACAAAAAATACAGTACCAGAATGCGTGCGTGTGGGCGCGATGTGTGTGTCTGTTACGCTGTTACCCACTGTGTATTTAACCCGGAGAAACTATCTTCCATACATCAGCATCGCATCGATCAGTCTGCACTGGTTATTCAACTATTGAGCAATTGCGCCATGGAATAAATATTTTCATATACTTATTCTGATTACATTCCTATCCAACATACAAGAAAACTTGTAACCCAATTACAATTCCTGTCAAGCAACTGGTAGACAGCCCGCCAATCACAACCCGCGCTGATAAGATTTTAATCTCCAACTTTTTTTTTATCTTTGCTGCTCACGTCAAGTTTTCAACCCTCAACAATCACGTTGACCAGCACACACATTGAAAATGCCGATCAAAAACAAACAAGTCCGGAAACTGCAAAATATCAAGCGCAAACGCAACGAAAATGCGGCCAGGCACAAATTGCGCCATGAGCGGAGGAAAGAGGAAGCCAAAGACCCGAGTCTCAAGGCCGAGCGTCTTGCTCGCTCTGTGCCGTTGACGCTGGATGTAAGCTTTCCTCTTGAACATTTTATATGCGCTCATTTTTTTTAATTTGTGTATAGAGAAAACGAACGTGGGACGACGTAGGCAGCGATGACGAGAATCTGCTTGGTATGAGTGTCGATGTCGAGCGACTCAAGAGACAGCGACAGGAAGAGGACGCCGAAGCTGGAGAAGAAGAGGGATCGGACGAGCAAGAAAATGGCGACGAGGAAGAGGACGACGCGGACAGCATGATCATGACCGACTCAGACAACGATTCAGACGACAACCAAGACGACGAAGACGACGACGACGAAAATACAAAACCCGAGAAGAGAAGGAAAAAGTCGATCCCAACAGCTACAGAGCGCGCCACCTCTCCTACACACTCCACCAAATCCACCAACCTCAGCTTAGCACCAGAGGTCCTGGCAGCCAAATTCCCGACGTTATTCAACAACGAAGTGACCGCCCCAAAAATATTGATCACGACAGCGCCCAATTCCACCTTGCACCACGAAGCCAAACTGCTCACGTCGCTTTTCCCCAACAGCGTGTATATCAGACGCACAAAACACCACCACGCACACGTGTTTTCGGTCAAGGAGATTTGCAAGTTTGCGTCAAACCGGCAATATACTGCCGTCGTCATTGTAAACGAAGACCAAAAGAAAATTTCTGGTCTAGACATCGTGCATCTCCCCATTGGACCCATGTTCCATTTTTCAGTCTCAAACTGGATCGAGGGAAAGAAACTTCCGGGGCACGGTTCGGCTTCAGAGGCATATCCGGAGCTGATTCTCAACAACTTCCGCAGTCCGCTGGGTATTTTGACGGCGCACTTGTTCAAGAGTCTGTGGCCCGCGCAGCCGGAACTAGTAGGGCGACAGGTCGTCACTATTCACAACCAGCGGGATTATTGCTTTGTGCGACGACACCGGTATATTTTCCGTGAGAAGCGCGAGACAGAGAAACCCGTCGTCGGGGCAGACGGTAATGAGCTAAAGGGGGCCGAGGGGATCAAGACGGGACTTCAAGAACTGGGGCCTCGCATGACGCTGAAGCTTCGGCGTGTCGACAAGGGGATCCAGCGCTCGAGTGGGCAGGAATGGGAATGGAAGGGGAAGATGGAGAAGACGAGGACCAAGTTCCAGCTCTAAGTCTGTTTATCTGTGGAGTCGAATTCATCTGTTCATATTCAATACAGCGATAGTCAATAAAGTAATTAAGAACATCAGTGCTATTCACATATTATCTAAAAGTCATCACATCGTCAAATATTCACTTCATCGCCGTCATTCATCATTCACAAGTACATAACCGGGCTGTTTCTTTTTATTCACTAGGTCCAGAACCCAATTCCATCTCCCCCAGCAGCTCCTCAACCCTCTTCTGATACCTCCAACGCCGGGGCGCATGCGACATTGGCTTTCTCCCCGTCACAAACCTGACCGAAACAGTCGCACCCCTAGACGCAGCGACCTCGAGTTGAACTTTTGCACAGATATCGCGCACATTCGAGGCCGTCCAGTTTCCCGTTGCCGTGAGCGGACGCAGACAGCGCGCTTCGAGGCCCTCGAGAAACGCGATGAGCATCATCTTGCCCAGCGTACTTTGGCGAGGGTCCGTGGGCCATGTGCCCAGGGGCACGCTGATGTCGTAGGTGCGCACATCGATGAAGCCGGATGCTGTCAGGGCCGAGGGCTGGAGATGGGCTCGAGGTCCTGTAGAACTGGACTCGGTGGTAGTAGTGGAAGCGCTTTGCATCGCCGAGACCAAGATATTGTAATACGAATCCGGATGCATATCGGGAAATACAATGGCATCCACGTCCGGCTCCGACTCGACGACTTCAATATACCCGCCAGCCCTGATGTTTTTGAAGGCTTGCTGGTAGACAGCCTCCCAATTGCGAAATGCGCCCGCCAGACCCCTAAAATGAACCAGTTCAAAAGCATCCTGATACGTCCATTCAGCCTCGGCGTCATCCAACTGAAAATGAACATTCGGCAGTCCAAGCACCGCCGGCCCGGCATCAAACACGCTGATATCTGTTGCAATAACCTGCGCATCGGGATACATCTCGCCCATTTCCACCGCCCAGTCGCCAGGGCCCGTGCCAACGTCAAGAATCCGACAAGGACGATCTCGCGGAATCGGGGCTTTGGTGAGTTCGCCGTCTAGCAACAGAAGAAAAGCCTGGTGGATGATGTTCAGTCGGGTCTGCTCGGCGTCGTCGTTGGGCATGAAGTAGCTGTCGTTGCAGTATCGGCGTCCGTTTTCGTAGACGGTCTGGCCGGCGAGTTGGGATCCGGTTGATGTTCTTCTGTAACATTAGAAATTGAATATACTATAAAAACAGGGGAAGAGCTCTTGCATTGAATATTCCTCGTCTTCGTCTGCGATTTCGGTCTCGCCGCTCGACTGCGACACGGAGTCCAGGCCATGCTGGTCCTCTTCGGCCTCGTCGTCGACTTCGATGAAACGGTCATGCCCGAGTTCTGCGTTTGTGGACGATTCGACCATGGCCGGACGGCCGTAGTTCAATTTTTTATGTTATAAATAAGAGGAAGAAGGAAAGAAAGTCAAGCTTTGATGAATGCCATTTCCCAGGGCCGTAAATTGGACAACGCAGAGGTGCTCGCCGACACGGTCATCGAAAGAGTACTCCAACAGAAACAAAACACTGACACGTGTAGCGAGTAGCAGTAAATAAGAAGTTTGAGTCAAGTATTGTGCGGCGATGAAGCCCCACGAAGGAACCGAGTAGAAGCACAGACTCTGTACAGTAAATACAGGCAGTCGTACGGAGAGTAGCTGCAGCTACCCTTTGGGTTGGAGCAGTTGAACCCAGTTCCAGGCCAGCGGAAGCAACTAAAAACACAACAGGACTAACCTTCCAGCTCGTTGGGAATCCGAAGGACTAGATGTCGCTGCGTCCCGATTAGGAAGGAATTGGCAGCGCCGGCGAGCCCTAAGCGGGGCGAACCTGAGGACTCTGTTCATTGTTGTTTATTTTTGTTTACTATCTATTTATTTCTGCTAGAATATTATTAATATATGGTGCATACTACCTACCAGGATATAGTGTACAAGGAAACCTTTTAAATTGGGTGGCTGCATCAGATTATGCAGTTGCAAGGCCCATTCCACCAGTATGGAACCAATGCATGCTCGCTGTAAATTTCCGACCTGCAGCATCAGGCCTACCGCATAGTACCAACAGACCGAGTCAATGGATTCTAGTTACTAGTCAGTACAGTGAAGTGCGGGGTTCGCTCGGCCGTGTTAATAAACCAGAAACAACCTATTTTCTCGTGTTCATATAATATATATGAACCTAAAGCGCGACGCGTCATATTTGTATCTGCAGAGCTCCAAAAACCAAACAGACAAAAAAAAAGACCCGCGCTAGAACGTGTCTCGTTGTCGATGCCTCCGGGTTACTGACACGTCAGGTATTGCTTACTATATTCCGCCCACGCAAAGCCTACCCATGCTGCCGGATTTGTGGATCTGCAGGAGGACTAATCAGGAATCACTGTCTCCTAACTAAGTAGGGTCATGTTCCAGCAATGACGATCCACTTGCTGACTCGGTCAGTTGCTCGCCGTGGCCAGTCACGAGTCGGTGTACGCAGTGTGCTGCAGATGTAGTTACTCCGTAGCTAAGTTGGTAGCACTTGTAGCAAGTTACTCGCAAGCTTGAGCACAGGAGCAAAAAATAATTGCACAAGCAAAGCGAAACAACAGCTCATAGAAAACAAAAAAGAATCATGTATACAAGTATACGTGCAAGCTGATTGGCCCGCCGCCTTCGTCTTGGCGCCACAAATTTCTGTAAACATCTACACTCACTCTTCACATGTATGTACATGCACTTCATAACATTTAATTAAATAAAAAAAATGGCATCCATCCCTCTCTACCGCTGCCCCCGCCGCTTTCTCTTCATCGCCTCCATCGGAAACCCAGCACCATACACCGGCACGCGGCACAGCGCCGGCCATGTGCTGCTCGATGCCATACAAACACCGCTGCAAGAGCGCATCGGGCTGACCAGCAGTAACGATCATACTGGGAAATCCATTTTTTATTCCCTGTGGAAATCGCCTGCCCTCATGAACGTGTCTGGTCCGCCGGTGCTGCGCCAGTTTAAGAGTTGGTTTGCCAATCGGCAGCAGTTTTTTGATACTACTTTTATCCCACCTCCCCCTGCAAGTTCAACAGAGACGGAAGGAGAGGCGCACACGAAAAGACTACTCAAAGGCAGCAGCGCCCAACCCATCGACGTCGACACGCGCGATCTCACGCGCTTCCGCCCGACGCTGGTCATTCTGCATGACGAACTCGAGGCCGCACCGGGCAAGATCAAGGTGCGCATGGGCGGGCCTGAGCAGGCGAGTCTGCGTGGGCATCGCGGGTTGATTAGTATTATTGACAGTTTTCGGGGGGCGCGATTGCTCAACCCGAAAAAGGAGGGGCCTGCGGGGGTGTCAATCCTGAGAATTGGGATTGGGATTGGGCGGCCTGTTAGTAGAGAGCGTGATGCCGTGGCGGATTATGTTTTGGGCAGACTGACACAAAAAGATTTGGAGGCGATGCAGCGTGTGGTGCCGGAGGTGGTGGATTTGCTGGTCAAGGAGATGTATCGAGACGGGGATGACTGATTTTTATTTCGTGTAAGATATTAGATGATACCCATTTTGTCCAGAGGCTGTACTATAGAATGCAAGACATAAAAATAGACATGAGTCATTAAAATATAGATATAGACAATTAAGTGTAAAGAAGAAGAAACTACACAGTCCCGGCAATACTCAAATCCCGAATCTCCTCCAGCACCTGCTCGACCCTATTGTCCAGCTCGCCATTGGCATACTGATCTCTCGTATCTGCATCCAAATACTGCTGCACCTGCGCCATACGCGAGTACGCCTCTGCACAGAACCTTAGCTGAATCTTGACAAGCGCTTCGAAACTAGGATCCAAATACGGCACGCGCAGGTCGATGAGCTGCGGCAGCTCGGTGAAGAGCTGTTCGTTGAGCTGCTCGTAGGCCGTCTTGGCCATTTCGGTTTCGCGTTCGGCACGTGGCAGTTTGCTGGCGTCCTTGTCGGGTTTCTCGACGAGTCGCTTGACTTTGGCGCGCATCGAGTCGTAGTCGAGCAGTTTGTGGTTGCGCTTTTTGATGCATTCGTTGATGTCTGGGAAGTACGCGCAGAAGCGGGAGATGGGGTCGAGAACGGTGGTTCTATTCCGTTAGTTTGGACACACACAAAGAGAGAGAGAGAAGAATAAAGAGAGGGGGGAATACCGATAAGGTCCGTCCAGAGCTTTGATCGTCTCGGCATCCAGATCCTCGACGGCCTGCTTATAACTCCGGCTCACACCATCTCTGGTCCCGGCGTCTCCGTAAAACGCGTCGATCGTTTCGGCGATTCTCATTTGAGAGGCAGTCATCGCTAGGACAGTCAATATCCACCCATCAATCTAACTTGTGTGTATAACCCACCTCGCAGCGAATCAAGATAACCCTTGGCCTCCTTCTGCAGACGAGTCGCGGCCGTCTCCATTGTTCTGTAGCGTCTTTTTTCCGTCAGCGTTGCCGATAATATACTAGCAAACCAGCCATACCTTTCTTCAATCTCGTAGTCCCGGTCGCTCGTCTTCTCGACATGCCCTGTGCCCCCAAAATCAGCAAATCCCTCATACCAAAACCGCGGGGTAAGAACGAACCCGTTTTCATCATCACCTGCGTCGTCGCGCGGTTGACATTTTTCTTGAAGCCTACAATCAAACCCAAGAGTTAGTCAGATCTTCACTACCCAAAAAAAAAAATCCCGGGGGGGTGCGTGAGTGCGTACCGGACCACGACATCGTGGCGGGGAATTAGACGACTTGAGTATAGTTTCAGAAAACGGGATATCCGGGAAGAAATCAGACAGAATAATAAAAGCTGTTCTCGAGGCTGGTCACGTGGGTAAATGGTCACAGTAATCAAGTGACAAGCAAAAGAGTGCTTCACTTGGTGGTGGTGAGGTCAAAGGTCGAGCAGAGGCAGCAAGTTAATGTGACATGGAGACGATCGATGCCTTACGGGCGGTCGTTGCGTGTGGCTGAGCGAATCCGCTTGTCGGGCGTGGCGCAGCGGGTCCGTTGTGCCAAGGCCAAGGTGCTACGCTGCTACGTCATCCCATCGCATTCATCACTTCTACTTGACGTTGCAGGCTTGCAGCAAGTAATATAGAAAATGATATATCGATTCAACACGATATACTCTGTACCAGCCAACTGGCTCGGTTTGACTGCCCTACATACATCATACATCAACGAAAAGCACCCCGCGTCACAAAATGCTGTCATGGTATCATCAGTCGAGAATGCCACCGACGCCAGAACAGTAGAAAGAAAATTGATAAAAATTGATACATGGAATATGCAGAAGTGGAAATGGCTGCCTGTATGACAGTAAAACTGTGGTTGTAACACGAGTAAAGCGTAAGACTTAATGCAAAGACAAAAAAATCATAAGTTGCGCCTGAATACAATACACCCAGAAAGAAAAGGTCATCATTGTTCGTCTCGCTTGAAGAGGAAATGGACATGAGGAAAAGATACAGAGAAATGTGCAAGAAGAAGAGAAAAAACCACTTTATCGAACTGGTCGACCAAGTGTGTCGCTGCAGCCGAGAAAAACAAAAGGGGAAAAAAGGACCTCCTGTCTAAATAGGGTATTGGGTCTGTTGCCCTTGAAATAAATGACATGTAACCTGACAGTGCTAGCCTCCCACCCGGAGAATAATGAAACGTAAATCATTCTCAACAAATCCCGCCCTCCGATTCTTTTTTTTTTTCTCATCTAGAGGAATAGCCAGGAACCGTGGAAGGAAGAACAGAGCGCAAGAGAAAGAAGGTATCAGTAGCCTTCTTCGCCAGCCTTGCACAATTTTATTTCGCGTACCCATTCCGACTTCAACACCTGCGAGGCAGTGATCCGTCGGCCGGGGTTGGGGTCGAGAATGGAATAGATGACGTTGCGGCAGCGGGCCTAAGCATGTTAGCTTCGTATATAATATTAGGGGATTTCATGTAAAGAGATATAATAACTCACCCGATGCAGCGTCTCAATAGGCGCGTACCCATCCTCGTCTCTTCGACCTTCGAGGTAGCGCTCGTAAAACTCGTCTTCGTCCTTGCGGGCTACCCGCCACAGGTGTCTCCCCGTTCTCATGGCCATGTAGATAACGCCGGTCGCCCAGAGATCGACCGCCCGTGGATCAAACTCCTTGTCGGTGTATTCCTCGGGCGCGATATACGGAGCCGAGCCACACAAGCCAGCCGTCATATGTGCTTCCTTTTCCCACGCCATTCGGAAGCATTCACCATTGCCAAAGTCGGTGATTTTCAACGCTCCGTGAGTGGTCAGGAGCAAATTTTCCGGCTTCAAATCACGGTGGGCAACACCCATTTCGTGCATGTACTCGACGCCCCGCATTAGTTGTTTGAAAAAGCAGTCTGCTTCGCTAACTTCAAGTTTGCCGGCCGTCAGCACGAGAGTATACAAATCGCCCCCGGCACAGTATTCCATCACTTCGCAATAGTCGCCCTTGGCGTCTTGTAACAGATCCAGGGTGTGGATCACATTAGGATGGCGTAAAGACGACGAGATACAAAATTCCGATGTGAGTCGCTTTTGGTATTTTTTCGACGTTTCTTGAGGTCGCCGGCGGAATTCTTTGACGGCATACAGTTGTTCCATGCGAGAGTCCTTGGGGTTGACCTTGTGCGAAATGCGAACAATCCCAAAAGCCCCGCGGCCGACAATCTCCTGGCATTTGCCGTACTTGTCGACCAACGTAGCCGTCGCATTGGGGCCGCCCTTTTTGTCCTGCGCCAGCTTGTCGCGTTCGTCTTTCAGCTGATCGACCCAGCTCGAAACCAGCGACAGCTGCTGATCGTCGACGTGGTCGTCCTTCTTCTTGCCAGTACCCAGCATGTCTCGCAGCAAACCGGTGAGTTTCTCCTGTCGCTTTGTACCCTTGAGATGGTGTTTGTGGAGGCCATCGACAAGTTCAAATCGTTTGTGGACGGGCGGCGCTTCCTTTTCTTTGCCGCGGCCCTTGACAAGTCCGTCGCCGGGCTTGTCGCTCAGTGAGCCCTGGCGAGAAGGCGTCTGAGGGGCGATCGAGCGCACAGTGCCGTTGAGCGACGGTTTCGGTCCATCAGAACTCGACTCAGAGCCGGTGTCGCGGGCGACGTCCGAGTCCCTAGGCGACGGGGAGGCCGGTTTCCGCTCGCTGAACATGCGAGTGATGCGATGGGCCATGGACGGTTTTGCGGTCTTTGCGGGCTGTGGAGGAGTTGGGAGGACATCGCCGTTGGCGGGTAGCGAGGCGCGAATGTCCTCGAGAGCGCGGGTCATCTGCTGCTCCCCATGGCTCTGGTCGATGGAGGTGGTGGACGGCGCTTTGGAGGAAACGGTGGAGGAAGGACCGGGCGAGCCTGGCGGAGGAGTCATGTGCGTTCAGACGGAGCAGCGCACGAGGGCGCTTTTCACGCAGCGAAAAAGTGATCGCTCGAGGGCGATGGTGGACGCTGCCTGCGCGGTGGTGACGGAGGGTTGAGGTCGAAGTGAAGTGGAAGGAAAGTCGACGGGGCGGTATCCGTACAGCCAAGTGACGAAATTGAGGTCACTAGCTCGGACAGCCGGGTAATTCAGTAAGTAATTTCAAGAATCCCGGCGGCGGCGTGGGGAGTGATTTCAAAGCAGAAATCCACGCCGACCGGCGGTTTGACGGCGTTTTCGAGGCGAAGCAGAAGGCAGAGGGTAGAAGAGACCAGAATAATAATGAGGAAATGAGAAGAGGAAGAAGAGGAGAGAAAAAAAAAAGAGGAGGCGGCCGGCACGACCAGATATTTCCGCCGCTTAACTTTGTTCCTTTGCTTTCGTTTCGAGACTTTGCGCGCGCTCGGGAGTGCGGTATTAATATTAACACCTAGTCGCGGGCAGGGAATGATTTGATAATTATTAGTCGTACTCGACTACTGGGTGGGCTCGCCCCAGTTTTAACGCCTGGAGGCTGTAGGCTGAAGGCCGTTAGCCACACCAGTTGGCAGTACGATGAGGAAAAAAAAAGAGGGTTTGCGCTTTGTCAGAGCCGGTAGATTACCGCCCGCTGTATTATTACATTCGTTACAGCCCTGTCTGCGGCTGCCTGAAACTTACTAGCAGCAGTGGTATGAAAAATACAGAGTTGCTGAAATAATAATACGTACCAGCCTTCCCCTCATTCAACTCTTCCTGCCGAGTTCCAATTATGGGGAAGCGTTGCTGATCGCCTCTTCCGCCCGCGCAACCTTTGTACAACTACCAGAGACAGCTGAGTTGACTAGTAGCAGGTGACGTTGGACCACCCAAGAGATCCTCGTCCCACGAGGGTGTCAGCAAGGGTCCCCCTCCCCTCCCCTCCGAGGCTGTGCATATCGTGACCTCATTCGACACAGCGTATTCCGATTCAGACGTGGCGTTTTGGATCTGGCGATCCGAAGCGTTTATATAAATCATAAGAAAATACAGAGTATACAAAGACAAAAGACTCCAAGGAACAAACTCCAGGACAGGAACGCGAGATCAGTAATTAGTCAACAGAATCCGAGTAGAGCTGACCGCCCAGAAGTCAAGTCAAGCCACAGTGCGCATCGCACAGTAATATTACTACTACGTATATCACTGTAACGATCGTACGAGCACTAACCGTAATGACGTAACGAAGCATGCACTGGATAATTCCCCAGCGTCGACTCCTCGAGTCATTGAACACCACCACTGCTCATTCTTAGAAATTATTATTAATATGATTCTATCTCTACGCAACGATGGAGGAGTCGTGTGCCTATTGCATTGACAGGATCTCGGACCCGCTCCGACGATGATTATTAGTGCTTTCGACTCCACTCGACCAGTTCAGTTACATTGTGCCTAATTAGTACGTACCTACAGTCAAACACACTGACAGGTCATACTTGAATTGCAAATAACAGTATTAAGTAACCTGCCGGGAACAGCGCCCTCCGGTACCGAACAACGGAAAGAATACTTTACCTTTACCGTATCTTACGATTCGCGCCTGTTCAGTGTTAGTGGTATGACCCCGTTTATTATGAGACATTTAATTTCGACCACAGGCGGATCACTAGAAGCTTAGCCCTAGTCAAAGCATCTGCATGTTCAGTACCTATACTACATAGTAGTTATACAGTTATACTAGTTTTAGTGTTTGTAGTAGTGGAAAATATAACAAACAATCATGCAATCCCTTTCATCATGTATTCATCCCCCCCCGTATCACTCACTTCCCGATTCCCTTCCCCTCCCCCTAACAACATCCGAGGAAGAACGCCGCTCTCTCACCGCCACATAGGCATTTCCTCTTTTGGCAACCGGGATACAACGGTAGGCGTTTCTCGTCTCACAACAGAAAATCACATTACACGACAGTCCTGCAGTCCTGCACGTTCGGCACCGGTCATTCGACCACGCTGGCCTCTTTTCTTATCAGATTGGGTGGTTTTTTTATTCTAATGTTGGCTTCACCGAACCAATTATATAAATTTATAGACATCTGGAATCCCACACCGTATTGTGGGAGATGGGTCTAATGCAACTACATGCATTACTCCAGCTGGAAGCCACTTTCATAGAGATAATTTGTGGAAATAATTGCGCTTGCTCTTCATGATTTCATGATTTCATGATTCAGGCATGTATTGGGGACCGGTCTTCTCCATGTAGTAATCACTCATTTAACGACCCAGTAATCTCCAGTCTTATCACCGCCAGGACAATACACGTGGCCGACTACTCGCGGCCCGTCCCATGGTATCCGTACGGCCTGTTCTCGTACAGCATGCTGTTTCCTGCGGGGTATCTGGCGTCTTATCTCCTTACTGCAGTCCACGGAGATTGTCGAACGGTTCTGTCGACATGGATCGACCTCGTATTATCCCACGAAGCAGTTTCGCCAAGCCGAGTTGTTTTGACTTGGTTGAAGTTTAAAGCTATGCCAAGTAGCTGGTGGCTTATAACTAATCAGCATCACGTCTTAACTACATCACATCTTGCTGACAAATCACACAAAGCTTACCTTCCAGATAGCCACCGCCACTTTTTGATATATGCAAAGATGCAGTTGTAGAGCGGTCACTGGCTTAAGAAAGCACGCGCGTCTTCAAATTGTCAGAATAAAAAAAGCCAATTGTTCGAAACATGGACCTTACCACAAACTGTTCCAGAGACTCCTCAAAAAGCTCATTGTTGACCCCTAGTCCACCGGGATGTTCCACCGGAGACAACGGATTTTTGACGACTAACTCACATAAGTACGGGCGCACCTTGAGCCGGGCATCGAGACAAACTCACCATACTCGACAAAGAGGTTGACATAGATCTGCTGCAACGCTATCCGCATGCTCGGGGCCTTGTCGTCGGTAAGCATGACAAACTTGATGTTTGTCGGCGATTCGTAGAAATGCAATTTGTACTGCGTCGTGCGGTAGGAGATGAAACTGAGGCAGGCCAAACATGCAGTGCGTTAGCCATGTCGACCACCCACAGAAGTCGCACATGCATACCTGTCATCCTCGCCGCCCAGCTTGCGCACCATGTTCCGCAGCGAAAAGACCGTTCCAAACACTAGTTTCGCATCGTCGTCGGCCTTGCGAGCTATTTCCGCATTGCTCAGATTCTGCGTGTCCGACGTAGGACGGCCAGTGGCCGCCGGGCGGCCGAGCCAGCGGCGTTTGTAGATACATTCAGCTAGTCGCGCAGTCGTTAGCAGACAGACAGCCGGGTCAGACAGACAGGGGCTCACCATGGCGGTCGAAGATATAGAAGGAATAGACAGTCATGGTGGCTGAGATACTTCAACGTTGCTGAGGTTGAAATAGAGCGGGAGGATTCGAGGTGAATGGAAGCTGCTCAGGGCGCACGCACGGCAACTGCCACCCGCCCTTAACCAAACAGCGCGCTAGCCCTGGCCCCGCCCGCGTACAATTGGCCAATGGCTGCAGTCTGTACACTGATTGGGCGACCGCGCGGCCAGTGCCCCGCCAGCCAAATCCGGCTTAGCGTGGTGTGGTTATCGATTAGGGCGCGGATCCGCGATCGATTGGCCTGTATACGCCACGCTGCTGCTCTGCTCGCTTCGCTGTTTGTCTCTCTCAGCTGCCCCTGCGTCGCCCCGTGGCTCGTTCGGAGCTATTATTATTTCCTTCATCCTGCTGCAACTCCGTGCATCCCGCCCATTCGCCCGCTGCCATTGGCCTGCCCTGTATTGCGGCTGCTCAAGCGCCCCGTCTAGCCTGATCTGATCGTCAACACGTTAGACCGTTCGATTTCCCCTCCCCCGCGCTGTTCGATATAACTAGCCATCCCCTCCCCGAACGTGTGCCCGTGAGCCGATCAGTAAACTTCTTGGTTGCTGGTCGGGATCTTGACCTTGGGTTCAAGACTTCAACACCATATTATCGTGGCGGCCATGGTTGAAGAGGTCGTCAGTACAGAGCCAGCGCTGATGGAGTCGAGATCTAGGCCGCGGCTGGACACGGAGTCGCTTCCTGAGCCTCCTGTGCCCAGCAGACATGGGTATGTTATTTTTTTAAACCAATCGGTGAGAAATAATCCGTATATCGATCACTAACCTATACAGATCCGCGGCCTCGTACGAAAGCCCTCGACGACATCAACACCGTCAAGCAACCCTGCCACGCCAGGTCAAGGTCGGTGTTTATGCTTCTTGTCGCCAGCGAAAGGTTGGCTGACCCCGCGCTTCGCAGGAAACCCTCAATGCTCGCTCCGAATACACAACCAGCCAGGACGACGGGACTGCGCAGCACCGCATCAACCAGTATATAATCAAACAAGAAATAGGCCGGGGCTCGTTTGGCGCCGTGCATCTGGCTGTAGACCAGTATGGCGACGAATATGTCTGTCAATGCCTGTCACTTCCGTGGTTACCGTTACTAATAATTACTTCAGGCTGTTAAAGAATTCTCCAAAGCCCGACTGAGGAAACGGCAGCAGTCGCACATGTTACGGCAGCCCCGCGGCCCCCGGCGTCCAGGGACAGGCTTCAACTCTCCGCTTCATCGCCATCCCACCGGTACAGATGATGCGCATCCCGGCCATCCGTTGGACTTGATCAAGGAGGAAATTGCCATTATGAAAAAACTGAACCACAGCAACTTGGTCTCGTTAATTGAAGTCTTGGACGACCCCACCGAAGATTCCCTGTATATGGTAATGGAAATGTGCAAAAAGGGCGTGATTATGAAGGTCGGCTTGGAGCAAAAGACCGATCCTTATGATGACGAGAAATGCCGGCTTTGGTTTCGGGACCTTATCTTGGGTATTGAGTACCTACATGCGCAGGGCATTGCCCACAGAGACATCAAGCCTGACAACTGTCTGCTTACCGGAGACGACGTTTTGAAAGTGGTCGACTTTGGGGTCTCGGAAATGTTTGCCAAAGACTCGGACATGTACACAGCCAAGTCCGCCGGCTCGCCTGCTTTCTTGCCGCCTGAACTCTGCGTTGCCAAGCATGGCGACGTCTCGGGGAAAGCAGCTGATATCTGGTCCATGGGAGTGACGCTCTACTGTCTGCGCTATGGACGTATTCCATTTGAAAAGCAAAGTATTTTCGAGTTATACGAGTCGATCCGTAATGAACCCTTTCATTTAGAAGGAGAAACCGACGATAGCTTCAAGGATTTGATGTACAGGATTTTGGAAAAGGATCCTGCCAAGCGGATTACCATGCAAGAGTTGCGAGTGAGTTCCTTTTTTCGACGTCTAGTATATGTCTAGTATATGTTTCTCACAAAATAGAACCATCCGTGGGTGACCAAAAACGGTGTCGACCCATTGCTATCGGAACAGGAAAACACTGCGCAGCTCATAGAACCTCCCACAGAGGAAGAAATGAACACGGCCATCACGCATAATCTGGGGAAGATTTTCGTTGTAGTATGTTCGCAGCCTCTTTTTTTTATGTATATTTACTCACCCTCCACAGATGAAAGCTGTCCAGAAATTCAAGAAACTGGTAGATCCTGCCAAACATCCACATATGCATAGCATCCTCGGCATAGACGATGAGTCGCATTTGGTCCAACCTCCGATGGAAATGGAGGCAGATGAAGGAATCGAGACGCTCAGCACGTACAAGCGCATCATGAGGGACGCCAAATCCCACCCGCATCACCCAGCACACGCGCAGTCCTCGTCTCGCGAACGAGGCCGGTCACCAAAACGACATGGCTCAACCTGGTCATTACGCCAGGCTACTACTACCACGTCAACATCTCACATCTCATCGTCAAGAGAAGACACACCATCTGGAAGTGTGTCTGAAGGCACACGCGGCCACGCGCGAGACCCCTTGGAGGAAGAACACCCATTCCTTAACATCGGCCCGTCGACATTCAGCGGACTCTCGAAGTCGGCGATAGAGCAAAACTATCATCCATCATCTCCAATCCCCATCCTTGATCCATCATCATCATCCACAATCACATCTGAACCCGACACCTTCGACACAACCACCACCTCTGACGACTTCCCCATCGTCTCCGAATCCCCCGGCGCCTCCGAAATCGACATCTACGAAACCGCGTACCGCGAAGAAATCGAACGCATCAAACGGCGTAGCATCGCGCGCCGCGACACATCGACTATATACCTGACGCGCCGCGTCGAGGACAAAAAAGACCATTTGAACGAGGTTATGAAACTGCTCAATCCGACACAGCTTGGAAAAGATGCTACTGCTGTTGGTGGTGGCGGTGGTGGTGAGCAGGATACTTCTCCATCCCAATCTGACGAGTTTATTTTGCGTCTTGGAGGCAAAGTATCTGGCGCGGTGACGTCGGCGCAGGCGGTTTTTACGAGTGCGTTGACGAGGCAGATTGAAGCTCGGGGTGGGAATGGTTCTGGAAACAGTAGTGGTAGTAGTTGTGATGATAAGCAGGATTCGGTATAACCAGAAACTTCCTATTTTTCTCTTCTTTGGTTTTTTCTTCTAATTGTCGTGTTATGTGAGATGGACGATGGATGATGGATGATGATGATGATGGATATATAGCTCTACTGCGAGAGGCGAGTTGTGCGTGAGACGAGCATTGAATGACCAGTTATGTATTTTTAATAGGAAGGATTTAGATTATTTTCTTATTGTTTTTAATAAAACCACATACTTTTGACCCTTGACACTTTATAAAATGGCCCAACGATATCAGCTGACTAAAGACTTGCAATGTTGTTGGTAAATAGCACCCCATTAATTTATTACCATCAAATAATACCAAATAAAATAGTTTAATATACATCAAGAGGCCAACCAAAAACAAAAATATTCTGCCTCGAGTGAAAGCAAAAAACAGAAAAGTCAACATTGCCACACCAATTCAATCCAACAATATACAAAAAAGAGACAAAAGAGTGCCGGCATGAAACAGCATGTATGTTCATATCTGCGTCGTATGAAATCAAAATCATATAAATCATCCGCGAGATAACTGGAAACAAATTAAGAAAAGGACAACGATCGTGGTTAATGCATATTCGCATCACGGCATTACAGCTCAAATCCCATACCTCCTCAACTGGACATCAGCTAGCCCAGTTCTGAACTAAACCTTTTGAATTAACTCGTAATAAAGAAAAAGGACCGGATAAAGGGTCTATGTTTGTCGTCTGGGGCGGCAATCATCATTCATATAACTCTAGAACATCGAGACTTTTTTTCGTGTCGTCATGTTTTGGTTTCCCCAGGATGTGGTGATATGGCCGCCGTGACATATCCTCCGCTCTGATGTATCGGCGGGCCACTTTGTGCTTGTGAGAGGAGGCGAGGTTCTGCTGGTGGATGCATGGTCTTTTCCTGCGGTCGTGGAGCGGGAGTGGCTTCAAACACGGTGTTTTGAGATAGGAGGGGCTCGCGTGGTGATGTTCGCATGCCAAAACTCTCTGTCCTGGTAGGAAACTCATGGGGCAGCGGCAGCCGTCGGTCTTGACTGCTTTGTGAGCGTATTATGCCCTTGACTGGGTCTGTGTCGGGTGCATCCGAAGCGTCGGTACCTGGCTGAGTGCTTTGGTCTGGGGGTATCTCTCTGGGGGGCGGCGCAGGGGTTTCTGGAAGTCGTTCTTGCTTTTGTATTTCTGGCGTATGGGCCGCATGCATGGGTGAAACCATAGAACTGTCGCTCGTAGCACTGGCACCTCCCGAGGGTGTCGCCGGGTTTTTCGTCTTGGATGACCGCCGCCGCGGTGGTGGATATGATTCCCCACGAGCTTCGGCCTCTGCTTTCCGCCGCTCAGATTCCATTTTACTTGGCCTGCCTCTCTTCCTTGGCGGCTCTGGTCCCTTGCCCGAAAGGTGGTGTTCCCCCCAAGGTGGAGAAATTGGGCCGGGAGACCCAGCATCATGGCCAAACTGTACATTGCTATGCGGGGGGCGTGGTTGAATAGCACGCGGAAAAGTGGGTTTCTCTGTTGAATAGAGCGGTCGTTTGCGTGATGCGTAGGGATCGTGGGTTGACGAGGTAATAGGTACCGCATTCACGGGCGATGGGTTGAACACCTGATATCCTGGCGGCGGAGGGGGAGCTTGCCATGACTCTGTTGAACGGACGGGTGCTGGAGGGTGGCTAGACTGCCACATGGTTTGAAATTGCTGTCTGCATTCGTTCACAGACCGACCTAATAAACATCATTAGTACGGCGGGTAGAGTCTTTCTGTGGTGGGTTGAAGCGTTTACCTGGCGGCAAAGGCATGTCGAACCATGGCGGCGATATATTGAGTTGGCGAACAAGCTCAACAAGATGGTTTGACGGAACACCGGCATTGCGGAGTATCACCGTCAGCAGACCATACTAACAGCTTTGTTAGCGATGGGGACAGTAGTCAAAATTCGAGGAACATGTTAGTTACCTTCTCCTCCTCCGTCCAATCTCGATCGATTTGATCCGGCATATCCAGACGCTCATGGGGATAGATCGCTTCAAGAGAGGGAAAAAAAACAAGGGACCAACAAAATAGATGAAAAATAGATACGATATGGGTGTGTCTTTTCTTTTTTTTTCCTTTTTCAGAAATTCAAACAGTACAAAAAACCTCCCAAACGAGTGGCGTGTCTAACGGGGCGTGTCACGCGGGGATGCAAAGAGAATCGCAGCAAGATATCAAGGCACAGCCACTGGGACCGAGAGATAAACTGGGGCACGGAAGCTGAAGCTGGCAAGCGGGATTCCAAGTCATGAAGGATTATAGCAAACAACAAACAACAAAAAACAAAACACCGATTACGTATAAAAATGCCGGGAATGAGTCAAACAGAGAAGAAAGCCACGGGCCAAGGCGGACCACGGGTCAACGGGTCAACGACAGCAAGGCTTTATCGGGGGCTGTCCATGGGTAGATCGGTCTGCCTTGGTTCTCTTGGATCCGCTGCCTCAAGGCAGAGTCGGGCGGTTGAAGAGACAAGAGAAGAGAAGAGAAGAGAAGGAAAACAAAGGAGAGCGCGCGATGAGGTTACAGCATCGTCCGGAAGAGCAAAGGAGGCAGGAGCGAGCGGGGGGGCAACGGGAAGGCGCGAGGGCGACAAGAGAGCAACGAGGAAGGAGCAGGACACGCGCCGGGAAGGAAGGAGCAGGCGCCCGAAGAGGGAAGGAGGGAGGGGGAGGGGAGGGGGGGGAGGAAGAGAAGAAGGGAAGAGGGAAAGAGAGGAAGAGAAGAGAGGAGGAAGAGAGCAGGAACGAAGCTCCAAGTGCAATGTTTAATAATGGATAAATCAGGACGATGAGCAAATTAAGAGTAGCAGTAGGGCCAGTAGCAGTAACTTAGTAGCAGTAGCAGTGTTGCTGCATTTGTTCAGCCAGTAGGAGTGGCCCGCGGGTAAAAAAAACAAGAACCAAGACGACAAGAATAATCCCCACGACTGGCAGCTAATCACTAATAACAAACAACCATAAGCTTAGGTTTGAAGGGACCAGGCACGGCGCTGGGTCACGGAGCTCGCTGGCCAAACACGGTGCAGACAGGCTAAGATCGGGGGGTTCCGTGCAGATTCCGCTTGGGGCGGATACGCAACTTGTAATTAACTGCAAGCAACGGCGCCGGGATTTCAACTCAGAAGGACAGCAGCAGGACAAGCAGAAAGACAAAAAGAGGGTTGCTCGGTCGGCCGGTCGCACGAGGACCGAGATGGACGCATGTTTTGACACGAGCACGATCCGATCCATGGCAGCAGGCATACGGAGTACATGGTCATAAATTACTACATGCAGGTTCCCGATGCTGCGTTTGCTGTGCTGATCAGAGGCAGGATCTTCCTGTTAGTATTCGTAATTACCAGGGCTACTGCTACTAAATAATACTAAATAGATTAATTCGTTATTATTACGACGTGCGTCTCGCCGAGAAATTATGATAGACCAAACAGTCAAGCACATGTCCATAAGACGATTATTACTATTGTTATTATTACGAAGCTCTCCGTACAGAAAATAAAAAACGATTCCCGCTCCAGGATTCCAGATCGACCCGTTTAGACGCGGCCGTTTCACGACCGGCCAGTCCAACTCTTTATCGCCAGCCCACATGCTTGCAGAAAAAAGAGAGGGGAAAGTGGAGAAACTTAAGAGGAGGCTTATTATCATCTACTTGAACAAGACTAGGCGGGCTATTAAATTATAGACTAATATAGGCCCATTAGCCGTAGTATGGGAGGCTAGTCATGTATGAAGTACGGCTATGGAGATAGTATGACACTCTGTGCCTTGTTCATCAACCTGAAGGCCGATGGGGCGGCGGGCTTTTTATTGACTCATTGAGAGATCATGGAAGTCTGGACTGAGAGTGACACTGAAAAGTAAGAAGATCGCCAGGTCTTATTCACAAAAATCCTACATTGCGTAGTGTAATAGTTTATTGGCAAAACGCTAGCAGACTCTATTAATCTATTTACTTGGACCGAACTCGTGGTAACTGCGTGCGGGCCGGGAGCTTCCCGCTTGGGTCGTCATCGATTCGTCGAGCCGTGAGCGAATAGCGAGAGGGGCAAAAAAAGAGAGAGAGAGAGAGAGACGGAGGAAGAAAGAAACGAAGAGAAAAAGAAAAATGAAAACTGGAGCAAGGCGCAGCAAATGTTTGACTGGCTGGTCCAAATTGTCCAATCCTAGGACGTTAGTATGACCAAGTTGACCACTGAACTAGGGCGCCTAGTGTTAGTCAATGCATGCAACTGCGAGGAAGGTGTTAGCACCAACTAGTAACTCAGCTAGCACGGCAGGCTAGTACCGTCATGGTGCATGGTCAACGAGCCGAGGATGATGATGGCTTTTTTCGAATCAGCCGGGGAATAATATTACTACTGATAAGTAATGTTTTACATATCCATGAATGGTCAAATAGTACATACAGGTAAGTGACTGCTCACTGGATGGAACAAAATAGCCCCACAGCTAGCCGCCGATTCCAACAGCACCCCTGTCTGGTAAATGGCAGCTGCTACATCGCCATTGGCCTATCGGGCCCACCTGGGCGCCCTGCCGGCCGGCCCTTGGCCCTGAGCGGCTAGCGGCGCCATCCACAGTGGGTTCCCGTGGCGGGAACGGGACCAATAGGATGTCGCTCTGCTAACCGGGTCCATGGTAATATTAAATCCTATTTATTGTTAGTTTACATAACTTACTCCGTACATATTATTACATACATGAGTTAGTGGATTTCACTGAATATCCAACTGAAGAACGTCATATTATTTCACTATGGACTACGGATAGATAACTAAAATTCTAGCAAAAGTTGTCAAATGGCTATTAAGGGCATCAGTCCACTATGTACAACGCACAGCAGCTTGCCGGTCAAAAACAAAATCGCGTGCGTGGCTCTATTAAAAGCCGGTTGATTCGGAATGATCTGGTCACTATTGCTCGAAACTGCCAGGCACACAAAACCGACGACTGGTCATGGATGCTTCTTCCTTTCTACCTCGTCAAAGCGAGTCGTGCATATTAGTATTGCATATTGCATACTGCATAACAAATAGCAAGTCAACTGTCATTCGACCGTTCGCTCCTGCAGCCAAAAACTAGGGGCGCTTCCGTGAAGAACGCTCTGCTGTCAACCTGTGGATTTTCAAGCCAACCCATGCATTATGCAGGACTTATTATACATGACTAACTGGCTCATTAAAAACAGTCGCCATCGAGTTAATCAACTGCTAAACTGCTAATAATATCTACGACAGTGGCAATGGTCATGACGACAGGTGTACTGCACTCTGCAGCCCTTGCTCCACTTTGGTCGCTAGTTCCTTATCAAAATCAGAGACATCGATCTTGTGACAGTTTGTCGCTGACACTAAATGGGGAGATCTTAAACAGAAAAATAGATAAAACTTTGAAAAGAACAGTCATTATAATAATGCGAACAAGGTATAAAGCGGGGATAGCTGTACACCGGTAAGTTGTAACTTGTAACAGTGCTTCCCTGAATCGAAGGAACCGGGTCCCGCCGGCTCATGAAACCTCGACCTCGGTGCGCAACTCGCCAACAACCACGGCCTTAATCAAGTTAGACAGCGCGGTGACTGAAAGGAGAGAATATCAAAAAGAAAAAAGGCATGGTAGCACTGGTGCAGTATGATTCGAATACAGAATCATCAGCGATGAAAGGACCCGCACTCCGTAGTCGTACAGTACAGCCGGTATGACAAAAACTGCCCCAAATCCAAGAAGATGGGCAATGTCATTTGGTGGGGGCAAGGCCTGGCTAGTTCGACCTCGGTGCTGCATGGAGCATGGTTGGGTGTGAATCATGATTTGCGCCGATTGCACTTGCAGTCATACATTGGCAGCCTAGAATCCTAGATACATGGCTAGGGCGGTCACCCTGCGTTGCTCTTTTTGTTGTTATTATCATTCCCCAGCAACAAAAAACAGCGCGCAAAAAAGGATGCACCCTGGCACAGACTGGAGTTGGTTGTTATTTCTTTCTGTCGCATATGCCACCCACCAGGATTGCCAGAAGTGGCAGTCAGGTCTTTGCAGTGTCGAATAATTGTGTGTCGCACCGCGTTGCTATTTTTGTGGGCGGCTAACCAGACGTCCATTACTTGTTTTCGAGAGATCTGTAGGCAGGCAACTGTCCTCGGTCATATGACGGTGGATCCCACTGCAATGCGATGCATTTAACCCTTATTGCCAGAGTAATTGTAACCGGCTGTGCTTATTGATTGTCCGGTCGAGGTGGTCCGCCCAAAGTAAGACAGCTGGTGTTTGTACGCACTCTCGTCGAGTTGAGGCTAGGCCACGCTGCAAGCCCAGTCCAGTCGCAGCTGAAGATAGGGCGCCGTTGACTTAGTTCTGACTCGCTGCCCCTACCATGGGCGCTCGTGAGACGTAACCTGCAAACGAGACAGCGGGTGATCGCCTCGCTTCGATCTAATACCCGCCCGCCATCGTCTCAGACATTCTTGGCCAGTGGCCGCCACAGAAAATCAGACTGGTAATATCGTCATCGCCATAATAAATGCTCCAGAGTCCAGGGTAGAAGGGGGCGCCTTGACTCGTGGGGGGGGGTCGCCTCTTTCAAACAGGTCAGGTTTGCCTGCATTGGTGCGGCGCTTGGCCCTCCCAGTCGCCTTTCACATGATGCCGTCCAAACGGGAATGCCGGTCCGGATGTAGCAGAGGGCAAAGACAGGGCGGATGCTAATCGTCGATTTCGCCTGTCCAGATCAGAGTATCAGCCAGAGGGTGATCTGCTCCACCATCGGCACGTGTCATATCCATGTCGTCCAAGCAAGACACGGCATTCAAGGTATTTGTATCTTTCTTTTCATCTTGCCTTGTAGCCAACCGGTTCAACATTGAAGTTCGATTTTCTGTCAGGCGGGAAAATATCTGGCAGAGTCGAGGATGACGGTGGCCGCGCCTTCCTTTTATACCACTTCACCGCCAGTTGCTCCTGCCTCAGGAGTCAGGACTGCCACGTCGGTCGTGCGTGTCATCGTCTGGGCGAATCACCTAGTGTGTATAATAATAGTCAATATTATATAAATATGGTTTAAGGAAATTGTCCAATCAAGGTATATCTACCTATTATTGGTGTCAGCATTGAAATTTGACAATTCAACATTGAAATGTTGAATAGTACTTGAGATGTATATATATATATATCTCCATCACATTGGCTTCAACACCCACTCAGCTTCAAACAAAGGTTGAGTCAACTAGCAAAGCAATTGTATCTAGACATTCTCTCACCATCACTTCATCTCTCCATATACTGATCCGATCAAATACCATGTTTATGACAGCACAATATCAAATCAATAAATACAGCGAAATTCCAAATAATCCGGCAATCTCATTGGCAGAATCCCCTTTATTCAAGGCTTGGCGGCCATAAGTGGCTAGCGCCAAATACTTTTCCCGTATAAAAAAATTCGACCCCTGCGCATCCCTTTGCACGGCCATCACCGGCCAGCACATGCATAATTGCAGGTAAAATCCAGAAAAAAACAAACAGCCAAACAAGCATTTACAGGGACTCTTCCTCTCACTCTCAGCACCATCTCTAAATATTCTCATTTTCCCAGCACTCAAGCGCGCAGCCAATAATAATTAATCGCGGCAGACAAGGCTTGGCACTGGACGGCAGCCAATACCAGGAGGCCGATGGGCCGCCGTAGCCTTCTTCGAGGTTTCTCCATCTTTGCGACGACTTTCACCCTCGCGGTCTGCTGCCTCGACTGGATATTGTCCCCCATCTGTCTGAATCGTCATGCCGCCCCAAGACGATGTAAAGGCCAAGCCAGACTCGGCTGCTGACTCCGGCGGCGGCGGCAGCGACAACAGCCCTGACAACGGAGTGCCTGTCATTACAGAGGAGATGGAGGCCAGCGCCCTTGACTCGCCCATGTCAGTAGTCAAGAGCGAGCAGCCCGACCAGCCATCAACACCATCTGTCAAGTCGGAGAGTCTGCCTGTCAAGGCTGAGCCTAGTGAAGAAGATGCCCTGATCACCAGCAGTGTGGGTGGCGACATCACGCTGAAGCAAGAGCCTGGAAAACCTCCAAAACTCGCGCGCAGTGCCTCGCAGAAGGTCATTGCGCGCCCACCACAGCTCTTCGACCACTTGCCCAACAGTGTCAACGAGGCATGTGAGAGTTTCGAAGTCATTGGCAATTGCATCTACTCGAGCAAATACATGGGCCACACGGAACATGCCATGGAATGCGATTGCGCCGAAGAATGGGGTAAGTTTAGTTTGCATATTTTTTTTCTCTTTTCTCTTATTTTTGTTTATAGCATGCTAAGTGATACAGATGGCAAAATCAACCATGCCTGCGGCGAGGATTCTGACTGTATCAATCGAGCAACCAGAATCGAATGCTTGAATGATTGCGGCTGTGGCCGAGACTGCCAGAACCAGCGCTTCCAGCGGAAAGAATACGCCAATGTGGCGGTCATCAAAACAGCCAAAAAGGGCTATGGTCTTCGTGCAGAATCCGAAATCCGGCCGCACCAGTTCATCTATGAGTACATTGGTGAGGTCATCAATGAAGGAAATTTTCGACGTCGGATGATCCAATACGACAAAGAAGGCATCAAGCACTTCTACTTCATGTCTCTAAACAAAGGCGAGTTTGTCGATGCCACCAAGAAAGGCAACTTGGCTCGTTTCTGCAACCATTCATGCAATCCAAACTGCTATGTCGACAAGTGGGTAGTCGGCGAGAAACTGCGCATGGGTATCTTTGCTGAGCGACTCATTCAACCCGGAGAAGAGTTGGTCTTCAACTACAACGTCGACAGATACGGAGCCGACCCTCAACCTTGTTACTGCGGCGAGCCGAATTGCACGGGCTTCATAGGTGGAAAGACCCAGACGGAGCGGGCAACCAAACTGTCCAATGCAACAATAGAAGCTCTTGGTATTGAGGATTCAGAGGATTGGGATATGGCAGTTGCCAAGCGGCCGCGCAAGAAGAAGACGGAAGAACCAGACGAAGAATATGTGGAGAGTGTGCAGCCCAAGTCGCTGGATGAAACGGGCGTGACCAAGGTCATGGCTGCGCTGATGCAGTGCGCCGAGAAGTGGATTGCTGTCAAATTGGTGGGACGAATTCAACGATGCGAGGACGAGCGGGCCCTCAATCGAGTTGTGAAGATGCACGGCTACCGAATACTGAATTCGCAGCTCAGCCTGTGGAAAGAAGACATCAATGTGGTGCTACAAATTCTCGAAGTGCTCTCAAAACTACCAGCTCTCACACGAAATAAGATTATCGATTCCAACATCGAATCGACTGTTCAGCAATTGACCACGTCAGAAGACGAGCGAGTATCAAAGCAGTCCACAACGTTGCTCGAGGTCTGGTCTAGCCTGGCTGTTGGATACCGGATCCCTCGTATGAAACGCGATCCAACGGCAACCACAACGCAAGTGGTCAGTCAATTCGAGCGACGCGAAACAGCACCGGGCGACCAACGCCACCGATCAAAGTCTCGAACTCGGTCACGATCACGCTCCGTCGAGCCTCCCCGGGGACCGGCAGCGCAGACACGGGGTGGTGGTGGTGGTCGAAATGCTGCTCCTCATAATCGGGGTCCCCGGTTTCCGCGACCTCCTCCGCTTCCCCAAGGCTGGTCTGAGAGGCAGGATGTTGATGGCCGAACAATGTATTTCACTGCCAATGGTCACTCTCAGTACGAACGGCCGACTCAGCCAGCTGCGGATATGCCAGCTGCAGGCTCTTTGAAGAGGAAACATTTCAGAGAGATGATTGATAATATCATGGAGTCTCGCTCGGAGACTCCTAGAGACAAGACAAGCACTCCAGGCACTCCGCAACCGCCAAAGTCAGAGTCCAAGAAAGAATCATGGAGGTCGTATTCGGAAGAAAAGCAGAAGAAGATCTACGAGAATACGGTACGTTTATATCAAGTCTTTATAGGTGATTTCTCAGACGTCTGATTATTTTCGCATATAGATACATCCACACGTCAAGTATGTGGTCGACAAATTCAAAAAGAAACTGCCCAAGGACGATCTGAAGCGATACGCAAAGGAGGTACGAAGTTTTTGAAGGGTTCGATCTGGTTCATACGCTAATAATGTGCAGGTTGCAACAAAACTAGTCGAATCGGATTTCAAACATGGCCGAGTGGAAGACATCACCCAAGTATCGGAAAAACAGCAGCAAAAGATCAAAAAGTATTGCAAGGAATATTTCGAAAAGGCCGTAGCTAAACAGCGCGCACATGAGAAGAAAAAGGCCGACAGAAAACAAGGCGACAGCACCACACCGCAAGCCCAAGCGGGCTCACCAGAAGATGATACCAGTATCACTCCTACCAACAACAAAGACCCTGAGAGCGACCGCGACTTTGACATGGATCAAGACGGCGGCGACTCAGAACAACAACAGGAACCAGCAACGAAACGAAAGAGGGGCAAAACCGACGACGACGACGACGCCGCCGAGGCGGACAGGGGCAATGCCTCGCCGATGAAGCGGCCCAAATCGTCGACGCCGTTGCTGGACCGACAGTCATCTGCTTCAGAAGTAGAAGTAGAAGACGAAGAACGACTAGACGGTGAGCTGCCCCATGCGGGCCTCGCAGCGTCTTCCCATCAGAGCATTGGGGTTGTACAATAAACAATTTAATGCATTAATAGATACTTCTATTATTCACAACACTAAAGACTAAAGTTTACTATGATTAGCGCAACGAAGTACTTCGGAGTCCATACTAATTAACAAGTAACAAGTAACAAGTAACGATGAATCATCCAGCGTGAGCATGAATAGTATGTCTGCGTGGCTGAGCGCTTCGACCGAGAATGACTCGATATGAGTCGTCGCCCGCATCGGGTTTAGCGCGGCCACTTGGGGGCGCCCCTCCAAGAGACGAGCGAGAGGGTCTTTCGCCGCTGCGGGGCACGATGAAGAAAAAGCTTCGTTCGACTTGATCTTTATAAGAAAGCTACTTCCATACCTTTGTGTGTCTGTTAGATCAGTACATATTTTCATTTTTCATATTGAACATCCTGTGGATTTAGCGTGTTCTTTCGGAAAACTACTTCAACCAAGCTTTCGGTTTAGAACGTCATTATTCCCGGTCTCGCAGGAACAGTTCTATCGACTCCTACAACAATGGCGGTGCGCGCGCAATTCGAGAACTCGAATGAGTAAGGCTTTTTACCACTTATTTTGTCGTCAATTTACTCATGTTTTTATCAATAGGGTCGGTGTGTTTGCTACACTGACGAATTCATATGCCGTCGTGGCTATCGGCGGATCCGAAAATTTCTACAGGTTGGACTCTCCCCCTCGTACTTGCCTGGATTTGATTGCTAAGTGTTGGAAAAAGTGTTTTTGAAGCCGAACTGCAAGACGTGATCCCCATTTGCCACGCTACGATCGGCGGTACACGAATCGTCGGACGACTGACAGCTGGGTAATTACGCCCTCTTATTCGTATCGGCTTGGCGAAAGCTGACTCAAAGTGTAGAAACCGCAAAGGCCTGCTCGTGCCCACTTCAACCACAGACCAAGAACTGCAACACTTGCGAAACGCGATCCCAGAGGCCGTCAAGATCCAACGGATAGAAGAGCGGCTGTCGGCGCTAGGAAATGTGATTTGCTGCAACGACCATGTGGCTCTGATACACCCTGACCTGGAGCGGGAAACAGAGGAAATGTAAGCTGCCCAAAACAAAAAAAAAAAAAGAGAGAAAGGTGCTGACGAAGTAAAAGAATCGCGGACGTCCTCGGCGTCGAAGTCTTCCGACAAACCGTCGCCGACAACGTGCTCACAGGCTCATACATGGCGCTCTCCAACCAAGGCGGAATCGTGCACCCCAAGACCTCAATTCGCGATCAAGATGAGCTGTCTTCGCTACTCCAAGTGCCGCTGGTCGCTGGCAGTGTGAACCGCGGAAGTCCCGTGGTTGGTGCTGGTATGGTGGTGAATGACTGGCTTGCTGTGACCGGTCTGGATACCACGGCTACAGAGCTCAGTGTTGTGGAGAGCGTGTTTCGGTTGGGTGAGATGGGTGCCAAGGGATTGGGCATGGGCAATGCTAATAAGGAGAGTATTGTGGAGAGTTTTTACTGATCTCTTTCTTTCTTCTTCTTTTTTTTTTTGTCAAATTTTTTTTGTCTTGCATCAAAGTTATGAGATTATGCCTCTTGGAAAAACCGTGATGAAACTAGGATACGACGGAAGGGCTTACTCGCGCTGTTCATGTCGATATCTAGAGAATGCCTATAATAATCAACTAGGAATTTGATTTGTTAGGCCAATCTTCAGACTTCTCAAATATGATAGTAAATGTCATGTCAAAAAGAAAGGGAAAAATTACTATACAAAGATGATATAATAGCTCAAGAAACAAGCAATAAACATAGGCAAAACCGAAAATTCAAATAACCAGAACAAACAATAAGTACAGGATACAGTGACCGGAAACAACCAAATGTGCAATACAGTAAGAAATAAACCGAGACAGTCTCAGTAGTTGGGCAATCGTAGAATACATGTGTTGTACAGATTAATACCATCAGAGACCCGCTCAGTATGGATGATGGCGAGGCGAGGGTGGTTGACGTGGAGGTGGATGCCCAGGAATGTAGTATGGCGCTTGATTTGGCCCTGGCCCTGGACCCGGAGCTGGGCCCGGGCCTGGTGCTGGCGCTGGTGCGGGCTGGTACTGGTGTTGTGCTGGCTGTTGAGGACCTTGAAAGAATCCAGGCAGGTTCGGACCCGGACGTGAAAAAGATACACCAGGAGGTGGTGGGAGCTGCGGCGGTCCTCTCCCCGTAGTAAAAGGATTAGGGAGGTTGTAAGAACTAGGCAAAACTGGCCTGACTGGCGGCGGTCGAGGAAGAAGATATTCTGTAGGTGCTTGTGCTGGTTGCGGTTGCGATTGCGGCTGCGGCTGCATCTGCATAGGAGGAGGCGGCGGCGGCGGTGGTGGTTGCTGTGGAGGTGCTGGCTGCGCATTGCTTGCAGCGTCTGCCAAAGCAAAAAGGTTGGTCTCCACAGAAGTGACAGCTTGACTGAATACATCCACGGCCTGGAGCAAGATATCCAGGGAATCAGGGCCAGCCGGCGCAGACTCCTGGCTGATCTCCTTCATTTTGACCCGCTGAACAAACTCTTCCCAGTCGTTCCTCCCCAGATCATACGAAGCCGCTCCAGACGGTTCTCGCAGAAACTTGGAATTATACCCTCGGCGGAATGGCGACTCGTCCTGGTATAGAGGTTCGTAGTTGGAGCCGGTTTCCGCATTGGCTACCTCTGCTGGTTCGGGCCGGTTCACGTCAGGCTACATCTCGGATTAGTTCCTCGTCTCCTGCGATGCTTGTGAATAGCTGCTCACCTCAGTGTGCTCATCGTCTTCTGCTTGTTGAACACCTTCTACTAGAGCCATATAGTCCCCTCTTGCCGCGTAGAAAAGCTCCTCTCTGGCATTAATTGCGTTGGCCTAGGCTTGTTAGCACCGAGATATGTGATGTATTCAGACTGTATGCTCACTTCAAAGCGGTCCCTGATAATCTCCTTCTGGGCTTCCAGAACCCTATTCGCCATTTCTACGCGGAGACGGTACTCATTTCCTAAGTGTTCGAGTCTCTTCTCCAAAGCGGCTTGAAGTTCCGCCTGCACTTCTTCATGTTCGTCCGCCTTGCGATGAGCAGTTTTATCTCTCACCAGCCGGTGTTGAGTGCGCTCTGCAATGGCGTTAAGCACAAGTCGCTGGGTAGCCGCTAGTCGCTTCCAATTCTGCTTCAACTCCTTTTGACGGTCAAGCAGCCTCTGGTTTGCTGGAACAGGAGAAGGCGAACGCTCCGGTTCAGTATCCGAGTCATCATCGCCGCGCTTCACAGCTTTACCGCCGCCACGACCTCCTCGTCCACGCCCACGGCCAGACCCCCGGGCTGGTGCCGCTCCGCCTCGCGCTGCACCACGGCCTCTGCCACGATATCCGCGACCGCGTCCAGTGCTTCGACCGCGGTTGCCTCGGCCTCTGGCGGTTGGAGTAGGAGCACTTTCGGTTGGATTGGCTATGCTGCTTTCAATGTTTTCGGTAGCTTTGGAATCCGTGGGCTCGTCTGCGGGAGTCTCCTGAGGTATAGGTGCTGGGCTGTCGGTTTTGGCATTTCGCGAGTCATCCACTGTGTTAGAGTCATCTGCCGAAACGAGTGGCCCTGACTCGTCATCTTCAAGCTTTGGCTTCTTCAGCGCGGAGGGAGAAATTTCAGCCCCAGCAATCTCCTCTTTGCTGGCATCTTCAGCTGGACGCTTGCGCCCCCGAAGAGATTTAGTAGGTGATACTGTTGCTGTTGCCTTTCGAGTAGGAGTGGCCAGGCTTTCAGCAGCGCCTTTAGTCTCAGTTGAATCAGCCGAGGTGAAACTGCTGCCTTTACTGGAGAGCTGACGGGTAAGCCTTCTCGTATTGCTCGCGGGTTGGGAGGATGATAGCTCCTCTACCGACTGGCGCCGTGAGAGCCGAGGAGACTCGGCGGGAGAATCTGCCGGGGGCTTGTTTCTAGACGAATGTCTAATAGCCCTCGGTGTTTCGGCGGCCTTGTGCACCAGTCTCAGCCGCTTGGGGCGAGGTTCTTGCTCTTCGGCTGCAAGGTTAGACCTTGGAGTCACCCCTGTAGATTCTGATGGAACATTGTCTTCAGACTGCGCAGAAGGCGTGTCTGGTGCAGCAAGACGGCTACTTCCACGGGTTCCTTTGCCATGAGTAGCTACTCGTGGCTGATTCTGCGTTGAGCTTTCTGTAGGGAGGATTAGTAAAGTCAGCCGCTGTGCTTTGGGGAAACTTACCAGATGCAGCCGTAGCTTGCGAGCTTGAGCTGCGAGACGTGTCAACTTTGCGCTTAGTTCCTGCCATCGCTTGCTTCTGCGAAGATGTATTAGTTGAAGGGATTGAGACGATGAGGTTTGAGAAGATATGAGTTTATGATCAAGTTTGACAAGGTGAAACCAGTGGTGGAACTACAAAGGAGGGGCGGATGAATGGACAAATGGGACAAAGCTCCAATAAAGCCTCAATAGAGACAATGGAAGCAGGGCGTAAGACTTGCAGAATAGGAAGTGGCCGGCAAGCAGCAATCAAACAATAGTGTCCTGAAATAGAATAGGACAGTAGTGCAAGATAAGGGACTACAGAATATTCCAAGCGCAGGTGCAGGTCATGGAAGGCAGAGGGGGCTGGGAGAAGGATGTGATGGATGATGGATATACAAGCGAACGCTGTTTGCTCAGAAGAAATTGAGCGGCTCCGCCAAACGCGGTACAAACAGAGTGTCTATCGAGGGTTCTCGATTGGCGACTCCAAGCATCGCAACGAAAGAAGAGAGAGAAAGAAAAGAGAAAAGAAAGAAAGAATTGAAGAAGAAAAGGACTTACCAGCTCGCTCTCCCATAGGGAGGCATGGAGCGACGGGTACAATACAGCGGCCAGGGTGTCGGATCAACGGCAACGGAGAAATGGGGGATTGTCCAATACGTATGTATCAAGGACAATGGAAAGGGCCAGTTGGGTTGAAAATAGAGACGGAGATAGAAATAGAGATAATGGGGGAGGAAGTATGCAGAAACAGACGAAACTGCAGTCAGAAGTAAGTTGGAGCAGGGTGGAGCGACCTGGATCCGGAGGCTGTCCAGGGTAATGCAACTAAAACATCCGCTGGGATAACGAGAATGAAACAAGGGAGCGATGGCCAATGGCTTGTCTCAGACGCGAAACGATGCAGCAGCAGCACAGCAGCAGCAGCGAAGAAGAAAGGACAGCAAGTTGCGTCGACGATGTTGTCGTAAGTAGAAGCAAGTAAAAAAGACGGCGGATTGCTTGTTGGCTCAGGATTTGTCGCGCGCGCCGGTGGGGCCGCCGGTAATACCGTGACCGTACGCCAGCACGGACAATGAACAGCCCGTCTCAGCAGACAATAAAATCGTATAGAATCGTTTCAAAGGACTAGTCTGGGTATGGAACTATGTAATTGGCTTTGTGCTGCCAGGGGATGTGGCTGGTATTCAGCTGAGCCGACATTGGTGCGTGCAGTCATCTATTTAATCTGTTGTTCTAGTTGGTACGGAGTAGAAACCTAACGGAAAATTTGCCCAGAGCTGTTTTCTGTACTCTGCCCACGATTACTGCAGGGTTATATTGTAACAACTTCTCCAAGGTGCTGCAATGTTCGGTGCTGCATGCTATAATTATATCGGATCATGTACTACGCAACGTCAGCATTCTTACTAGGTGGCCTAGCTGCGAGTAATTAGATCCACCAACCAACACATAAAAGTTACCTCGTCGATGATATACAGATGCATATCTATGTATAAATCTATTTATAAATTGATATGTATACTAATAGGGATTTTTGTATTCTGGTCGAGATTTACCTACATGTAGATCTGGGCGTTTATTTAGGACTTTTTTATTGTATGGTCTTCCGTGGCTGATTACATATACTGGCAAATATTTATAGACGGTCATAAAATCAACAAAACAACAGGAATGTAATTATGCTCTCGCCTATTCCGCTAATAAATGACACTATTCACTTGTATATAATATAAAACTCCAAACATAAAGTATACTGTATATATACTAGTAGAGCCTTCTCGAAGCTGTGGCGGCTGCGCCCCAAAGCGGCTAGGGCCAAGTTAGCGAGGGGGACCGGGCCAGCAAGGCAGGCAGCGAGCCGCTTCATCATCATCATCATTTCCATCTCCCGCCTCTCGACTGCGACTGCTGTCTACCTGTGACTCACCACAACAATCCCACCAGCTACCTTTCAGTCCCTTCCGGTCTTCCTGGCGTCGACACACACTTAACGCATCCCCCCGTCTGAGCGAAGCCGCTTCACTATCTGTAGTGGCGTCAAGATGAAGCTTACTTTCAGAGTCCGTCGCCTTGCCCTGTTTTTTCCGTTTGGACGTGCCCCCCCGCTGACAGCTCTGTCTTATCCAGGATCTCAAGCAGCAAAAATTCACCATCGAGGCCGAACCAACCGAGACTGTAAGTGACGTCCCTGCAGTTGCCCAGCTGCCCGCCATTGCGGCGTCCGAGCCCGTGCGGGGCTTACCAGAATGTGACGACAGGTTGGCCAGGTTAAAGAAAAGATTGCCCAGGAGAAAGGATGGGAGGCCTCTCAACAGAAATTGATTTATTCCGGTACGTTGAGCTATGTGAAGCATTTTCCAGCAATCGAAATGCCCAGGAGCTGACGTCGCCCCCAGGTAAAATCCTCCAAGATGCCAACACCATCGAATCCTACAGCATCGAAGAGAAAGGCTTCATAGTATGCATGGTGTCAAAGGTATGATGATATTTTTCTTTGTGTCAGCGTAGTCCGCCTCTTGTTAACCCCGACACAGCCCAAGCCCTCTCCTGCAGCTGCAGCTGGCGAAGGCCCATCCACGCCAGCCAAACCAGCCCCAGCCCAAACGCCTGCAGCCCCAGCTCCATCCGCTGCTCCTGCTGCTCCACAGGTCCCGACCACACCGTCACCAGCAGCTCCTGCGACGTCGGCCGCCGAACCACCAAGCTTCAATGACCCGTCCGCTCTAGCCATGGGCCCCCAGGGCGAGGCTGCCGTTGCTCAGATGGAAGCCATGGGCTTTCCCCGGTCCGAGATTGATCGTGCGATGCGGGCAGCATTCTTCAACCCAGACCGTGCTATCGAATACCTTCTCAGTGTGAGTTTAGTCAAAAGAGGACACCAAAGTCGCAGGCCCAAATGCTAATTCAAACTACAGGGCATCCCAGAGAATGTCCAGCAGGAACAACAGCAAGCAGCCGCAGCCGCAGCAGCTCCCCCTCAAGCTGAGGGTGCTGCCCCAATCCCCCCTCCTCCTGCGCCCGCAGCTACCGGTGGCGAAGAGCCAGTGAATCTGTTTGAGGCTGCCGCACAGGTTGGTCAAGGTGCCGGTCAAGCTCGTGGAGGACGCGGAGCCGCGGCAGGTGGAGAAGCTGGAGCACTGGGCAACCTCGACTTTCTCCGAAATAACCCTCACTTTCAACAGCTGCGTCAGCTTGTGCAGCAGCAACCTCAGATGTTGGAACCAATCCTGCAACAGATCGGAGCCGGGAACCCACAGTTGGCGCAGTTGATCGGACAAAACCAGGAACAGTTTCTTCAACTCTTGTCTGAAGACACTGGCGAAGAGGGCGAGCTTCCCCCGGGTGCGCATGAGATCCGTGTCACAGAGGAGGAGCGTGATGCTATCGAACGAGTACGTGGACCTGCAATATAATAATAGTTTGATGACATGCTAACCGTAATAGCTTTGCCGTCTGGGATTCTCGCGGGATTCGGTGATCCAAGCCTACTTTGCCTGCGACAAGAACGAGGAGCTGGCAGCCAACTTTTTGTTTGAGCAACCCGACGAAAACGACGAACAATGATGACTACTCGATGGATTACCATTAATAAGCTACGACAAGTCTCGAATGTGTTTTTATTTCCCCACAGCCTATTATTCTGATGATCTCCCCACGTTATGCCACTGGTCTGATTTTTTTTTCTCTCTTCATGTGCGAAAATGCTTTTTTTTTATTATTATTCTCAGTATCCAATGAATGCCCCTGCTGAGAAAGGGGGAGCCTCACTAGCGTTTTTTTGATTTTCCTTGATCACTTTAAACTCTTCAAGTACACATTTTTCTCCCTCCCCTCTCTTACAATCGATTTTCCTGGTTTGCGATTACACTGTGTATTTAAGACAGCCTGGGCATAGTAAGGATTTGATAAGTTTAGTGATGGATCGTGATCACATGTAAATTGGCTTTCGCCACCACACATTTATCTAGAAGTGCGGTAGCAAGTAGTTACTTTTATTTATCAAGGAAAAAGTCTTTATAAGGTAGCATTAATGGGCTTTTATTTAGCAAGAGTTTTAAGAGAGCTAGCATCTATCTACAAAAACAAAAGAAGCTAAGCTGCGTTTAACTGTCACTTGACATTGTTAAGTGATGCTGCTAGAAAAAGGTCACAGTACCAGCCCTTTCGAAAACCGACGTACGTAGCATTGCATTAGGATGGACGACAACAACAAAGAAAGGAAAACCATGGTGAAACGCCAGAGGAGGAAATCAAGTGAAGCAGAACGAATTTCGGCGTCAACATTGTCGTTAAATTCTCAGTTAAGTACCAATAATCTAGCGGCTGGGAAACAGTCAGTTTTTATGCAGAGAAAAAAAGAGAAAGAAAAAAAAAAAAAAAAAAAAAAAAACTCACTCTTCGGCCCATTCGTTCTCGCGGCGGATCTGGTCTTCTTCCTCGGGGGTGAAGTCGTTCTGGATGTTGAACGTCTTGCGGATCTCCTCAGGCGACTTGCCCTTGATCATGTTGGCGACGGTCTTGCAGCCGACATCGAGGAGGGGCTTGATGTCGAGGTAGTTGGCTGCCTAGAGTCTAGTCAGCAACGATTCTTCTTCCTTGTTTGAGAGTAACATACGAGGATGATTTCAAAGAGCATTTCCTGGTCCACCTGCATAAACTTTTGGTCCCACTCGTCGATATCAGTTGTGCGACGGCGGTTGTTCTCGCTGTCATTGTCGTCTGTGCTGGGAGGGTCGTTCTTATGGTGCTTGCTCCACTCGATCACCTTGGCCAGGACGGACTCGTTCACATTGGGGATCGGGATGGGCTCGCCAGAGTTGCCAAGATCATCGAGCAGGTGCTTGATGAGCATGGATCTCTCGGCAACGCATCGTTCTGGAAGAACTTTTATTAGCCAAGACTGTCTTGTCTCTCTCTGTTAGGAAGAGAGTGGGTGGGGTGGACTTACCAACTGGAAAGTTGGTTTCGTCGGAGCTTTGAAGGATGATTTCCTCGTTTGCAGACATGGTGACTGATGGAAGACGACTTGTGGAGGGTGTGAGAGAGGTGTGAGTTGACGAGTCTGGAGTGTCTTGAAGTCGGTCACGTCAGTCCGTTGGTCAGGCGGTCACAGTGAGTTGTAGAATCGCAGAGAAGCAGGGAACATGGAACTGTTTTATACCTACCAGGTGAACTCCACAAAGGCAAAGAGATGTATGGGAATAGACCAGATAATGGTTTCCTGAAAAACAGTCACTGGTGAAAACAGAGAGAGACAGGCGGTGTTGGAGAAAGACAAAGGTGGTGAGAGAGTCCAGCGGCCCCGCGCAAACGGCAAGCGCAGGCAGAAAGAAGGAATGGAAGGCGCCAGTTGGGGCCGGCTGCGGCTGATTGGCTGCCGGCGAAGCGCGCTTCATCATCTCGTCAGCGTTTTCGTTGTTCTTTTGTTGTTTGCTATTTATTACGTGGTGTGTTTTATCTTGATGTAGTTATTGTGTGTGTGTATTTGCTGAGTGGACTATGCTGCTATCTATAGCTGTATGTCAGCCACTGAATATAGTAATGCATGGTGTATGCATACCTACTAGCGTGTAGCTGTCAACTATCTACTAAACAATACACAAACACAGCAAGTTAGAGATCATATGATAGTTAATGATAAATGACAGATCAGATGGCATTGTAGTTATGAGCTAATTCCATTATTAACGTATAGTCTGCAACAAAGGCCTGATTAATATTAAATTAAATACTAATAGTGCCAGACGCGTCTCAGCCGCGCCGACTAGCTTTGGCTCAGTCGCCCCCTTCGTGTCGCAGGGAGAGTATCGCTTTCTTTTTCTTCGACCCTCTATCCCCATCTCTTTCGCTCTTTCGAGCGAGCGCCATGTTTCCTTTCTTTCTGCGCCGGCACCTCGTTGCGCCGTGTTCTTTCTGAGCCTGTTTTTGACCATGTGGAGACGAACGTACCTGCTGTTCCTGCTGGCCCGGGTGTATTTTGCTCTGTCGCCGAGTTATCTGCACCCCGACGAGCACTTCCAGGGGCCCGAGGTCTTTGCTGGTACGCTTGCCTGCATCCAGAGCCGATCAAAATAATCTAACAATATTTGCATACAGGGCGCATCTACTCGTACCCCTCGCTCCTGACCTGGGAATTCACCGCGCAGCAGCCCGTCCGCAGCGTCTTTCCGCTATGGCCGGTCTACGGGCTGCCCATGAGCCTGCTGAAATGGTTCTACAACGAGACCGGCTTCACCAGCCCGCCTGCCGACCTGGTATACTATATCCTGCGCGCTGCCATGTTTGTGATGAGCTTCGTGTTTGAGGACTGGGCCATCCACGAGCTGGTGCCCACCCCGCGATACCGCGTGCCCGCCGTGGTGCTGGTAGCCTCGTGCTATGTCACCTGGACATATCAGACGCACACCTTTTCCAACTCGATCGAGACGCTGTTGGTCGCCTGGGGGTTGGTTTTGATTCGCCGCATTATTGATAACAAGGTGGGAGAACATATATATCATTTTGTGATCGCGCCTGCTGACCGCGACAGAAACATTCGGCCTTCTTTTCCTGCGTCCTCTTATCGTTCGTCACCGTGTTGGGTGTATTCAATCGAATCACCTTTCCGGCCTTTCTTGTAGTGCCTGGACTACAGCTGCTACCCCATTTCTGTCGCAAGTCAGTATTTCGCACATGATATTTTGTTTTGGGCCCAACACTCACACCTTACAGGCCGTTCTCCCTCGTCGTCCTCGTCGCATTCGGCCTGTTATTTACAGCAATCGCCATCTTGACCGACAGTCTATTCTACCGGTCCTTCAGCCTCGAAGAAGCCCTCCGCAACCCGGTAATCACCCCTCTCAACAACCTGCGCTACAACTCCAATTCCCTCAACTTGGCGGAACATGGTCTGCACCCGCGGTACCAACACTTCCTCGTGAACCTGCCGCAGCTGCTGGGGCCGGCCTTTGTTGTGCTCGTGTTCCATTTGTTTACTGGCAAGTCACGGGCATTGCAAACGTTTTACAACGGGCGTGCCGTCTCCGCCATATCAGCCACGATGATTCTGTCCATCTTTCCGCACCAGGAACCACGCTTCTTGCTGCCGTGCGTGCCTTTGCTCCTGACCTGCATCAGGCCTCTCAGATCGCGCCCGTTTCTCGTGGCTTGGCTGGCCTTTAATGTCGCTATGGGGTATCTGATGGGGGTATACCACCAGGGCGGCGTGGTCCCTACACAGCTGGAAATCCCCTCGATTATTGCGTCTAAATTGCCTGTCCAGACATTGTCCGCGAACACCGGAACCAACGTGACAGTATTCTGGTGGAAAACGTACTCGCCGCCGCTGTGGCTGCTCGGCGATAGCAACAACAGCCACAACAATCGCAACACAACAACCAACACCATTGACCTAATGGGCATGCGTGCGCCAGACATGATCTCGCGTATCGACACCGCGGTCCCGCTATGCCATAAAAACAAGCCCAGGAATTCAGATCTGGTCTTTCTCGTTGCCCCTCGATCTGCCACCTATCTCGATACTTACACCACAGCTAAGAACTCCGACCGACCCCTCCGCATGCAAGAACTATACACCTATAAAAAGCACATTAGCCTTGACGATCTCGATTTTGCAGACGATGGCGTCCTGCACACCCTCCACAGAGTAATTGGGCGACGCGGGCTGAGCGTTTGGGCGGTGGAGAGGGAAGGTTGTTTATCTTGAGACTTCTTTGATATGACTTATTTTATAATAAATTTTGTAATATACGACAAGATAGACGTGATCTGTATCCTTTATTTCATAGGGTAAGGATCAATCATTCAATTCCGTCAAGGCCCATATCTAGGAGGACTTATAGAAAAGATTAATACATGTTATTGATATATGACGAGAGCTGAAGATTGACAAGTAAATGTATGCAGTTTATGCAGAATTTACACTTGATAACAATTAATGAAGTAAATTCCAGTGGAAGAAACCGGAAGCGCGGTAACGGCTCTTGGCGCTGCCGAGAAGCGCGAAAAGTCCCCTTGCCAGACGCAACGCAACCGGTCCGACCGACCTCAGACCTTGGCAACCTTTTGAACAACAACGCTCTTTTTTACCTCCTCTCCAAACCTCCCTTAATTTCCTTTTCCCTTTTCCTTTTTTCCTCACAGGGTAGGAATTTCTGCAGCCATGCAGGCCTTTCGCCGCAACACGCTCTCTGCTCTGCAGAATGCTTCCAAGCAGCAGCGCCGTACATATGTTGGTGCCAGCTCAGCATATGCGTCGACTGTCAACAACCTTCGCATAAACGGCGACACCCGTGTTATTTTCCAGGGTTTCACTGGAAAGCAGGGAACGTACGTTTTTAGTCTCTGTCTTCTTCCGACTTTCTGCTGACGTGTTTGGGAACAGCTTCCACGCTGAGCAGGCCATCGCCTACGGTAAACGAAAAAACCTTGTTACTTCGCGCAACTTAACAACATTTCGACTGATGGCGCGATAGGTACAAACGTTGTCGGTGGAACAAACCCCAAGAAGGCTGGTACTACGCATTTGGACAAGCCAGTCTTTGCGTCGGTTGCCGATGCTGTCAAGGAGACTGGAGCTACCGCCTCGGCTATCTTCGTTCCGTACGTTGGACTCATTCAACTCGTTCAACACCGGCGATTGTCTTTTGCTGACTAGATACCATAGTCCTCCTGTGGCTGCTGCCGGTATTGAAGAGGCGATTGCCGCCGAAGTGCCCCTCGTCGTTTGGTATGTTCAGAAGAAAACATTGATATTCGTGAAAATAGTTCTAACAGCTTGAATAGCATTACTGAGGGTATTCCCCAGCACGGTATGCGACAAATCGATCATGTATAGCGCTTACATAACTAACACGAAAACCTCGATAGACATGGTGCGCATTACCGACATCCTGAAGACGCAGAACAAGACTCGCCTGGTCGGACCCAACTGCCCTGGTATCATTGCTCCGGTACGTTGCGCTAGAAGAAGAAATATATCTCTATAAACTAGGGACTAACAATGGTCCAGGGCCAATGCAAAATTGGCATCATGCCCGGCTTCATCCACAAGCGCGGTCGCATTGGCATCGTGTCCCGTTCCGGAACCCTGACCTACGAAGCCGTCAACCAGACCACGCAAGCTGGTCTTGGCCAGTCGCTCGTCGTCGGCATTGGCGGTGACCCATTCTCCGGAACCAACTTCATCGACTGCCTCAAGATCTTCCTCGAAGACGAAGAGACCGACGGAATCATCATGATTGGCGAAATCGGTGGTAGCGCCGAGGAAGACGCGGCCGAGTTCCTCAAGACCGAGAACAAGAAGAACAAGCCCGCTGTCAGCTTCATTGCCGGTATCAGCGCGCCCCCCGGCCGACGAATGGGTCACGCTGGTGCCATTGTGAGTGGCGGAAAGGGCGGTGCTGATTCCAAGATTGCTGCTCTTGAGGCTGCGGGTGTTATTGTTGAGAGGAGCCCTGCTTCTCTCGGTAAGACCCTGCTCGGAGAATTCGTGAAGCGCGACCTTGTTTAAGCCTATAACTTGGTCTTAAATTATTGCGAGTTGTGGGGATCCCCAGCTCCCATGTGATTCAATATCGTTTTCTTTTCTATTTGAGGTGTGGAGCATAATTTGTTTCGTGTATACTTTCATATTCCCAATAGAAGTGTTTGCTTAGATTTTTCTCCATACAGCCAAGTGTGCCTATATAACTTTAACCTAAAAGATCAAACAGCACTTAAAAACTCTCGCTGCGTAAACTCTATACCAATATACCTAGTCCAAATCACTATCTATCGAGGTTCCAATGATGCAAAGTATCGAGTGCCAGAAAACCCGTGGAGCATGATGCTTTCAATGTCAATGTTGCCGCCACTATAAGGGCTCCATAACTTGACGAGAACGAAACGGCCAGACCTATAAACAAGTCAGAAATCATACAAGTAAAGAAACAGAGAGGCGTACGGTGGAGGGTCAAATTTGATGTTGACCATACTCTTTTCGCGCTCAATAAAGAAGCGCGCATGCGGTTTCATCACTTCAGAAGTATCAGAAGTAGAACCCCCAAAACCCGCCAAGGGCTCTATGCGACTGGGCGCAGCCAACCGGCTACGATGCATACCGTGTTGGTTGCGGCCGCGGAACCGGCGACGTGTGTCATAACGTCGGTTGAACAATATCGCGTCGTCGCCCGTGAGATCATCGCCGCCGCCGCCGCCGTCGCTCTCGTCTCCGGGTTCTTCTGGACAAAGCAGTTCGCCGTCTTCATTGAAAAAGAAGAATCGTGGCGGAGGCTGCCCGTCGCTGGTCTCTTGGTTATTCTCTTGGTTATCGGGGGGGCCATCTTCGGAATTATCGTCGTTTTCTGTCGTGACTCTGAATTGCGGTTCTATATTGCTAGGGGGAGCGGCCTGCATCGCTTCATTCGTGTCTCCGGATTCCAAATCCTCGGTTGAGTTATCAGGTCTTTCGACCGCTTGAAGAGGCGTTCGGTAAGCATTCATGTACTCTTGAGAAGGCTGGGCATACTGCCGCCTGGAGCGATGGCCTCGTCTGTTTCGAGACGAATAATGGATTTGATACTGAGAGGTTTTCTCAAGTAGTTCTTCAGAAGTCATGGAAACAAATACCATGCCTTCTTGGATCCTGTGAAAAATGAGCATTGAAATATAGCAACTTGTAAGAGCAGATACTAAACATACGCAGCGTCAAAGCCTTTCTTTGGTGCTTTGATGACAATCCTTTTTAGACAAAAAGGGGTTTCTCCACGATGTTTCAGTATGAGATTACAGTTGCCCTTCTTGGTGCAGTAGACCGACGAGTCGTCCAAGAGCACATTTCCTGGCCAAGAACTTTCTCCGTTGTCGTCGTAGTAACTTCCCCCATCGCAACTCGCAATTTCCATTTTCAACAAGCCTGGAACGACCTGACCATAATGACCGTAACTGAATCCAGTAAACCCTTCACGGTGATCATCAGAGTCGAGTTTGCGTCTCTTGGCCCTCCATCGAGAGCTAGGGGAATCTGACCGGGGGTGAGTTTCACCCCAACTAGGAAAGTGATGAGGAGGTTCAGGATAGGGAGAAAGAGCGAGATTCGGCAACGGCATTGGAGACTCTGAGCGAGGAAAAGTTTCTCCAAGCACAGATGTAATCGTGGCATTGGCTTCTCGGATCCTCTCAGCTATTTGTTCCATTGAAGAAAGCTCATCGTCAAGTGTCGTATTGTTTGTTCTGAGTATTGACAAAGAATCGCTGGGTCTGAGCCATCTTATTCTTGATCGATTGTTGGACGCAGCCGATTCCTGTTCCATGGCTGCTGCTAAGGCGTTCCCGTTTATAATTTCTAAAGAGTTCCCGTTCATGGCTCCTAAAGAGTTCCTGTTCAGGACTCCTAAAGAGTTTCCGTTCACCAAAGAGTTCATGACTTCTAAAGAGTCCGCATTCACTGAAGAGTTCCCGTCTCGCTCACGGTTCTGACCCCGGCGTCGGGCCTGATCCGAATTCGCAGTTGATGAGTCGTCCAGATCCTGCTCATAGGTCGAGCGGTTTCGAGTCCGATTGAATCGCGACTGTTCTTCTTGAATCAGCGTTTCCAACCCACGAGCCGAGGCCGAGGGCTCCTGCCCCCGACTTCTTTGTGACAAAAAGTCCCGTAGATTCTGCAGATGATGTACTTGGCGGCCCTGTTCCTGCTGCGTCCTTTCCAAGGCCGAGCTGCGATCTGGACGGTCCGAGGCAGGCGGATAATCGTAGTTTCCCGACTGCAGTTGAACAAGTTAATACATGTAAATATACAATCCTCGTCGTCCTCCTCGCTGGCCATCAGCTGGCCGAGTCATGTGTCGGTACAGTCATGGCGTGCATAGGTGATTTCGAGGTAAGCTTGGCACGTACCATATAGCTGACGATGTGCTTCCCAGCGAGACATCTGTCTCTGGGTGAGCCAGGCGACGATATTAGACTCCAATAGACTTGGCAAGTTGGCACTCTGATGCTGGGCAGAGTCTGAGCGGTGTTGCGAGAGGATAGTTGGCGGACTGACGTGACTGTGTGTTGTAGTATTACAAGCTACGGTCGGCGGCGAGCGACGCTTGCCCCGTAGTGTCCCCACCGCAGGCTCCACCGAGTCCGACTTGCCTCTTTGGAGTCAACGCCGACTGACTAACCACAAACTCACACTTCCATATTAATTATTGTTAACTAGTATTGCTCCAAACACAATCCAAAGATCGGCACGCCGACACGAGGGTTCTGGGTGCTGGCTGACTGACTGTTCGCTCGGCCTCGGCTCAGCTTTCTTTCCTTTCACCTGGACAGCGCAGCCTTGCATATCCTCAGCTTTCCCCGCATGCTGGTTGTCTGTATCAAACAGTGAACACGCTGCCATTGTGAGGTCAAAATGAACAACCAGGGCGGCCATGAAGTCAACAGCCAGGGCATCAGTGCAGGTAAGTGATGGGAATTTTTACTGAGGTCTCGAAGAGTCGCTAACCCTGTACAGATGAAATCGCGCTCTACGACAGGCAGATACGCCTGTGGGGTGTGCAGGCCCAAGAAAAGTACGAGATGCGCCAAATGTTACCTTTTGTCCATCACTGACAGCCTCGAATAGACTCAGATCTGCCAACATCCTTCTGGTGACGTGCAAGGCATTGGCGAATGAGATCGCAAAAAATCTTGTTCTCGCTGGAATCGGATCGTTGACCATCGTTGACCATGAGCCAGTCACCGAGATGGATTTGGGCGCTCAATTCTTTGTTTCCCAAGAGATGGTCGGCCAAAATGTGAGAGCTTTTTTTTTTGCCCCAGCTAGGTAAATCGGACGACGAACTGACCTTGTTGTAGCGAGCAGAAGCTGCCGCGCCTCAGATTCGCTCAATGAATCCGAGAGTGCAGTTGCATATTGACACAAACGACATCCGTACCAAAGCGCCCGAGTTTTTCGGCGCGTTTGACATTACCATAGCCACCGACCTTGACTTTTTGACATATACAAACATCAACGCGGCCTGTCGCATTGCAAACCGACGTTTTTATGCCGCTGGGCTGCACGGCTTTTACGGGTACGTCTTTGCAGACTTGATTTCGCACGACTTTGTCATCGAGCGCGAAAAGTCGAATGTGCCTTCGCAGGGCCAGGAAACGCCCACCCGGTCAATCGTCAGTATCGCCACGAAGCGGGAAAACGACAAGGTCATTGAGCTGGTAACAAAGCGTGAGATGTACTCTCCGCTTCTCCTCGCCAACAGCTCCCCTCTGCCCGAGGAATTCACGCGCATTGCTAGAAAGAAGAAGCAGGTAACTCCACTGCTGAGCTGTCTCCGAGCACTGTGGGAATTTCAGCGGACATCCAACGGCAAACTCCCGAGCTTTTCACGCTCCGAGCTCGAGATGTTCACCCTCCTGGTCAACGATCGCCATCGCGAACTGCAGCTTGACATCAGCACTATCAATGCTACGTTTCTGCGGAGCTTCCTAGAAAACCTCGGCTGCGAACTGAGCCCCGTGGCCGCGTTCCTCGGCGGCAGTCTTGCGCAGGACGTAATCAACGTTCTGAGTGTACGCGAGCAACCCTTGCAGAATTTGTTGCTGTTTGACGGAGAGAAAAACGTCGCGCCCATTTACCCTCTGCACCCGATTTTCTCGCCGCATATTGAACATATGGTATCCGGCGAGCATCATACTACTACCGCGATTCCCGTGTTGAATTCCATCCCATCATCCAACGGAGTCGCCCCTTGATGCTACATCTATTGAAATACAAACAGAAAGGGAAAGAATAGCTGAGATTTGCATTGAACTTGGCATGGGTATTGGCGTGTTGTAATGGAATTTTTTCGGGCGCGTTTGGCGGTATTTTCTTCTTTCTTCTTTTTCACTTTTGGGGCCTTTACTTTTCTTTTCTTCTTCCATTGGCTAGGAAATTACATCGTATTCGAATTCAGGGCTTAACGTGACGTGATTGAACTGGGTGATGATGCTTTTAAGGCATGTTTCGGTCAGATTTGTATTCTTTCGGAGCTACTATATCTATCTTTTTTTTTTCCTTGAAAAAGAAGAAAATGATAATTCTAATGTGATTGCTTTTTAATGAATATTAAAAAAGAATCCTAACTACTACACTTAAGGATATTTAAATCATTGCTGATAAGGTTATTACTTGTTATTATTGCTATAGTTCCATTTAAGAATACAAGAATATTCCTGGTGAAAAAATCATGCCAGTCTAAACGTGCGCTGCGAAAAAAAGATTCAATTATATATAAATATATATCAAGAAGAGAACAGAAACCGTGATCGTCAATAGTTTTTTGAAGTTGGTTAAAGGGTGGAAATTCAAGCACCGAGACCCTCTTCCTTATCATCATCAGCTTCCTTGCGGACACGAGGTCTTGAACCATCTTCCTCATCTTCTGAAATGAGACCTTCCAATTCAAAAGCCTCGGCATCGCGGATGCGCTGAGTCTCCGAGCGAGAGCGGGCATGGCCGTTTGCTGTTGCCTCCAGGTTGATGTCAGTGTACGACGATATCGAGTCTGTGCGACGCGATCTAGTGCTTAATTTTGTCGACTCGGGGAATGCGTGGACGGCGTAGAGATGGAGGAGGATATTGACAACTGAATCTTGTGTTAGCGTATATAGCGAGAAAGAGAGAGACCAAGAGGGTGTCTTACAGAGAAAGAGGAAGAATGCAATGCTGTAAAGCATCAAAATGTACGCGACGTGGGTAACGCCGGCGTCGGAGAGCAGCTGCATCTGCTCTTCTGTGGCACCCATAAACAAGAAACCCGACGCATAAAGGAGCTATGAAACTTTGTTAGCTGCGAGACTTGTAAATTTAGTAGTAACTAGGCACTCACGAATGGCGGCAGGTATTGGAAGCTATGTGGGTTAGATCCATCCACGCTGAGGGTGTCTCGGTCGTTGAGAACAAAAGAGATTTCGATTATTCGCGTCAACCCAGCAGACATCAGTGTGTATCCAAACATGGCGTGTACCATGGTGCTCAAATGAAGCTCTTGAGGGTGGCCCGACATTCCGTATCCTGTCAACAGAATGACGATTCCTGGGATGATGTTGCGCTTTGGCTGTCCATTTCTCTGACGGCTCAACCACATGCCCACCAGCCCAGCACCCACCCAGATAACACCCATAATCGTGTGTTCCCTATCATTGCGCACCCATTCAGTACCCCAGCGGTGCTCGGTCAAAGAGTTGACAACGCCCCATACAGTGATGATGAGAGAATCAAAGAATTCCTGGCTTCGGCCGGTACGGCGCAGCCAGAACTGGCCCACAAGAAGCAAGATGGTCAACAAGATACCATAGCCAATAAAGGCGCTCCCCATGATAAAATGCGCAAGACATTGCCCAGTATGCTCGCCTTGGCAGAACCCGAGCATCGTAATTCCTCCAAACAGCATCTGCACCCAGCTGACAACGGGCATTGCCTTGCCTAAAACCCCGTGCGCGAGGACGATATACCGACGAGCACGGCCGTTGATACCCTTTTCAAGATGCAGTTTCAAGTACGCACCCAGCGCGACTTGAATTATGAGCAGGAGCATGAGAGAATTGGCGAACTGGGCATGAACGTTTTCGGAAAATTGGCGTCCCTTGTGAGCGTGGCCCATGAAATATGCGAGTACGGCAGCGATTGTGCCAACGACCTGCACGGGGACGTGCCAGCGAGACCGGATGATCTAGACAAAACCACCAGTCGTCAGAATCCTACCATGATACCAAAAAAAGGAAGAAGCTTACTCCAAGTACCATGCCGACCGGGAAAATCACACCAAATGCCGCGGTCATGGTAAAGATATGAATCCATAACACCGAGTCCTAACCCAGCACGTCCGGTTAGCAAACCTCCTCCTTCCAGGCGCATAATGTAGTGCTAATGGCGTGTAATACTGACAATGGGATCTGCAGAAACTGCCTCGCCTTCTGGCACAGCCTCGTGGCCTCCATGAGCGGAGACCTGGACGGCCAGGAATACCGCAAGGGCGAGTAGGGGTCTCGGAATCGACATCTCTCTCTCTCTCTCTCTGTCGGAAGAAAAAAGACAGATACTCAACTGGTCTCGTCTCAGACCAAAACCAGCATGTTATGAGCGCAAATGCTGACGGCGATAGGTGTACGGATGGGAAACGCCAAAAAATAATGATCAGCAACTTGTCCGGGCTCTTTAGAAGTTTAGAGGGAACGTTTGAGGACTTGGCGGAACTCTCGGACTCTCGGTCGCGGTCAGCTCCACTGAAAGCACTGCTATTGGTTGGTGCGGGGCTAGACACGTACGTGATATGAAATCTGGCGCTAGTCCCGATCTGGCGATCAGTCGTTATTTCCCTTTCTGTCAATCGGCTTCATTACTGGCAGTTTTCTTCCACTTGTTGACTGAGTCTTCTTGCAGTTGACTCCTTGACTTCTGCAACAATGTCCGCCAACGCGGATGCTGCTTCCTGTCCTGCTGCTGTCATACCCAACGACGCGCAGTCTGCTCATCACCAAGCTCAACTTGAGTTACTTTACAAAAGACGAGTAAGCCAGCCTCTCAAGTACCCCTGAAAGAGATTACGATTATCGACTAATCGAAATTCAAGACAGCTCTACTCGCCACACTCTCAAAACTCAAAGCCCAAATCAGCGAGACTGAATCACAGTTGCAAGAAGTAAAATCAAAACTAAGGTAAATAGTCCAAGTCCCTATATCATGTCGCCATCAAGCTCAATTCTGTACCAGGTCTCCTGAGAGTGCACATCAGACAGTCCGGAACCATATCCATTTACTCCATGCGTACAATGAGATTAGGGATGTTGGCCAGGGGCTGCTAGGTCTGGTTGCTGACGCGCGGGGAGTGAGGCATGTCGACATCCAGAATGAGTTTGGAGTTGCTACAGGAGATTGAGGATGGTGGGAGTCAATTCTGTATTATGACAGAATAATGGGAACCTTGTGTTCGATAGTCACTTATGATGTTACGAAGAGAAGACCGTGATGTAAAGATGCCGAGATAAGTACTCGGAATAAATTATTTAAAAACGGAAGTACTAATAATATGGAAACTCAATGATTCAAATCGTTCTCTCTTTGAAAAATTAAATATGTACATTAAAATTATGTATATCACGTTCAAATGAGTAGGGTGGTCGTTAGTCAAACATAGATCGTAAGAACACAACACATCTAAGAACAAAACAAAAATATCTTTTTAATGACTCTTTCCAAGGCTCTGCAGATTCACAAGTTCAAAGTAGCGACCCTTGTTCCGGATAAGGTCGTGATGGTTTCCACTCTCGACGATTCGGCCCTGATCAAACACGTAGATGATGTCCGCCTTTTGGATGGTGCTCAGCCGGTGTGCCACCGCGATTGTCGTGCGTCCACGAGCAGCAGCATCTAGGGCGGCTTGCACCACCTTTTCAGACTCCGAGTCGAGAGCTGAAGTGGCTTCGTCCAAAAGGAGGACCTTGGGGTCACGAAGCAATGCGCGTGCAATTGCAACTCGCTGCTTTTGTCCCCCAGAAAGCATGCCGCCTTTGCTGCCAACTACTGTATCGAATCCCTCTCTAAAGGATAACTGTTAGTAAGTGAAAACAGATCTTGCAAAAGAAAAACTTACGGTAGGGACAAGATAAAGTCGTAAATGTTGGCGCTCTTGCAGGCGTTTTTGATGGCCTCTTCGGGAATATCCTTCTCGTTGCTACCCAGCAAGATGTTGTCGCGAATCGTGCCTTGATAGAGCGTTGGCTCTTGGCTGACAAGAGCGAGGTGACTTCGATAAGAGTTGACATTCAAGCTTGAAATGTCTTTGCCATCTATGTAAACGCCACCGGATAGAGGGTCGTAAAATCGCTCGAGAAGAGCAATCGTTGTACTTTTCCCGCAACCGCTGGCTCCGACGAGGGCCACATATTGCCCAGGCTTGACCGTCAAGTTAAGTCCGCGAAGCACTGGCTGTTCAGGACGCGTTGGGTATCTGAAGTGAACATCGCGGAATTCAAGGGTGCCGTCAACGGTGTCAAGAGTCTCGCCATCCGGAGACCAGATGTCGATGGCTGGCTTGCGGTCAAAGAGTCTCTTGAATTCACTGGCTGCGTTTTTGGCCTTGCCCATATCCGGGGCAAAGGAAAAGACGGTACCAGCAGACTGTGCTCCAAAGATGACTTCGGAAAAGCAAACGAAGAATTGAAACATCGTGTACTCGTGCTTTCCAAGTAGTTCTCCACCGTACCAGAAACCAAGAGCCATACAGAAGAAGGATAGACCCTGTGAGGCAGCATATAGCAAAGACGCCTTGAGGACGGAGATAAGGCTCTTTCGCGCCTGGGCCGATAGTTGATCATGATAGATGTGCAACACATCTTCTTCCCGAGTCAAAGAAGCCACAGTGCGGATAGCGGATGTGGCCTCGCACGCGTAACTAGCCGAGCTCTCATAAGCCTTTTTTGAACGGGATTGAAATTGAGCCAGCATGTAGAAACGATAAAAACCACAAGCCAGTAGAACTGGGACAACAGATATGCAGACCAACGCTAATTTCCATCCAATTGAAAGCGAAACAATCAGCGCGGCTGCAAGCGTTGTCGATACGCTTAGGATTGTGCCTAACGTAACACCACTGATACCGGACAAATGCTTGGTCTCCGTGGAAAGAAAAGACGTCAAGGCACCGGTGCTGTTTTCATCTCGGTCAAAAAAGCTGATATCTTGACGCAACATCGCTCTGAAAGCCTGGGCCCGTGCTCGTCGAATAAGCTTTTCGGAACTGAAAGCGAACGACATTCCTTGAAGAGAGTGAAGAATGAGTTGAGAAAGACCAAGCATGAGAAACATGAGCGACCAGAAACTGGCATCGTGCTTCAATTTGGCGTACTGGCTCTCCGGCAGAGACAATGTGGTGATTGCTTTGGAGAATAGTACTGCCTGGGTAGGTTGGCCGCCACCCGTCAGGATGGCGAAGACAAGACCAATGAGCATAAACTTGAGCTCAGGGTGATTAAACTTCAAAATGAACTTAATCAGGGTCATTAGCGAATATTTCTTTTCCGCATCTTGTCCACTTTTAGCCAGGACCATGCTGGAGACTGATTTCTTCGTGTTTTGTTTTGAAATGAAATCCGATTTCTCGCCAAGCTGACTTCCGATGCTTTTAGACGTCAAAGTACGAGTCATATTTATCTGCTCGACTTCGTCTTGGTTCTCGCTATCGTCTATATCCTCGTCGAGGGCAGATGCAGAATCCTTTTCTTCGTTAAGGCGTTGCGCTTCAACCAGTTTATAATAGGCACCGTTGCTGTCCAATAGTTCGTCGTGAGTTCCTTGCTCTGCAATCTTGCCATTAACCAGTACGACGATATTGTTAGCACCCTTAATAGTCGACAGACGGTGGGCAATCACGATAGTCGTGCGGCCTTCTGCGGCTTTGTCGAGGGCAGCTTGAACCACACCTTCGGATTTGGTGTCCAAGGCAGACGTTGCTTCATCTAGCAAAAGAATTTTCGGGTCGCTGACCACAGCACGAGCGATTGCAATGCGCTGCTTCTGACCGCCTGACAGCAGGAAGCCACGTTCACCAACGTGAGTGTTTAAGCCTTCGGGAAGAGCAGTTACGAATTCAAGAGCGTTGGCCATCTCCAGAGCGTCTCGGATTCGCTGGTTGATTTTTTCTTCGCTTTCTTCCATGAACGGGGTACCGATAAGGCCGAACTTGACGTTTTCGAAGATCGTAGTCGCGAACAGGATGGGTTCTTGACTGACGAGAGAAATTTGCTGGCGCAGCCACCGCAAATTAAGCGATTCGATGGGATATCCGTCTAGGAGAACTTCTCCATGAACAGGTTTGTAGAAACGCTCAACCAATCCGATGATTGTACTCTTTCCAGAACCAGAAGGTCCAACTAGAGCGGTAGTATGGCCTGCAGGGATAAGCAGACTAACATCGTCCATGACCGGAACATCCGGGCGAGAAGGATATCTGTGCTTAATATTACGCAGTTCAATAACGCCCTTGACTGCTTCGATGATTTCGCCGTCGTTGGTGGTCGGATCGAGGGGAGAAACGCGATCAATGGTAGCGTAGATTTTTGCCGCAGCAGCGACGGCACTGGTAAATGCTTGTCCATTCGGTGCAACATTTCCTAAGCTGAATGATCCGATCAAAATAGCCATGAGCACTGTGATGACTTGACCAACGACGACTTCCCCATCGACGAGGAACCGAGAGCCCATCCAGAAGCCGAGTCCATAGTTCAGGAATATAACGCCCATCATACCACCAATCATGACAGCAAGCATGAGCTGAAGCTTAACACCCCATTTCTCAGCCTCTTCGAGATGGGTGTCGTATTGCTGAGCAAGCCTTTCCTGTGTGCCAAAAGCGGTAGCGGTTCTGATAGAACTGAGAACTTCTTCAGCAACACTTCCGCCGACAGCGTAACTTTGGAGTGACTTTTTGTTGAACTTGACAATAAAATTCGAGCCTCCACCCATGATGAGAACCAAGCATACAATGGTTGAGGAACAAATAAGCGCCAGTTTCCAGTATTTGATATAGGCTATGATGAATGCCGTGATGAACGTTGCTATTGCGGTCAAGGTGAGGCCCACTTTTTCCGAAATCCCGTCTTGAATCAGATTCGTGTCTGCAGTAATTCGGGTAGTAATCTCTCCAGCACCGAGGTTATCGAAGTAAGCGATGTTCTGTCTCAGGATGGATTGAAGATAAGCCTCCCGAATTTTCTGTGTGATATGCTCCCCAGTATAGATGAAGCCAACGGTAGAAATGTAGATGGTAGCGAATTCGGCGATACCGATATAAATGAAGTAGAGGACATTCTTGACTAATTGTGTATGGAACTCGTCATAAGAAATCGTGCCGAGGAAGATTCCGCGAAAATAGTTTGTCAATTGGCCGAAAAGGATCTATATGCAAAATCAGCAACACGAAGGAAGCCACAGGTGATATTTTGCCTACAGTAAACAAGGGTAGCGCTGCACCTGCAGCAATGGAAGTGATGGCGCTAATGGCCAGCACAATATAATCCAAAGAGTCTGCATATCTATAGAGGCCGAAGAACGTCACCGGTACCGTCGGAGAGTCAAGCTGCTCTTTCAAGATCGCGCGCTCATCTTCCGGCAACTGTTCCAAAGCGGTCTCGAGCTCGGCGGTTGATGATGGGACCTGTTTCTGGCCTTTTTCGTCCTTTTTATCCGCAGAAGATGAGACGGAGGTTGGGGACGGCTTTTCCAAGTTTTCCTCAGTTCCTAGTTGAGAGGCCATGCTGTTTATGCTCGTTACCGTCCTCAGGGCATTGTCTCCAGGTCTCCCATCTGCTGGTGGAACTTCTCCAGTCGGATCCATGTTTTGCGGAGACCTCGCGTGCTTGCGAAAGCGGCTTCACGAGCCAAATGTGCGATTTCCTTTCTAGTTCGCCATACAACGTCGCTAGTAAGTAGTAAGAATCGCAGACGCAAGAATTGCAGCCAGGGACCAAAAACTCCCGTGGTGAAAATAATAATCGTTTGGTCAGTGAATAATAATTATGGTGGGTCAAGGTCCAGAGTAGTAGTAGACAGTTAATCCAGATGATTAAAGCGGGGCGTAATCAGGATTCTGTCGGCGTGTTCGTGTGTCAGCGTTTATGGAATCAGCGTCAGCAATCGACTGAGACTGAAAGAAGCAAAAGAAGAGGTATACGTAAAACAGCAGGCAGCGCTTTTTAAGAGATGCGACGAGGAGGAAGGGAGCAGCGCTTGATGTTGCCGTTTTTTGCAACCCGGACGACAACAACTCCGGTACGGACGAAGCTGTATTAATTACGACAGCCGCGTACGCCCACGCCCCGCCGACCCACTCGTATCTAATACGGCAGCTTGCGATTGGCGAATATTTACCTGACGGGTGGGACCGGATCTCGGATCGGCCGAGGTAACGCAAGCAATACGAGATTTTTTCCCAGATGAGACAACACGAGTATTAGTCTTGATTAGTGAAGAGTAATGCAGTGTGCACATGGCAGCCACACCAACCTCGTAAACTTGACATCAGCAAAGACATCGATCGAGCATAATTGTGAGTCATCCAGCCTGGACTGCTGGCCATGCGCACACAGAAGAATATAATACGTAGTATTCTTTGCAACCCTTGCCCAATTCCTTCCTCACCGCAACGGTTCAACCTCTCCACCTACAGTAGTACCAACTGATCTTCGTCTCCATCCTTACCGTGAATCGAGGCAATCAGTTAAATTCTCGTTGCGCGCCTGCAGCTTGTTGTACTCCAGACTCCAACCAGACGGGCTAGCCTGTTATGGCACTAAACTCTCAGTGGCGGCCCAATCGGCCTCCGACCTCCGGGCGGCTCGTTTCCGTCGTTTACCCAAAGAAGCAAAAGTTGCGATTCGAGAATCTCGATTACGGGAGCGCGGAACGGCATAGGCCCGCACAGGCTGCACAGCTATTACTACGTACATATAGAGGGTTATGTATCATGATTTTGAGATTCCGTCGGAGACACGCAAATAACTCCGTCTCCCCCACGAATGATAATCAACATAATTGCTCAGATACTCTTTAGCTATGCAATGTCGCCTTAGTCTGAGCGTAAACACTTAGTCTCGAAGGAGCGTCACAAACCCAAATTCAATGTCTCACAAACAAGCGTATTATCCAAGAAGAGTATGGAATACGTAGTGCATACTGCATGATAACCAACTAGGACGTTGACCGTATACTTCTACAGAGTTACTACTGAGATTCGGCGGCAGTCGTACAACTTTAACAAATAGAGGTGGGGCACTTACAACCAATCAGAGGCTCTAAATCCCAGTCTTCCTCACGTGATCGTCCAAGCGAAACCCTACCCACACAAAATTCCCCCGCGAGGAAAGGTTCTGAGAGACACGACCACTGTCAAGTTCAAGATCTCGAGCACGACAACGATCAAGATGCCGGTACGTCCAGTCCCGTCCGCCTAGGAAAAGACGATCCTGTCTATTATTTTTTCGAAATATTGGAGATTTCTGGGCCATTTTTTCAAAGTGTCGCGAGTTGCAGAGGGCTAACAAATTCATCATCCAACAGAGCCAAAAGTCCTTCCGCACCAAGCAGAAGCTTGCCAAAGCCCAGAAGCAGAACCGTCCTATCCCTCAATGGATCCGCTTGAGAACCGGTAACACCATCAGGTAAACACACCTCTTTTCTTCGTTCTTGCACGTCACGCATCGAAGTCGGGCCGGGAGGGATCGAAAAGGAAGGGACATATGCAACCAACCCCAATCTCTCCCGGAGGCCTTGTCAACGTCAATATAATCAGGTGTTCAGCTTCTGACACTCTCGATAGATATAACGCCAAGAGACGTCACTGGCGCAAGACCCGTCTGGGTATCTAAACTCGACAATTCACCTGCGACGACTTTTCTTTTTTTTTATCTCGCCGGTCTTTCGACATCTTTTTCTTCTTCTCGCCAAGTTTCAGAAAGAAGAACACACACAACAGTCATGATGGAGATGCGAACGGAATATCGCTGATAGAATGAGAATATGAGTTTTGCTCTCACGAAATTGTCTCGTTAGCTTGATTTGTTGTATTCTGGCGCAATAAAACTGCTCTTTTTCCTGGACAAAGCTGGTCCTTCAATCTTAGTATGTACAGCATTCTGAGGCCTCGTACTTTCTACAAGTGCGCAGATGAAAATTAAACGCGAGGAATGCACACCGTAAAGATCGCCTACGTTTGCTATGTTTCCCACAGCGCAACCATCCAGGTCGCTTGGGCTTCCATACTGCAGCAGATAACTTCGCTCCTGGTAGATAAATTGCATCTGCACCTGCTAGACTAGTAATAATGTTCTCTCAGCAAGTTCGTCAATTTCGTCATACGACACATCAAATAATAAGCAGCATAAGCTGCCAGTTAATAATATTCTCGTAGGCATGGCGATCGCGTGCCGTGATTGGCGGCGGCGCTGTTGTGTGGAATCCAGAGCGGCCCCCACACGTGACCTCCAGCCACCCAAAGCAAACACAGCGAACCAAAACAATCGGACTCGCTCGGTTGTCTGAGTGACGGCCGATTCTGTTTATCCTCCCTGCACAGCAAGACCTCGAGCACCTGCACGCGGCCGCAACGGCGACGACAACCGACCAGATCTGGTCTTTTCGACTAATTATTGGACTTAGGACTTACTAAGGACTTTTATTTTGTCCTCCAGCTTTTGACGCTTCGTGTTACGCCCGTCGGTCGCTCTGGTCGCTCTGCGTTGATGTGGGCGTGACAACCAAAACACCCGATATCATCACCTTACCTACTCGCGCTTTTCGCGCAAGTAACGTCGATTTTGGCTTCGTGTTGCAATATTAATATGCCCACTGACGCTGGTGAAAACTGGGAGTCTCATTTTCCAATGAGTAAGAGAGACTCGATTTTCCCCCACTGTTGGCTGAAGGCCTCTCGCTAATGTTGACTGACAGACCGAGTACATTCTCAAGGTTCAAGTGCCATGTCGCATACACAACCGCGTAGTCGCCCCGGAACTGCCGATCCATTGCGGTCTCGATCAGGTACTGCTGTATCAAAAGGACCTCGTCGTCCACGGTCCAGAGGCTCCACTGCTAGTATCCATTCCAGTACGACGCAACAGACACAAGAGCACATCGGCGATGGCTTCTCTCCCTTCATGGCACCTCAAGCCGGTCCCGGAAACAATATGTTTGGCTCAAACCCAGAAGATATGATCATGCGTTTCGGCCAGCAGCTTGCCCACACAAACACTGGAGGATCGCTTAACACGACTATGCATGATGCCCATGGAGCTGTGATGCCCCGACCAGAGGATTATCATGGAATGCAAAACTCCATGTCTGAGATGGTTACCCACGGACTTCCAACCTTGTCTGCCAATCACTACGGTCATATCTATGATGGTAGCGGACTCGATGCTTCCGTATCGGACCGGGGGGCAGACGAACATGACAACTCAGAGGCCGGATCTAGGAAAAAGCGAGGGTCAACTTCCACTGTGGCTAATGATAATGAGTTAAGGAAACTACTGCGCCAGTATGAGGGTTATACGCTCCAGCAAATGGCTGCCGAAGTTCAAAAACATGAAGGGGGTGGTGGCAAGTCGGAGAAAGTGAAGCAAGTCTTTGCCATGGTGTGGTAAGTAAAAATACCTCACTACGTCTTCTAGGTGGCTTAATACTGAGTTTCTTCTATGACAGGCTGAAGGAAAATTGCAGAAAAAGCAGTGGATCAGTTCGAAGAGACCGGGTCTACTGTTGTTATGCAGAACGATGTGGAAGTGAACACGTCTCCGTCTTAAACCCTGCTTCCTTTGGAAAGCTGGTTCGAATAATCTTTCCCAATGTTCAGACTCGTCGACTGGGCGTTAGGGGTGAATCCAAGTATCATTACGTTGACCTCACGGTCATTGAAGAAAAGCAGCAACCGATTGCTGTCCAGAACCCCCAAACCCAACCTTCTTTCAGTGGACAACTTCCCCGTGGCGGAGGATTCTTGGACTCGTCGTTGCGGCCCCGCAGGTAAACACACAATCACCCCTGCAAAGGATATTTCGATTCATCACTAACAATGATACTAGTGTTAGCACATCTCAACCACCAGCCGACACAGCGGTTTTCCCTTCTCCAACCATCTCATTCGCCCGCAAGTTCTCAGCTGTCCCACCCAGCGCCGGTTGCACCTGTGACTCTCAATCCCAGGCCACTATGGATGCATCTCTTACGCTCGAAAATGTCTCTACCCAGAGCGGAAAACTGATGCGTCAAATGCTCTCCTTCCCCTCCTCGAATACGCCATCTGTAGATAATGAATCATTACGACTGCCTGAAATTGCGCCTTATGTTCCCGCCAATACGGATTCTAAGGTTGCAGATGCACTAGCAGCTCTTTATAGAACTCATTGCATCTCGGTCATTGATAGTTTTCGATTTTGCAAAGAGCGGAACTTATTTCGACACTTCTCTGCATTCCACGGCACATTGACTGTTCCTGTCCAAAAACTTCTTATCCACCCAAATGTTGCTCCTTGGATCAAGAAGTGTGATTGGATGATGTATCAAAAGATGATTGAATTTGTTGCTCCTTTGACCACGCAGGTCGTCCCAGGTCCAGTACTCGACGCTTTTGGTTCAATTTCACGACGTCTCACAAACCACATCAGCGAGACTTTCAAGAGTCATCCGGTGCATGTATCATTGGCGAGATTAGCCCCTGCACATGTTTTTTGCGATCTTTTGAAACACATGCTTGACGTCAACCAAGCTGCCAATGCAGCAGCAGCATGGCTGTGCCATCCAGACAACCGCAATCAGATGTGGCTCGACTACGCCACGTTCGTCAATCCCAAGGAGATGATTGCCAAAGCTGACATCCCATCTTGCTCTGAGAACGCAGCAGAGCAAATACTCAAATTCGACATTCGTGCGTTGTTGACACCACTGGATAACTCAACATCACCTACAGTGCCGTCCTTTTACCCGCAAGCTGATAAGGAATTGCCAGCCCAAAAACATACAGTTGATTTGACGACGGGTGAGGAATACAATTTCCCCGACAGGTGGATATCGTTCATACTCAGCCTCCCCTCCCTCTTCCCTAATCACCCAGCACAGTGCATTGTCGATAAAGTTGACAAGCTTTGGGAATGTGTTCTTCATCGCTTGACGCTTGCTGGTGCCCAGAGCTTTAGTGCTTGGTGGATTACAAAAGTCTTCTTCCATGAAATGCTGCTCTGGCAAGTGGAGAAGGGGGGGTTTATGAAAAACACTCCAAGTTCTCTCCAAATTCCTCTCGAAACCTCGGAATTGGACTCTCAGAATCACGCCACAAGGCAAGGCAGCTTCCCCGCACAAGCCAAGGAAGAGTCTTTTTTACTCTCTGAAAGTCAGACTACGGATGCTGCCTCCAAGTCGACTAAAACCGGCCAGTTCCAGGAAACTAGCGCCAATTCGAAACCGATGAATGACTTGTCGGAGAATATGACGAACCAGCACGATGACAGCGCAATTGGTCTTGAGGAAGACTCAATGCTGGCATCTGTTGGAAAATACGATATCATGACAGATACCACAGATGCTAACGGCGATATCGTTGTGATTTAACGGCTATCTACCATAATAAGGCCTTCATATGGTCATAATAAACCTCGCTTCGGAATTCGATCGGGGTTGGATGATATTCCTTAATTTCTTTTCTGTGGGATATGTTTTCTTCTTTTTCTTCAATTTTTGTGTATTGTGTCTTTGGCGATTGGGATTTTTGGAAGAAAGGAAATTTTTGTTCACTTTCCTCCGTGTGTGAGTGTTTTCCGAATGAGTGATGACGAGGAACGAGCATGCAATCAACAAGAAAGAAAAACAGGAAGACTCTTCGAATCTTCCCACTGTTTCTTTTCCTTGTTTTTTTTGGGAAGAAAAATTCATTCTTGTATATATCATATACCTATCCTGAACCTTGTTGGAACCAAAAAACTGCTGTTGTTGCATGCATGCAGTTTTGGGATTATGATTTTGTATTTCTGGGTGGCTACATGTGATTGTTTGAGTCTATTATTAAAACCCCTTCTTGTTTGGTTCTCTATTGACCCTGTTGATAGCTGATTTAGTAATTGATCCTTTGGCATCATGTCTTCTTCTTTTTCTTCTTTTAATGAGAATTCGTACTTTCAACTGTGATCAAGTGTACTAATACAATACTTCGAGTAATGTCACATGCTAGCGAAAATTCAATATTTGGACCTGACTCTTCTTCAATATTGCCGAACATACATGTACGTATGATTTACCTTGCTTTCATTCGTTTCAAAGGTATATTTAGTCCAAGTTCGGTTTCGTTACCTAAAAATAATATCAATAAATCAACTAAGCCATACAAGATCCACGTATATATATCATGAGGAATGGTGTTTATGGCTAATGCACCCACCAACTGATAGACCAGTTAGTATGCTGTAAACTCTATGAAGTTGAAATATTCAACTCTATTTTATACAACCAACGGTTCTGTCCACTACTGGGAAGTCAGTTTAATACTCAGTTAGTTTACTATCACTTCATCGAAATACCGAGGATCACTTCCCAATACGTAAATAGCGCAGCTTACATAATACTCATGGAAGATAAAAGTCACATGACCCTATGTCCACCATTTGGTCGATAACAAAAAAAAGTCGACATCATTTTGCCTGGAGTTTCACGCTGCATCGATAAGGAACGAGGCCCTGCCATTTTACTACCTCTGACCCGTGACTGTATTGCACCCGATCTTCTCGCCATACGCACCAGAGAGAACGAGTTCTGGGCTTTTCAACCCCCCAAGATGGCGACTGTCACCACCACTACGGTGCGGCCAGAAACCCTGGCCAAAAGAGCCAAATTAGCCCCAGAGAATGAACGGTTCTTGCGCGCATGTTCCGATATTGCAAATGCCTTGATCCAAGACTACGAGACTCAGCGCGATCCCACTGCGCCAAAGAAAGACCTCAACTTGAACCGACTGCGGGGTCAAATGTCCAAAAAGCATTCACTCAACTCGCAGCCCCCGCTCACTGCTATCATTGCTGCAGTTCCTGAGCATTACAAGAAATATATCCTTCCGAAACTAATTGCAAAGCCAATCCGTAAGTTAAGTCCGAACTTCTTCTGTTTTGACCCACTGGTTTCTTATTAGTTTGTGCAATAGGAACATCGTCTGGAATCGCCGTTGTTGCTGTCATGTGCAAGCCGCACCGTTGCCCTCATATTGCATACACGGGAAATATCTGCGTCTACTGTCCAGGTGGACCGGACTCGGACTTTGAATACTCAACGCAATCCTACACTGGCTACGAGCCAACGTCAATGAGAGCTATCCGAGCTCGGTATGACCCTTTCGAGCAGGCCCGGGGCCGTGTCGACCAGCTGAAATCGCTGGGGCATAGCGTCGACAAGGTGGAATACATCATCATGGGTGGAACGTTCATGTCCCTGCCAGAGGACTATAGGGATACTTTCATATCGCAGCTCCACAATGCGCTGAGTGGATACCAGACAGATAACGTCGACGAGGCTGTCCAGGCTGGAGAAATGAGCAATATCAAATGCGTGGGCATCACCATTGAGACTCGACCCGACTACTGCTTGGACCAACATCTTAGCAGCATGCTACGTTATGGATGTACGAGGTTGGAGATTGGCGTGCAAAGCCTGTATGAGGATGTCGCGAGAGACACAAACCGAGGACACACTGTCGCAGCTGTCGCAGAGACATTCAAATTAGCCAAGGATGCCGGATTCAAAGTGGTCAGCCACATGATGCCCGATTTGCCCAATGTTGGAATGGAGCGCGATCTTGACCAGTTTCGGGAATACTTTGAAAACCCAGCCTTTCGCACAGACGGATTGAAGATCTACCCGACGCTTGTGATTCGTGGTACTGGGCTGTATGAGCTGTGGAGGACGGGACGATACAAGAACTACACGCCGAATGCGCTTATTGACGTAGTCGCTCGAATTCTAGCTTTGGTGCCTCCTTGGACTCGTATCTACCGTGTGCAACGTGACATTCCCATGCCACTAGTCACCGCCGGTGTCGAGAATGGAAACCTGCGGGAGCTTGCTCTGAGCCGCATGAAGGATTTTGGCACTACGTGTCGCGATGTACGAACCCGAGAAGTTGGTGTGAATGAAGTCAAAAACAAGATTAGGCCTTCTCAGATTGAACTGGTACGGCGCGATTATACTGCAAACGGCGGCTGGGAAACGTTCCTGGCATATGAGGACCCCAAGCAGGACATTCTAATCGGCCTTTTGCGACTGCGCAAGTGCAGCGCCACTCATACATTCCGACCAGAACTCACGGGACAGCAGACCAGTTTAGTCCGAGAGCTTCATGTCTACGGCTCTGCTGTGCCGCTGCACGGCCGAGACGCACGCAAATTCCAACATCGAGGATTCGGAACGCTCTTGATGGAGGAAGCCGAGCGCATAGCCAGAGAAGAGCACAACAGCCAGAAGATCAGTGTCATTTCTGGTGTCGGTGTTCGCAGTTATTACGCTAGGTTGGGCTACAGTCTGGACGGTCCTTATATGTCGAAGATGCTAGATCCCATTGATGACGAGGAGCAATTCTAGTCAAGTGTCCCGGAATGATGGATGATTGACGGTCTGGTTTATGATTATGTATATTTATTTTGCGCATTCTGGCATTTGACGGCGTCATCGAGAGGTTCAAAAGGTTGCTTTGATATAAATACTTACCAGTGGCTTACTCGCCATTTGAACATAAAAATTGATTTTCTGTCATTTGAAGATGTGCCTTTCATAGAGAGCTCTAGTTTCTTAGTATGAAAAGAACAGGTCCATGTTGACAAGAATATTTGAAAGCTTCTAGTGGAGTTTGTCCAATATTGTACTGACGTTGTCTCTTCAGATATCTTACAGTTCCGATTTGTTCTCTCAATACATTTCAAAAGACCTCGACGTATACAAGTCCCCTCATTTCCTGTACCACATTCTTGTCACAGGAGTCCTTCGCATCTTCTTTTGCAGCAAAAAGATGCCCTGCAACAGCGCCTCTGGAGTAGGAGGACAACCCGGCACATAGATATCAACAGGAACAACCCGATCCACGCCGCGCACAACACTATAGCTATAGTGATAGTATCCGCCTCCGTTCGCACAGCTCCCCATACTAATAACCCATTTGGGATCTGGCATTTGGTCGTAAAGCTGTCTCAACGCAGGGGCCATCTTGTTGGTTACCGTTCCAGCAACCAGCATCACATCGGACTGGCGCGGTGACGCACGAAAGATGATTCCCAATCGGTCCTGGTCGTATCTGGGCATCGATGTGTGCATCATTTCAATGCCGCAGCAGGCTAATGCAAAGGTTAATGGCCAGAGGGAGCCTTGTCTGGCCCAGTTGATAAGCTGGTCGGATTTTGCACTGAGAGAGACAAATGAGTAGAGGTTTCTCAATGATTAGAGGCAAGGACATACAGCATATAGCCAACTGATCCTGACTTTTTGCCCGGAGTATGAGGCTTTTGCCTTCCAGATAATTCGCTTGGGGAATGTTTATCCATGTTGGTCCTGCGATATTCCATTGATGCTGTTGATGAAAGGAAAGTAGGCGCCAACGACGGCCGGCATGATACTAGAGCAGATGGCCTGGCTTTCGCCAGAACTGTCGCACGGGCAGACATGTTTTGTGCTTTTTGGAACTCCAAAATGAAGCGGTACAAGGGAAAAAGGGTTATATTCATCTTAATGAGTAGATATTTAAAGGTATATAATATGAGCCAATCAGAGAAATTCTAGTTCGGCGACTTGATGGGACGTGCTATGTCAGCCAATAACAAGCGAGTAAATTCGGCGACTACGTGGGGGATCTGATTAGGGAAGGACCGCTCCCTTTGACTATAACGAGCACCTTACCACGCCTGGGTGTGCTTGTATCGACATGCCGAGAAGTGCCCCGGCAAAAGTTGCTTGCTTGCAGTGTCACAAGCGAAGAGTCAAGTGCGACCGAAGTGAAGGCGTGCCGTGTTCTCAGTGTCGGATTGCGCGAAGCGACTGTGAACCCATACTCTCCCGCCGTGGACGGTAACGCGCTCGCTCCAAATTATTGACAGACAATTGAACTTAACCTCAATGATAGACACCGGAAACTGCCAGTTCCTGATGTGCTTACAACGTCAATTCAACAACCTGCATCGCAAAATGTGAGAGATTCGTCAACCGTTGGAGTTTCCAGGTCAACCCACTCCAGAATCACCGAGCTGGCTGGTCGTCGACGAGAAGATCATGAAGGATTTCATGCCAGGCTTGCCAATACAGAATCAAACTCAACACCTTCTCTACCGGCTCTCCGTTCCAGCGGCAAAACTCCCTATGTTGTCGACTCCTCGAACATCAACTATCTGATTCGAGAGTTTGGCTTGCCGTATCAAAACGCGACAGATGTCCCGCCTATCGAGGAATACCTTCATAGAGCCATGTTAGAGCGGCTTGATCAACCAACTATACAGTACATTGAGGGTCGTCGAAGTTTTACTACCAGGCGGCTCAAGGATGAAGGAGCTTTTGATCTGCCGTCGGGAGACACAAGCACTGCTTTACTGAAAGTCTTTTTCCAACATCCCTTTCCTTCGCTGTCAATCATTGACCGGTCTGATTTCATGAAAAGTATTCAAATGGGCACGGTTTCGCACTTGTTGTTGAATGCCATGTATATGGTTGCGACTATTTACTGCCCTGATTCTCTCATTCACGAAGCTGGCTTTGTATCCCGTTTTATTGCCAGCCTCACCTTCTATCACCGGGCCAAAGATATCTATGATGCCGGGTACGAAACGGATGCAATTGCGGTAATCCAAGCTACTTTTCTCCTCTCTCATTGGTGGAGTGGTCCCCTTGAGCAGAAAGATCCGTGGTATTGGCTGGGTGTAACAACAGGAATGGCGCAGGCGCTTGGTATGCATCGATTGTGAGTGACTAGAATGGCAGTGTCTGTGAAAAGTGATAGAAGCCGTGCTAAGAAAATTTTCAGGAAATCTTACTCTCACCTTCAATTGAAATATCGCAGGCTGTGGCGGAGGTTATGGTGGATAATTTATGTCTGTAAAGATCCGTGTATATTTTCAATACCTGCTGCTAACTCTTAATCTATAGGCTGCAGACATTAACCTGTCCCTGGACCTCGATAGAGTACCCCACGTACGTGATGAATTTTCCGAAATATCAATACTCGCAGAGGATGATTTCGAAGAATCTCCGGGCCCCAATTCGAATGATTCTTTCGGGGAAACGGTCCATGAACAAGTCCTGTTCGTGATACATTATGTTCAACTTGCTCGAACAGGTACGATCCTATAGCCTTCTGTGCCTATATTATGCATGCCGTCGTGTTACTGAAAAGCGTCTACAGTGAATACTTGCCATCCTTTCCAACCGAGCGAGGGTGCTACATCAACAAACAATTTTCTTGAACGACTTTCGTCTTGGCATACACTGCTCCCGTCTGAACTGCGGCTCACATCTTCGAGCAGAAGCGTGTGGGTCTTATTGACTCAACTAACCTATGAGTACGTCTACTTTTCAATCCTCAGTTTGTATCTTTACCTTACGAACGTACTAACCAATTGCTCCAACAGTCAGTATCAACTTCTTTTCCGTCGAAAGGCCCCAGATGCTGCACAAAATATGGGCCCTGGTTCTCCCATATTTGAAATATGCACAAGCCTGTTCCGCATACTAGAGGACTTGGTGACGAGCGGGAACATGTTTTATGTTGCTGGCCATGCGTATGCTTGGCCTTGACCCAATTTCGCAATGATGAAAGCCGCTGACTGTTTTTTATACAGGCTACCCTCCGTAATGGCGTCACTCTGTTTCCATATCGCGAATATCAGTAAAGGAGACCCCCAGATCAGATCTATCTCTAAACATAGAGCACGCTTTTGCATGCGCATTCTCAAAGATCTACAGGCCTCGTGGCCGATAATTGCTTCTGTGTATCCTTTTTTCGCATCACTATACAGGCGACACTCTGGCATGTCTGTCTCGGAATTCGAGAAGAGCGAAATGGGAGGTTCCCAGCCGGTTCAACGAACAGACAATACTGCTGAACCTTGCAGTGAGGATACTGTCAATACCGCGGAAGAAGGCGCTTGGGTGTATGAACGGTTTCTACATGACGAAAATTCGGCCGTTGTGAATTCCGCATTTCCGTTTAGCTATCTTTTTGAGGATGTTTTTCTCACACCACCTCTCAATGATTCTACATTGTGATGTATTGACTAGAGAATTGTTACCAAAGATATAGTTTGTGAATGATCTAGTGATCAACAGTAGAGTCTTGGTTTGATGCAAATGAACAGCCATACCGAGGGAATTTTGGATGGTGTATGTAAACCTTATGTAGGACTCAGAAATAACAAAAACCCACACGAATCGAATAGTGATAATAATAGCACATTGCAATCCTTTTTTACTCTGATGATATCTACTTCAATAGTGACTACCCGAACGGGACTAGCGTATTTATCGACCAATCACAGCGACCAGCGGTAGAGCCCGCAATAGCTTCGTGAATCGTGACAACTCCGTCGACAACCACCACTCATCGTGTCACCCAAGCAGCCAACGGCCACTGTACCGACTGTCCACCGCCACACCGACTCTCCTCATTTGTCACACGCGCGCGTTTATTTGACCTACAGTCCAGCAACCATGAAGCCAGTCTTTTCCGCCCTCAGCGCTTGGAGTTGGTAAGATCAAACGTGCCATCCAACAGCCGGCAACTACAACAACATGCAACCAGGAACTGACAGAATATCTCCAGCGTTGTCATATCCTTTTTCGCAGTTATTATTTTAACTGTCCTCGGCACTCTCTTCAAGGTTCGTTTCTGGCCATCCTCCATCGTTAACAAAGGGATCAACTCGCTAACATTCGTCTCCCCCTTACTAGTCGAATCACCATGCGTTTACTGGATCAGAAGGCTCCCCTGAAGATGGCGGCGCAGTAGCAGGCTCGATTTTCACTGCTGTGATAGTATATGTTGTATGTGTTTAATACTCCTATTGTGTCGCTTGCTTTTGCGACGATCGAAAGCGCTGTATCTCAGTTTTGGACTAACATCTTTTTTTTTTGAACGGCAGGCCTTCTTTTTCTTCTGCGGTTTCCAAGCATGGCTGCACGTCCGGGCGAATCGGCGAGGCGCGATTTCTCTCCATTAAAATCGCATATCTTTGAGCGGTGTCTTGTATAACGGGAGCTTGAGGACGGTTGAAGGGACGACACACACAGCAGATGACATTTCCCTGTGTTATGGGGGGAAGATACATCGGTTACACATGCCTGGCGTTTGGTGTTTTTGTTGGTTGTATATATAACATTTGAATGGATTAAGTATACAAATCGGAACTGGTCTTTGCTCATCTACACCATGCACCTCTAGACAAAAAAATAGCCACACGATCAAGCCGGACAAAATCAATGACATTTATTCCACTGCACACACTCCTCAAAAGTAACACCCTCGCCTCCAAAAATATCCAACGCGCTTCCTATCGTCAAATCGACTTTTCCGCCGCTGCTCGCATGCACTTTCTCCAGGTCTTGCAGGTGTCTTGCGCCACCCGCATATGTAACCGGGATCGAACACCACTGCGCGAGTTTTGACACGAGTTCTTCGTCGACGCCTTGTTGCAGGCCCTCGACGTCTGCGGCGTGGATTAGGAATTCGGAGCAAAAGGGCTCGAGCATGGATATTGACTCTGGTATGCCACCGTTAGATATAGGAGATGTTGCTACAAGGTCAGATATTGACATACCCTGTGTGATTTCCATCTCGGTGATGGTCTGCCAGCGATCCATGGCGACAAACCAGGTATTGTCTTTTCGTCGACAGCTTAGGTCCAGCACTAGCTTTGACGTGTCGTTTCCCAAGGCAGATAGGACGGATTTGAGGCGGTCGAGAGAGAATTTGCCTTGTGGGAAGAGAAAGGATGTAATAATAACCTTGAAAAAAGAAAGTCAATTATACTTGTAAAATGTAATTTTCGTAGGAAGTTTTATCATGGTAGCACCTTTTCTGCGCCTCGCCGAATCCAATCCTGCGCATTTTCATCAGTGATCCCCCCAGCAACTTGCAGCCCACCAGGCCACGTCCGCAAAGCCTCATCTGCAGCCTCGGTGTTTCCCTTGCCCAGCATCACCACATGACCGCCACGCAGATCATGCTCCTTGTACAGATTCGCATAATGGCTGGCGGGCAGTTTGGAGACGTAGTTTGTTTTCAGGTCGCCGGCCACAGAACTCAATGTTCCGCCCACGATTTGCTTAACTTGACCAGAGTGTAGGTCAATGCATGGACGGAATTTTGTCATTTTTTTTGTCTTTCAATGCAGATACTGTCAATGGAAAAGAGTTGACCCCGCGTGGGCTGGTTCGTTCTTTCTGGGCTGTTCTTATCTTATCGCACGTGATCTCAAATTTTATATCGGCCTTTTGCAATTAGCGTACACACTGCAACAACAGCACAACAATAAAAAAAAGAAAGAATCAATCACAAAATGCCTGCACTGAAAAAGAGGAAACTGTCTTCGACCACCCGGGTCACAAAAACCAAAGACGCCTCTCCCAACCCCGAGAACACAGCTGACGCCGCCGACGCATTTCGAAAATTCTTCGAGAGTCAATTCCAGCCGCTCGACCCCGACGATGTCGCTACTACCACTGCAGCAGCTCAACAAGCGTCGGACGAATCAGACGAGGATGTAGACTTTGACGGGTTTTCTGAAGAGGATGACGAAAGTGATGAGGAGGAGGAGGAGGAGGAGGAGGAGGAAAGAGTGCCGGAGGTCAAAGTGGTTGAGCATACGAATGTTAAGAATGAGGATGTGCTACTGGATAAACAGACACGCAAGGCTTTACTGGTATGTATCGCACTGGAAAAAGACACCTGGGTATATGGCTAACAAAGTATAAACAGTCCTCCAAAGTCTCTTCCGTCACAAACTCCTCCCACAAACAAGAACCTCAACCCAAGCAAGCAGAAGGCGCCAACGACGAAGCCGACAACCTCAAAAACGACCTAGCACTACAACGCCTCTTGAAGGAGTCACATCTGCTCGATTCTGCCTCAGACCTAAACCCAACCGGCAAAAACCGACACAAGGCAATCGACCTGCGCCTGCAGTCGCTGGGTGCCAAGAACTCGATATACGAGCCGCACAAAATGCCCAAGGCGGAACGAATCGGCATCCAGACCAAGGCTGCCAAGAGAGAAGAGACGCGGCGACGAGATGCTCGAGAGAATGGTGTCATTCTGGAAAAACCTACATTCAAAAAGACGAAGAGCGCGAGCAAACGAAGGGAACGAGGTGTTGACGCTCCGGCGGTTGGCAAGTTTGCTGGTGGTACGCTGAGACTTAGTAAACAAGATGTGGCTAGCATTACGGGGCCGAAGAAACGGTCGAAAATGGGCAAAAAGGGTCGTCGATAAGTGGATACCAAATTTCAGACGTTATACCCTTCTACCAGTACAAATCAGTTTCTATGTGCATTCATATAGACTGTCTATCAAGCTGGCCGAACAGGAATTATACAAGGCTTCTCTGCTGGACTTTGAGTTCCGGCAGACACACACTCTACAAAGAGGCTACGCAACCAGACCGTGCAACCTAGTTTCAAGACACTGTTCGCTTCCTGAAACTCCCCAACAGAGGACATGTCTTACCGCCAATGGTTCATCACATGCTGCCTACCAATTACGAACAAGCACCCCTTTTTTTCCATCGCCGGTCGAGGTTCGGAAAAATCTTCAGCAATTGGCGAATATTAATTCATTTTTGTCAACCATTGGTTACATCAAACCCTCTCTCGAACCGGAGAGTCCGGGCCGAGTGAACCCTGTTCTTCCGGCTCCGTAGCTTGACCAGCGCCACCAAAGTGGAGATGACCTCTTCTCGAAAGCAGGGATTGAATCCATTTTGGGGACAAGAAATACTACTGCTTTATGGATGTATTGATTCGGAAGTTGCTTGAGGGGGAGGCCGCCGCAGGCGAAGGTTGTTTCAGGGCATGTCGGAAAGTGTGGATTAGGTTCGGCGTATGTTTATGGCGATTGGCGTGTTGAGACCATTTTTGTACCTGTATGTCTTAGGTCAACTGATCTATTAAGAGTATACGTATGGAACAATGAGAGAATCGCAAATGTGGCGCTGCTAAGCCGATTGGGCAGGTGAAAAGAGCGAACGAACCAACACGCGATTGGCTATGATTCATATTATGCTTTACTATTTTGGTTGCTATACGACTAACCAAGCCACATCGAAAAGTTGGAGCTGATAGAACTAGCAATAATAATATATAGCATGAGGATTGAGAAGTTAGAACTGCAGCTCGCTCTTTTTGCTCACATTGGTATTAGGCTAAATCTATATAGGACTATAATAATCCCCTCTCTTTTCGCCTCGCAAGTTGGTTCGCAAACATGTGAACACTGAACGGTGAGGCAGATAAACCAACGTCGAGAATTCCATTGTGCTTGGTTATTATTTATCCGGTCCCATTTGTGAACCGTTACTGGAATACTACTCATAACTTATTGCTACTTCAAGCAAGACACATCCAATTCGGAAGTAGCTATGGACCTTTGAAGAACTCCGTTCCGAGTCCCGACCAGGATATCTACAGTACCTCCGTATGCATAATAACTACATCATAACCAAAATCACAGTCGCAGTCTGATGTCTCACATTCCAGTCCCATGCTTCTTCTTCTTCGGACTATGTGCTAGGACCCCCCAGCTGTCAGGCTAAACCTTCTCCGTGACTAGTCAGGGCGGAAACTCGACCCCGGCGTGACCGTTCCAACTTCCAACTGCCGTCGTGCATATTCTGAAACCACGGCCGGAAAAAAAAATGTGCATGCACTTGTCACTACTCACTACTTAGTACCTACATACTCTGCAGTCTGTTGTGTACTGCGTCCTATCTGATTAATATTCTTCAGCACATTCTTCCAATCTCTCATTAGCCCCAACAATTGGGGCCAAGTTAGGTACCGCATCGGGCCTAGGCAGTGTCATATCAGCATGCCGTTAATATATTTAATATGACTGCGTATTAATGTAATAAACCGTAGTTCTCCGAGGGCGAGAGACTAACGGGTAACTAGGCTGTTAGCTCCTGAATCCTTACGCTTAATCTCTAGCCACTTGGTTATTAATATCAGTATTAATTTGCGGTTCTGTCAGGGCAGAAATAGCCGTTGGCCAGGAGAGTGATAGACACTGTATTTTTCTGGATTTTCTGATGTGCTATTCATATGCTGTATAGTAGATTGATAACTGTGCAGTGCTTGACTATGGAATGTAAATAGTGGGGGCCTGGCGTATAGTACTCCAAGATGACTGTTTACACATGTAACATCAATTAATAGCATTAACTCCTGTTTTTTTTTTTTAACCAGGCGCAAATAATTCCCACTTGGAAGCAAATCTTCGCAAACAGGTTGACGAACTTCTCATGCCCGAAGCCCTGGTTGTTGGAACTTTGAACTCTCATCCCCCGGACTCCGTCCGGTTTCACCATGGGTCGATCGATTCCGGGCGACGACGTTCTCGAACCCGACAAGGAACTAGACGAAAAAAGATGAGACAGGCTAAGCAAGGACCAACGCGACTGTTGAACCTTTTTTGAGCTCTTTGCTTTTGAGGCGTTGCCAAACTAGGTATTAATCGTTGAAAGCAATCACATTCTGATTCTGATAACCTAATTATCCGAGGAAGATGGTATGTATTATTATTATTATTTTTTTCATTCCTCTTTTTGAGTTGTTGGCTCGGAAAGGATATTTGATTAATAGTAAAATTAACAGGACGAAGTCTGATGGAGTCTAATAGATCGAGATGGAATCATGGATAGAGGCATTTTTACCCGGAATGCAAATCCAATGCGGCAGTCGGCAATGTTGATGCCGGTAGTAGTTCGCTTGCTTCAGAGTAATCAGATGGCCGGGGTTGGTAGTGTGCAGCTCGCACATGTACGTATACAGTAGTTGTACATGGTGCATATCGTACATTCCATCGTCCATGCCTCGTTTCAGATGGCCGCTACTTTAGGTTCTGCTGCAGGGTGCTCCGTAGATATGTACCACGGATCCAGAGGCTTTGATTAGACTTCACTTGACATGTTGATTGGGATTGCAGAACAGTTATCTGTATAAATAATTCACTTATAAGAAGAAAGATCATATAAATATAATTAACTGTAGATGGCTCCATGAATGATGCGTCAATTACTGCTCGTTTATTGGCCGAGAGCAGTCCAATGACTTGGCTGTGCCTGCAAAAGCAGGCATCCCCCAATAGGTAGGTCGTTAGTCAGAGACCAATGCGATGCAACGCTGGCCATGTCAGAGACTTGGTCTGGCCCAGTCTGAAACGGGGCCGGCCGCGTGATTCAGATTCTGGTGCGCGCCAGTTTGAGAAATCGCCCGGTTTCAGCCCGCCCATTGGGCGGCGCCAGACCCACTCTCTGGGTCCACTGCGGGGGCCCTTTTCTTGGCGGGCGGCACTGTCTAGTACCGTCATTACAGCCATGCTCTATGTGGTGACTCTCACGATTACCGTCATTTTACACTCGGGTAATATTCGCTCTATCTCGTCGTGCTTGGGCCCCGGTCTAGCCTGGATTGCACCTGTCATATCTTACAAGTATACCACGTAGTAGTATGCTGATATTATCATGGATATCCTTAGGATTACAGGTGTTATGATAATAATAACTATTATAAATAACACTACTATTATTACTTCCACATAAAGAACAGTCATCTCCACTCCAGCCTGCCGAACACCCAGCACATCTTGTCGGCTTCTCCCGTCCGACCGTTGCTTCTTTTCTTCTTCTTTTCTTTCTTTTCTGCCCTGTCATTATTAATACTCCCAGAAGAAAAGACACGGTTTCATTGACCGCGTATTTCTATTTCCAGCCCTTTCTTTTCGTCTGGCTGTGGCGGGCGAGCCGTCAAGCCGTCGAGGGTGCCACCAATTTACTAATGGCATACACGGTACACCACACTCCATAGCCATACTTAATACTCCATAAAAGACCCAAAAGGGCAATTCTTCAAGCCCACTCGACCGGGTCAAAGAGTATTTGTTCATTGGTGATAAATAATAGCAACACGGCAGCCTCTTCTGGGCCAATTTCGTCTGCTTTACGAGTGCCCACTCTAAATATGACCGCGTCTGCCCACCACGGCGTCACTGCACTGTAGACAATTATTTAATACCGTAGAGTAACAAGCCAGTACACATAGTATGATGGTAGTGCTCTGTAGTACTTACACATCGTCACATCACATACTACTACATAATAGTGTTTAGTCCAGCGATCCGGCGCTAAGCAGCACGCTGGCTCTCGATCTGCACGCACTAGGCCACGCCTAATCAGTCGCCCAGTCATCCTCCGTCCGCCTGCCCGCGCCCATTCCTGCTTTCGATTGCTACGTCCGCCGCCCGCCCTGCCCATTATTATTATTGTTCTCTTGTTATTATTATCCATCATTCTTGTTCCTGCTTTGCTCTTATTGACCCCCATCCACCCGCCAACCACGCTTGGACCGCCCTCCCCCCCTCCCCTCCCTTCCCTTCGTCGCTCCCCCCCGTCCCTTCGTGTAAAAGCCCGGCCTCGTCCTGCCTCTCGTGTGTGCTGGGTGCGCTTGCTCTTCTTCCTCATCCCTTCGTTACTTTTCAACCTCGTGAGAGTCGGAGACCTCAATCTAGTCGGCTGGCCGGCGCAAAAAACCCCTCTTAGTCCCTTCCAACTTTCTCACTCACCAGGCCGTCGTCGCGCTCGCTGCGTTTCCACCCTTGGTTCTTACCTTCACTGTGTCGTCGTGAGGCCGGTCCCTCCCACAACGAGTAAAACCACAACTCCACAAACACGCACTTGTCGCTGTTTCGACTGTTCATGATCGATCGCTCGTTGTCCGACATTTGCCGTTTGTTTTTCGTCTTGCTAGCCAGGCGATTCGCTTCATTTCCCGTTTGATTTCGGGCCTTCCTCGCGGTTGTGATTTTGTTCTTTTTTTTGCTTCGTCGCACATCGCCCTTTCGCTGGTTGACTCAGTCTTATTTTCTTCTTTCGCATTACTCTTCACTCTTTTTTTCTTTTTTTTTTTTTTTTCCAACCACATTCGTCGCAACTTTAGCGGCGTTTGTGAAGCACACTTAGCAAGGGTAAGCATGCATACCATTTCCGTTCGTCGAAGCAACACTGCCACTTACCTGCTTCATCGATCGCGTTTTTTCCCGACACTAACGTCCTTCTCTCTGCGCAGGATATGTATCCTCAACATGGTGCCGTAATGGCGCCGCCTCAGAAGCCAGAAACCTTTATGCTGTCAAGCGAGGCCCAGCAAAGCCTCCCGCAGGACGCCCAGGTTGCGCTTCAGCAGGTCGATAACCGTACGTCGAAGACTCCAATACCTGACAGCAACCGTGGAAACTAACGTCGCTTGCAGTGAAATATTTCTTAATCTCAGCGCCTGTCGACTGGAGCCCAGATCAACTCATCCGGCGCTTTCTGCTGCCGACCGGTGACTACATTTCTTGTGTGCTCTGGTGAGCACCCCCTTTGGAACCGCGTTCGCACATACGAACAACAGTCTAATCTGCTACAGGAACAACCTCTTCCACATCTCGGGTACCGATATCGTACGATGCTTGTCCTTTCGCTTCCAGGCGTTCGGTCGCCCCGTCAAGAACCCGAAGAAATTCGAAGAAGGAATCTTCTCCGACCTGCGCAACCTCAAATCCGGCACCGATGCCTCGCTCGAAGAACCCAAGAGCCCGTTCCTGGATTTCTTGTACAAAAACAACTGCATTCGGACCCAGAAAAAGCAAAAGGTTTTCTACTGGTACAGCGTCCCACATGACCGTCTGTTCCTGGACGCGCTGGAGCGCGATTTGAAGAGAGAAAAGATGGGCCAGGAGGCGACTACAGTGGCTGTTGCCGAGCCTGCTCGGTCCTTTGAATTCGACTCGTCCCAGTCGCTGTATGAGCAGCTCACCAAGGCGCAGCAAGCCAACTCTTCCTCTTTTCCTGCACACGCAAGTACGACATATGGCCAGCCACCCTCTCCCGTCGTTCGGACCGTTGACGCTATGCCTCCCCCCCAGATGGCCCCGTCAGTGATGACAATGCTTCCCGAGGACTCCGCGAACCAAGTTATGTACACGATGCCGATGAAGCGCGAGAACGAGTACGTCCCGATTCAGTATGAACGAGGCGGTAGCATCCCCATCTCTCGAATCCACCAGCGACACACCTCGATGCCCTCCTACATGGAATACTCGCCCGCGCCGTCTTTTGTTTCCTCTCAGTACGAAGACTACAGCAACCGAGGTCTATCTTTTGAGCCCATTACGCCTCCGCAACACGCCGTTCCTCTCGGCGCCGAGCCCGCTTACATTGCCAACGAAGAGACCGGCCTCTACACTGCCATCCCCGACGTCGGATCCCACTCATTCAACCCCATGATGCAGCTGCCGTCTTCTAACCTGTCGGGTCAGCTGGGCGCCACTTCCCGTCACCTGTCAGGCAACGTTTTCTCGGTGATTGAAGGCTCCCCAACCTACAAGCAGCGCCGACGACGATCCTCGATCCCCCCTGGTATCACCAATGCTATCGCAGCTGCTAGCCAGACATCGGGCGCTCAGACCCAGCCGACGACGTACGGGACCTATAAGCCCAGCGATCTAAGACGCTCGGTTTCAAACTCTGTCGGCCCCATCACCGAGGACGAGTCAGCCCGTCAATCTCCTGCTGGGGGTGTAGCCAACGGAATTCCGTCATCAGTTGCCTCTCAAAAGGACCTCTTGCATGAAATGTCCCGGACAGGCACCCCCCTGCCTAGTTTGGAGGAAGGTGTAGAGCAGACGTTCCCGCTCGTGCACCAGCAAGACGAGCTAAGCAGTCTCGCCAATCCCGATGCGATTGAGGCCTCAGTTTCACACAGCGCCATGGGCCGTATTGAGCGCCCTGGCCCTGTGCGCCGAGCCCGAAGTGCCACTATGATGGAGCTAGGGCCATACCCGCAAAAGTCTCACTCGTGCCCAATCCCGTCTTGTGGTCGTCTCTTCAAGAGGTTAGAGCATTTAAAACGGTAAGTTTTGTTCTTGTTTACCCCTGGTGATTCTATTTATGGACGTTGCACGCTGGTGCCATGTGATTGGCCGGGCCATATTCTTGTTACCGCCGGAGCTAACGCAACTCGGGCGGCTAGGCACGTGAGGACCCATACCCAGGAGCGACCATACCCTTGTCCGTACTGCAACAAGGCCTTTTCGCGCTCCGACAACCTTGCTCAGTCAGTTGCACCTGTTTCACTTTATGGAAATCTGTTCTAATTTTAGTACCTTATTTAGACACCGGCGCACCCATGAAACCCAGCAGGACGGCCAGAATGGCAACCAGCCACTGAGCGATGACGACCTTGACTCTGAGGAGAAAGAGTATGGCTCTCTTGAAAATGATTCGCCAGAGTCGGATGCCAACCAGTTTGTCCATCCCAGTGTGGTCAGTATGCCCTCGGCGGCACACATGCCCACACCTGCCGCGATGACGATGCATAACTCCATGCCGAGCATGCTTGCTCCGCATATGATAGCCTCGCAGTATCTGCAGCAGCATATTTGAGACAACACTCGAGTTTAGCTGCCTGCCTATATATCATTGTTGACTCTACAAACCGCATCAAGACTTGCACCAAGCTGGTGAAACTACCTACACATTGTTTACGTCGGGAGTGTAAAACATAGCTACACTCACCGTGCCCTACTGTCCAGCGTTGTCGTAACTAAGTTACTGATTGACGTCGACTCGGTTATGTCTTGTCACGGATACATGAATTTTCTTTTCGTACCTGTTTCTTTTTATTTGCGGCCGTTTCCTTGAGAGGAAGGAAATACTTGCTCAGCTACGATACTCCGATTTTGCTGTTTGGTCGATTTCAATCAACACCTGCGATTTTCATCTAACATTTGTTCGAGTCATTTATGTTATTTGGTTTATTGCTTCTCTTTGCTCTATTTGGCAGGGTCATGGAAGGTCCGGAACCTCTATCCTGAACATAGCTGGGCCGGCAATTGTATGACTGGGAAGAACTGTTGTGTATACGGGTTTGGATTTCAGAGTGGATGGATTTCCAGTCTCGTTTGTTGTGGTCAGCTTTGCAAAGCGAAGTTTTACAATATTATAGATTTCATTACTGAAGTTAATAAAAGCAGATGGGAACATGGTTTTTTTGTCTCTTGAAGTAGTCGAGCTGTTATAATAACGAGCCGTTATAATAACATAATAAAGTTCAATGACTGGTTGCCAGAGGCTGATATCACGTGTTGATAATCGTTGGTTCTGATTGGCGGACACCACATCTGACGTCGACCTGGTGTGCGCAAACGTAAGCACAGCAGTCTTAACTACTGTGTTACATACATCCTTGTCATCATTAAAACTATTGAAGCAGTGCAGTGTCGAGGAAAAACATTCGACCTGTTTTTCTTATCTACGTCATTGGCTGGCCATATTTACATTCCAGAGAGAATTAAGGCCAGGAATGCCAGCTTTAGCCTAATTATCTCATCTGTTACGGAGTCCGGACGACCCCCGAAAAGAAGTACCAGCATTGAAAGCAAGCTTTTGACTCAGATCTCGATGCCGAATACGCATGGCAACAATGAGACTGACGAGCAGTCGCCGCTTGTATCGCCCGTGAAACCGGATGATGCGTTTGAGGCGCGGGATGGTGAGGGACATGCATCGGCTTCGCACGGGCAACACCACAGTCGTCACCAACATGACCATGAGACTACTATGGATCAATCGTCGAAAAGCACGTTGTATCTCATTTTGCTTACGCTGAGTATAGGCGGGTGAGTTTCTTCTCTCGCTGGAGAGCTATTACACAAATTCTTATGGGTCAAATGTAGTTTGCAAGTTGTGTGGTCGGTTGAGCTTTCTAATGGATCGGTAAATATTTGAACCGGCAAGGGTATGGAGTCATCGACACTGACTTTTTCACTACAGCCGTATTTGCTCTCACTCGGCATGAGCAAGGCCTTGCTCGCCTTTGTTTGGGTTGCTGGTCCCCTGACCGGAGCCCTCGTGCAGCCTTATATCGGCATCCGCAGTGATAATTGCCGAATTTCATGGGGTCGACGAAAACCGTTTATGATTTTTGGTGGCCTGGCTACGATTGTGGCTCTGCTGCTGTTGGCATGGATCCGCGAGATCACTGCCGGTGTTCTAGGGCTCTTTGGCGCGGCTGAGAAGTCGCAGGGCGTGCAGATTACTACGCTGGTGCTTGCGACGGTTTTGATGTATTGTTTGGATTTTGCTATTAATACAGGTATGTTTGTGTTGAGAGCAATAGGTATCCTTGTGTGTCTGACCGTTGAGATAGTTCAAGCGGGCATTAGATCGTTCATTGTCGACTACGCGCCGGCGCATCAGCAGGAAGATGCAAATGCGTGGGCGAGCCGACTGACGGGGGTCGGTAACATTATAGGATATATCCTCGGGTATATGGATTTGCCAAAGACGTTTCCGTTCCTGGGAAACACTCAGTTCAAGGTCCTTTGCGTTATTTCGACCTCCTCCTTGGCTATCACATTGTTGATTAGCTGTCTCTATATCAAAGAGCGGGATCCACGCCTGAACCCGCCACCGTCGTCGGGTAATCCGGGCCTGATTACTTTTTTTAAGCAAGTCGTAAAATCTGCTCGCCTGCTACCGCCGCAGATCCGCAAAGTGTGTGAGGTGCAGCTTGCCGCTTGGGTTGGATGGTTCCCATTCTTGTTCTACTCGACAACTTATATCGGCCAGCTTTACGTGAACCCAATCTTCGAGGAGCATCCTGATTTACCCGAGACTGATATTAACAAGGCGTGGGAGGATGCGACTAGGATCGGCACGTTTGCGCTTCTTATTAATGCGATTGTCACGCTTTTGTCTAATGTAATCTTGCCGGTATTGACTGTTCCGTCATATGGACGAGTTCGTGGCCCGGTAAATGGCGACGCTCATGAGACTCAACGAAGAAGGGATCCATCTAACTTACGAGAGGACGAGGAAGGAACTACATCAGAGCCTTTGTTAGAAGGCCATGCAATCGTGACAAACACGGAAGACGACGAGAAACCAACCTTCATGACAAAACTCCGCATCCCCGGCCTCACGCTGCGCCGCACTTGGCTGCTGTCTCATTTACTCTTTGCGCTGTGCATGCTGAGCACATTCTTCATCACCTCCACGCAAGCCGCCACTGTTGTTTTGGCTGTCGTCGGTATTTCCTGGGCTGTCACGCTCTGGGCTCCCTTTGCTTTGATATCTGCAGAAGTCGCGCAAAGCGCTGCCGCGCGACAATTATCCCGTCTCCAGTCAGAGTTGGAACCAAGCACACAACAACCCTCCCAAATCCCGGGATTCGACGAAGACGACGACGATATTGAGTCCGCCGCGCAAAAAATCGAGGCTGAAAGGCCGACTGATGAAGCGGGAATCGTGCTCGGTCTACACAATGTCGCCATCTGCCTTCCGCAGTTTTTCTCAACGCTTGTGAGCAGCCTTATTTTTAGGGCGTTGCAGAAGCCGCGCGGCGAGTCCTGGGATGATAGCGTGGGCTGGGTTATGCGGTTTGGAGGTGCGGCTGCTTTGGTAGCAGCGTATTTGACCACGACGCTTGAAGAGAAGGGGTCGTCTTTGAGGTCGTAGACATCATTAATATACTATAGGGTTATGCGTGTATTAGTAAAGAGGTAGTTTTATAGTTTTGATTACAGGCGTTTGGCGTGTGCATACCATTCATTAGCTGCAAAGTACATGGATATTTATTATAACACTTATGAAACAGTCATCTATTTAGTAAAATACTTAATAATTGATCTCTTAAGACCGTTGCAAGAGTGTCACAGACAAAGGCCCCACTCCGCCCCCACCAACCAATCAACTCACAGTTCGAAACACGGGCTGCAACTTCGCCGTAGGGAAAGGGCCAGATAGCACGATATAAGCAAGCTCCGACAGCAACGTCCGTCACGAGCAAATAACTTATTTCGTACGACTACGGCACTGGTTTTTTTGTTTGTTCTCTGCTAGGAGATTATGTGCGCTATCGCTCTTGGTTGCGAGCGTCTCTTAGCCGCGGAGATCGTTTGATCGCATATACGCCTACCGCGTTTTTTGCCCCTCGAGTTGCAAAGCTATTATTTTCAACACCAAGAACGGAACAAAAGAGATCAGATTGACCATGGTGGCTAGACTCGCCTTTGAAGTGGCGGGCGATCTGCTGCGTACGTTTCCCCCCTCCTGTGTTTGCTTGCTATATGACTGACTGTTTCACTAGGCAGAGCAACGGACGACTCTGACCCTGAAGATGGTACGTTTTCGCCTCCTACTCGCTCCGTATCGGAAAGAAAACATGTTCTAAATGATACTCTTCTGCAGCACCTGAACCCGAAAAGAAGGAGTTTTTCAGCTCTTGGGCTCTGTTCATTCTGATCATGCTCTTGATCTGTGCTCTCTTTACTAGTTATATCCTCCAACAGCGGAAAATCCAAGCTGTGCATGAAACGGTGCTGTCTATTTTTGCTGGTGAGTACGAGACGAAGCTCGCGATGTGTACTATGTGATATTTGATAAGGTTGCTGATGGTGGGTGACTAGGAATGTTTGTCGGCCTGATTCTTCGATTGAGCCCGGCGTCACCGATTCAGGAAAGCGTTACGTTTGATTACCAGTTCTTTTTCAATTTGCTGCTTCCGCCGATTATTCTCGCCTCGGGGTATGAACTACACCAGGTAAGTCTGAGCGAAGTCTTGGTGGTCTGTGTTCTGTGACTGATATATGTTTGATATTAGGCCAACTTTTTCCGCAACATCGGCACCATCCTTACCTTCGCTTTCGCCGGTACTTTTATCTCCGCGATCGTCCTTGGTCTGATTCTGTACCTGTGGACGCGCATCCCGCTCGACGGTCTGAACATCTCCCTCGTCGAAGCCATCTCCGTCGGCGCAACGCTCTCTGCTACCGACCCCGTCACAATCCTCGCGATTTTCAACCTGTACAAGGTCGAACCCAAACTATATACTATTATCTTTGGAGAGTCGATCCTCAACGACGCCGTTGCTATCGTCTTGTTTGATACCGCGCAGAAATACGCCGAAAATGACGCTGCCAAGCTCTCCGTGCTCAACTTGTTTGAGGCTATCGGCCTGTTCTTGCTCGTGTTTTTTGGTAGTATGGTGGTGGGTATTATTATTGGCATTGCGACGGCGCTGGGCTTGAAGTATACGCATGTGCGACGGATGCCGAAGATTGAGAGTTGTCTTATTGTCCTGATTGCATATGCCAGCTACTTCTTTTCTAATGGAGTGTATCTTTCTGGTGAGTTTGTAACAAAAAAAGAGGGGAAGATAAACTAACAGGAATAGGTATTGTGTCGCTGCTGTTTTGCGGAATTACGCTCAAGCACTATGCGTACTACAACATGTCGCGACGAACACAACTCACCACCAAATACCTGTTTCAGGTCATGTCGCAACTGAGCGAAAATTTCATCTTTATTTACCTAGGTCTCGACCTCTTCGTGGAGACAAACCTCCAATTCAAGCCACTCTTTATCATCGTCGCAGTTCTCGGTATCTGTTTCGCGCGATACCTGTCGGTGTTTCCCCTGTCCAAGGCGGTTAATTGGTTTATTCGGTACCGGGCACGACGCCGCGGTAAGGATGTCGCCGACGAGCTGCCCTTTTCATACCAGGCCATGTTATTCTGGGCGGGGCTTCGTGGAGCTGTCGGCGTCGCGCTCGCAGCTGGTATCTCCGGTGTCAATGCACCGGCGCTGCGAGCAACGGTGCTCGTGGTGGTCGTGTTGACAGTCATCATATTTGGAGGCACCACCGCGCGAATGCTGGAAATTCTGGGCATTCGCACCGGAGTAGTGGAGGAAGTCGAGTCGGATGACGAATTCGACATTGAAGTAACCCATGGAGGCACGTACTACAAGCGCGCCAACAGCACCGGAATCGGCTACACACCGCGCCGCGGTGACTCTACGATTCCGCTGGATAATGTCAACGACCGTCCTGGTTTGGACCCCCACGACAGCTATTCCAGCGGCAACAATCGCCGTCCCAGTCCACCTCCATCTCGCTCGCGGAGCTCTCGCAGGGGCACCCTGTTCAACTCGAAAGATCGCGATGCGCGTCGCGACCAATCATCGGCTCAAAACCTGTTGGGTGTCGCGGCAGCTGGAGGCAACGCAGGCCGAAGCGAGAGCGACATTGGCAGCGACGAAGACATTGCCAGCCATCACCCCCAGCAGCACGGACGCACGCAGTCCGGAGGAGTGACCCTCGACCATCTCGACGAGTTTGAGCTTGATATCGACTCTGCCACAGACGACGACCTGCCACCCGCAGCGCCCTCGACATCGCGACTGCGCCGCTCGCCGTCGCAGCCGCAAAACAACGTGCCATCCTCATCAGTCTCGCCTGCTGGCCGCGCTGCTGCCGGCGAGCCCGCTGCCGCTACCACGCCGCACCGCGAACCCATCACTGCCAGAAACGCGCTGCGCGAGTTGTTTTCGGGCGGTCCGACGGGAGATCACGGTGAATGGTTCCGCCAGCTGGACGAGGACTATATTAAGCCGACGCTTCTGCTTGACCAGTCGAACCACAAGGGCCCTGGAGCCGTGTAATATTATGTTGATAGTTTTTTTTTTTTTTAAGTCTGTCCTGCTCACGAACAAGTGAAAGAGGAAATCTTTCAATTGATTGAAATGAGTGGATCTCATTATATTCTGTGTAAAGATTTTTGAGATTGCCTGTTTTTTTTTTGTTGCTGTTTGTTTGGGCTTCGTTCTGGCTGGTTATGTATGGCGCATTGGGGTTTGGGGTTTGATTATCTGTATGTATTATGAGGGTCAGTCAATAGAAATCTACTTGATTCTATGAATATTATCAGTAGTAGCAACTATGTGGGGCTTTATATTGCCCATTGTGATGTCTGATTCGTTGATTTGTAGTGGCGTTACTGTATTAGGAATAGCGCATTACATGTATATATTGTTCTACCAGAGAGACAAGGTCTTCTCTTCAACCGTTTTTTTCTGGCTGGATGGTCCAATTGGCATACCTTTCCCCAGCCCAAATAACAATCCCATGAAATTGACCTATTTGACAGCAATGTAAAGAGAAGCCGGAATCCTGAAACTCGTCTAAAGATAGCTGCGGCAGACGGAACAATGAAACGCGACACGACAAACGCAGCTAATTATATTAGCTGTATGGGACGGACGGACGGTATTGATTTCACATCAGAGTATGCACGGAGTACGTGCTCTGTACTGTACTCCGTATGATGTATCGTAAAAAACGATCGACGCCAAATGAAACTAGCGCGATGGGTGACGGGTAACGATGGTACGGTATGGGGGTGTAATAATTGAGGCTGGAGACGATGGGTGTGTATACACTGTATGTGTTAGGTGTCTGATATCAATAGTATATTACTATAGTATTTGAATGATTGAGTAGGAGAGAGATACTTGTACTTATATATGTATATTAGTCTTTGCGAGTAAATTTGTATAAAACATATTTCCAATGTACATGGACCATGGTAATACCGTTACATACATACGCATCGACAGTTCACGCGGCGACAACTCCAACGCTCGGGAAGGGAGGTCGTTCCTTTGGGCCATTTTCTCTTGCATAAGGGGGACAAGGGCAGGGCGAAAAAAAGAGAGAGAGAAAAAACTCGGGCTGAGCAACAACAAACACTCCCAGCTCCAACCAACTCTTTCGCTTCTTCTTTCTTTTTTTCCCTTCTGTTTGTCTTTGCTTGTACCGTCGCTCATAGAGAACTACGTAATAACGTCAAGACCCCCAAATCCCGCGTGGCTATTTATTTTATTCCCCTTGGAAATAGATGTGCAAGATATATTATACCGGAGGGAATAATCCATTCAGCCAGAAATAGCAAGATAAGACCGACCAGCGGAGCCGGCACAAATCACCGCCGCAGCTGACTACTCACGGAGACGCGCGCGCAAACATCTCTCGCTGGCCACGACGGACGGCGCTGGGGGAAGGAAAGCTGTGGCCGCACCCAAGCAAACCACCCTCCGATTTCGAATCGCGAGAGAACAGCCAACCTTCTTTTCTTCTCTCTCTCGCCATCCATCACTCCCATCCCCCATCAACTATTTCCATCCTCTCCCTCTCCCTTTTTTTTGTGCATCGTGCTTGAATCAGGTATATTATTATCTATCCCATCCAAACCCGAAACCTGTTGGAAAATACCACGACGACGGCTTTGTTAACAACGACGCTGACTGGCAGACTTTTTCCCTCTTCTCGCCCAACAGAATCCATGGCTCGCATCTATCGTCCTCGCTAATTGTCCATAATCCCTCCCCATCGCCTCGCGAGCGCATCGTCCATTCCTTTCATTCGACGAGACAGCGACAGACAGCTAGCTGTTGGCAATCATCGCCATGTCGGGGGCTCCACCATACGGGCTGCGGTCTCCTTCATCGCAGCAGACCAGCAGCACCACCAACTACAACCAATACTCGCCCCCGCCCAAGAACAACGCCCACCCTTACTACTCCAGCAACGACCAGTACCAACAACATCCCCCCGAGACGCCCCAACCTTACGCCTCGTCATATACCCAGAGTCCGCATTATAACCATGCTGCCAGCACCTCGCCGCGTCCTCCGACCCTTCCTCCCTTGAACGGTGCCTCTTCGCATTCGGACGCTCCTCCATCCTCCTACCCGGCTCCCAACTTCCAATTGCCGCGAGTTTCCTCCACACCACACTCGGCCATGTCCGACAATCGCCCTTCGTCCTACGGGTCATCCCATTCGCACCCGCCTCCGCCCGCCAGCCATTTGCTGTCTCCGAAAAAGGAGCCCGACACATCTTATCGAGGAAACAGTTCGGGTTATTCTTCCCACTCGCCAGTGACCAAGGAAGCGGTAAGTCAATTTGACACAAAAAAAAAAAAAAACACCAGGGCGACCTGTCTAACCAGCTGAATAGAAACCTGCTCGCGCCGCGGATCCCATGTCCTTTGCCAGCATTCTTTCCGAGCCAGCAGAGGAGGCAGCACCACGACGAGCTTCGCCGCCGCCGCCATCACAGCCTGCCAGACCCGAACTCGCTCCGGTAACGCCCCTTCCACAATTGGAGAAGAGGCCGACCCCAGAAAAGCGGCTGATAGTCGACCGTGACGGCGACGTTTTTATGCCGATGGGCGGACGCGACATTATAGAGAAGGAAGTCCCTCGCGCTGTATCGCCTGTGCCCAAACCACCAGGTCTGACCGAGAAGGACATGGAAGTAATCCAAAACTATGTCGCGGAAATTGACAGGGCGGAGAAGAGCGATGTTGAAGATGGCGGCTTTGAAACCGAGTTTCATCTTTTCATTGCGAGGAGCAAGAAGCGGGCAATGGACGCTGATGTGATAGAATCTCAGAAGCGCAAGGTAATTCTATCCATGTTACATTCTGATACACCTAGCTAATTGCTACTTATAGCGCCGTCGCAACCACTTCCTCAACAAGCTGAGCGAGAATTTCGCGAGCGGTGCCGAAGCCGGCTCAGAGCGGTTCCGACTTGCCAACGAATCCGAAGCTATCGCCGAAGTCCACCGCAAAGAAATCCAGGACGAAAAAGAACGAAAGAAGGATATGCAGCGAAAGCGCCGCCGTGAAAACACCGTCCGTCTGGAAACAGCCAAGAAACTCGAGGCGGAGCGCAAAGCCAACCGTGCTGCAGACTCTGCCGAGAGAGAAAAGTTCTTGCGCGAGGCAGAAAAGGCTCAAAAGAAAATCAAGGGTGTCAAGAGAGCTCTTGAAAGAGGCAACCAACCTGAGGAAATCAGCGAAGTCACGCCTCTGGCACCTAACATGGAGGGTGGCACTACCAGTTCGTTCCACATCGGCAAGGGAGGCTCAGCATCTGCCAAGAGGAAAGCTGCTCGCGCTGCTCAGTCTTCGCGTCCGAAGAAGTCAAAGGAACAGAAGCAAAGCGAAAAGGACGCCGCCGAAGCCGCGCATTTGGCAATGGAGCGAGAAGAGCTGATTGCAATCGCGCCCAAGGAAGACCCTCGGAAAGATTTCCTGAAGAAAGAAGCCAAGGGCGCGCGATCCAAGGAAACGACGCCAATTCCTGGTAATGCTTTCGAGACCAAGGGCTACAATCAAATATACGAGCAGATCTGGCGTGATATTGCAAGAAAGGATATTCCAAAGGTCTACCGTACCAAGACTGTTTCGCTTACTACACGACAAGAGAACCTTCGCAAGACCGCACAGCTTGCCAGCAAGCAGTCCCGCAAGTGGCAGGAACGTACTAACAAGAGCATGAAGGATACGCAGGCTCGGGCCAAGCGTACCATGCGTGAAATGATGTCCTTTTGGAAGCGCAACGAGCGTGAGGAACGAGACCTGCGTCGTATGGCAGAGAAACAGGAGCTCGAAATGGCTAAGAAAGCCGAAGCTGACCGTGAAGCCAATCGTCAGAAACGAAAGCTCAACTTCCTTATCTCTCAGACTGAGCTCTACTCTCACTTTATCGGTCGTAAGATCAAGACGGACGAAGCCGAAGGCACTGCTGATCCATCTGTTGCCACAACTGGGGAGACAGTGCGACCCGGCAAACCAGGAGCTCATACTGTCGACCTTCCTGATAGCGTCGCGGACCCAGATGCCAAGGTTACCGCGTTCGAAGATCTGGACTTTGATGCTGAGGACGACACCGCGCTGCGCAAAGCAGCCATGGCCAACGCTCAAAACGCCGTTGAGGAGGCTCAAGCCCGTGCTCGCGCATTCAACAACCAAGATGACCCGATGGCAGCGCTTGATGAAGGGGAAATGAACTTCCAGAACCCGACCAGTTTGGGAGATATTGAAATTTCCCAGCCGAATATGCTTACGGCTCAACTAAAGGAGTACCAACTCAAGGGTCTCAACTGGCTGGTAAATCTTTACGAGCAAGGTATCAACGGTATCCTGGCAGACGAAATGGGTCTCGGAAAGACGGTTCAATCTATCTCTGTCATGGCATATCTCGCCGAGATTCACAACATCTGGGGTCCATTCTTGGTCATTGCTCCTGCATCTACGCTGCATAACTGGCAGCAGGAAATTGCCAAGTTTGTGCCTGATATCAAAGTGCTTCCGTACTGGGGTTCTGCGAAGGATCGCAAAATTCTTCGAAAATTTTGGGATCGCAAGCACCTGACATACACCAAGGAGTCGGAGTTTCACGTTTTGGTCACGTCTTATCAACTCGTCGTCTTGGATGCTCAATACTTCCAAAAGATTAAATGGCAGTACATGATTCTCGATGAAGCTCAGGCTATCAAGTCGTCGCAAAGTTCTCGGTGGAAGAACCTTCTCGGATTCTCCTGCCGCAATCGACTCTTGTTGACTGGTACCCCCATTCAAAACAATATGCAGGAGCTATGGGCGCTTCTGCACTTTATCATGCCTACATTGTTTGACTCTCACGACGAGTTTAGCGAATGGTTCTCGAAGGATATCGAGTCTCATGCTCAGAGTAATACAAAACTTAATGAAGATCAACTACGACGTCTTCATATGATCCTTAAACCGTTTATGCTGCGCCGTGTTAAAAAGCATGTGCAGCAGGAATTGGGCGACAAGGTCGAAAAGGATGTCTTTTGTGATCTTACTTACCGTCAACGGGCTTATTACAGCAACCTTAGGAACCGCGTCAGCATCATCGATCTTATCGAGAAGGCAGCGGTGGGCGACGAAGCGGACAGTGCTACATTGATGAACCTGGTCATGCAATTCCGGAAAGTCTGCAATCACCCTGACCTGTTTGAACGCGCTGAGACGCGGTCTCCGTACGGCATGGTGCATTTTGCAGAGACCGGGTCCTTCCTTCGTGAGGGGCAGAACGTGGATGTTCGGTATTCGACGCGCAATATTATCGAATACGACCTCCCGCGTCTCTTGTGTAGCGATGCCGGGCGCCTTGATATTGCAGGACCGAACAACGGAAAGATCGGCTTTAAGAACAAGTATCTTTCGCATCTCATGAATATCTGGACGCCAGAAAACATCAACCAAAGTCTCAGCGAAGACAAGGCCTTTTCTTTCCTTCGATTTGTTGATGCTTCCCCTGGAGAGGCATATGAAGCTTCCCACATTGGACTTTTTGAACGTGCTCTCCGTCGGCGCGGCGTGCGAAATCGACTTTCGGGGATAGACGTGGTTTATGAGAAGAGCGAGGGAGACGACCCGAACCTTATCCTCCAACATTCTTTCTTTAACGTGGCGGAGCGAGTTGATAAGAGCGCTCTGTATTCGTCGACCAATGAAGGGTATATGCAAGATTTGTTGAACGTATCTCGAACGGCCTTTAAGAATGAAGGGCTCGGATCGATTGAACCTGCGGCTCGCCCTGTGGCTGCTGCGCCGCCAATTGCTATATCATGCTCTGGTCAGACCGCGCTTCGAGAATCACGAGAAATTTTGTTCAATGTTGCTGCTCGCCAGGCGCTTTTTGCTCCTCACAGCCGGCAACTCGATGAGCAAATTGTTGAAAGGAAGTTGGATCCTACTCCTTACTCGCACGCAGCGATGTTGCCTGAGCCGATTTCCTCCAAGGGCCGCTACACCAAGATTGAAATACCGTCTATGGGACGGTTCGTGACTGACTCTGGAAAACTGGCCAAGCTGGACGAGCTTCTTCGTGAGCTGAAGAATGGCGGGCACCGTGTGCTCTTGTACTTCCAGATGACTCGCATGATTGACCTGATGGAAGAATACCTGACGTACCGAAACTACAAATACTGCCGTCTCGATGGAAGCACCAAACTGGAGGACCGTCGAGACACTGTTGCCGACTTCCAGAATCGGACAGACATATTTGTGTTCTTGCTTTCGACCCGTGCTGGTGGTCTCGGTATTAACCTTACGGCAGCCGACACGGTGATTTTCTACGACTCGGACTGGAATCCTACCATTGATTCCCAGGCCATGGACCGAGCGCATCGTCTTGGTCAGACGCGACAGGTCACAGTTTACCGTCTTATCACGCGCGGCACAATCGAGGAACGGATTCGCAAGCGTGCTCTACAAAAGGAAGAGGTGCAGCGTGTGGTCATTTCCGGCGGCGCGGCCGGTGGTGTCGACTTTAACACTCGCCATCGCGAGAACCGTACCAAGGACATTGCCATGTGGCTCGCGGACGACGATCAGGCCGAGTTGTTGGAGCAAAAGGAGCGAGAAGCGCTGGAACGTGGGGAAGACCTCGCTGCAAAGAAGGGCAAGAAGGCCCAGCCCAAGAAGAAGAAGGATCTTACGCTGGATGATATGTATCACGAAGGTAGCTACCCTCTCACACTCTCATTTTGAAGTATTCTAACAATTACAACAGGCGAAGGTCATTTCGACGATGCCAGTGCGAAGCCGTCTGGGGCTGCCACCCCAGTGGAGAACCCTGCAGCAATCCCCTCGCCGACTCAGTCGAAAAAGCGTGGACGCGGCCCTGGCAAAGGCACGTCCAAACGGGCCAAGACGACCAAAGAGCGTCTGCGACTGATTGACGGGGACCACGATGGAGAGGAGTGAGGAGCCAGTATTATTTTCTTTCTCCCTCTTTGTCTTTTTTGCATTCTACCTTTATATTTCCATGGCGCATACGATGCTTTGTTTTGTGTGATACAAATGACAGGAGAAGCATAGATTTCTCGGGTGCAGCAGTTGATAATTGGTGGAGGTTAGACTTGGAGTTTGTTTTGATCTGTCGCAGTCTCCTGTATTCTTCTACTTCTTCATTTTTGTTTCGTTTACTTTCTGGGCTCGTGTGTTCACCCAAAAGAGATCTGCTTTGGACTGCTCTGTTTCTGCGGATGAGGTTATGTTTTGAGGATCCCGGTTCGCTTGTATCATTAGTTAGTTGCATGTATGTTATTATTATTATATTATTATTGTGAGAGCCTTGGGCATACTACTTGTTACTTGTTCCTCGTACTTTGTATTCGTAGTATTGATTACTGTGCATTGTGCAGTAATCTTGGTATAGTGACTCAGCTGACTATAGGCCGCCCGTGATTGGCCGAGCAACCCTCCGATCGGCGACAGTTCCGCGACCTCGGTTTCGGCCGTCTCGGATCCCCTCACTGTGCGGAAGCCGGTTTGCCACTGTGTTAGCTTTTTTTTGAGTTCAATAACCTAGCTAAGGGCGTAATTAACAGGGAATTGCGTATTAGCGTAATTCGGTCGGCGTTTGACTCGTATATTGGCAGAGTGGCACCGACAGCGACAGCCGGTGCGGAAAAGAGGGAAAAAAGGCTAATAACGCCCCACAGCCCGGGGAATACGCTTAATACGCAGTCTGACCACTGACTAGACCTGTCTTTTCTGTGTCTTTCTTCTTCACCCTCTTCACCCCCTCCCCACGACTCGCTCAAATCACCACGGTGGTCTGGAATAGGGTGAATTTTCCTCGAAAGAGAATTATCTCCCTAGGATATACGCAAACACACTCACAAACACCAAAAAAACAAAAAAAAAAAAAAAGAGATATCGCAACTATGGAGGCCCTCCTCAACCAGTCCCGCGCCATGTGCCCGTTCCTGAAGCACACCTCGCCCGCCGCTCTGCGCTCCATGTCCATGACAACAACCCGCCCCAGCAGCACTGCTGTCGGGCCTCGCGGCGGCACAATGTCGAACCTGCAGGTGATTGCGCGCCGCTGCCCCGTCATGAGCAAGGCGCTCGCCATGCAGAGTTCCCGCCTGGCCTCGTCCAAGCGCTTTACCGCGGCGCTGAGTGCTGCGAGAGGACTGGACAACAAGGTGGGCGGCCGTTGCCCAAGGGCTCTGCATACGACTGCGGGCAATGGTGCTAGTGTGGAAGTTGGTGCCTATGAGAAGAATGACAAGCGTGAGTTTTACTTTTCCGTTTCTTTGTATATCAGATCACTGACAGACCGCAGTTCGTCCGAACCTGCCGGTGAGCCCAGTACGCAACGCAACCACCAGCAGCCAAATCGACCCCCTCCTCACCCGCCCTCGTCCCGACGCCCCCGCGGCGTCCACGTTTGACTATGAGGCGTTCTACAAGAACGAGCTGGACAAGAAGCACAAAGATAAATCGTACCGCTACTTCAACAACATCAACCGTCTCGCCAAGGAGTTTCCGTGCGCTCACATGGCCGCCCCAGAAGAGAAAGTGACCGTGTGGTGCTCCAACGACTATCTCGGCATGGGCCGCAATCGCCAGGTCTTGCAGCAAATGCACGAGACTCTGGAAAACTACGGGGCCGGTGCTGGAGGCACCCGCAATATTTCCGGGCATAACAAGCATGCCGTCAAGTTGGAAAAGACGCTGGCCAAATTGCATAGCAAGGAGTCAGCCCTCGTGTTTACTTCGTGCTATGTGGCCAATGACGCCACCCTGGCGACTCTGGGGAGCAAATTACCCGACTGTGTGATTCTCTCGGATAGTTTGAACCACGCTTCTATGATCCAGGGAATCAGGCATTCTGGAGCCAAAAAGATGGTGTTTAAGCATAACGACATGACTGATCTTGAGGAAAAGCTGGCTTCCTTGCCCCCTCACGTCCCCAAAATCATTGCATTTGAATCTGTGTACAGCATGTGTGGATCTATCGCACCAATTGAGAAAATCTGTGACCTGGCCGATAAATACGGCGCGCTTACTTTCTTGGACGAAGTGCATGCCGTGGGCATGTACGGCCCGCACGGTGCTGGCGTCGCCGAGCATCTCGACTACGATGTGTATGCTTCTCAAGACACTGCCACCCCGCAAAGCACCAAGGGAACAGTGATGGATAGAATCGATATTATCACTGGCACTCTGGGCAAAGCCTACGGATGCGTGGGCGGCTACATTGCCGGCTCGGCCAAGATGGTCGACACCATCCGGTCTTTAGCTCCTGGCTTCATCTTCACGACCTCCTTGCCCCCCGCCATCATGGCCGGCGCAAACGCAGCAATCGAGTACCAATCCGAGTACCAGCGCGACCGCGTTCTGCAACAGCTGCACACCATGGCTGTCAAGGACGCGTTCAAGGACATGAACATCCCCGTCATCCCGAACCCGTCCCACATTGTCCCTCTTCTCGTCGGCGACGCAGAACTCGCCAAGAAAGCTTCGGATATGTTGTTGGAAGACCACGGCATCTACGTCCAGGCTATCAACTACCCGACCGTCCCCCGCGGCGAAGAACGTCTGCGCATCACCCCTACCCCGGGCCATGTCAGATCCTACCGCGACCATCTCGTCCAGGCCGTCGACAACGTCTGGAACAGACTCGGTCTCAAACGCACCAGCGAGTGGAAAGCCCAGGGCGGGTTTGTCGGCGTCGGCGTCGAGGGCGCAGAGGCCGAGAACCAGCCTATCTGGCAGTCTTCGCAGCTGGGCCGCGGCGAGAATGAGTCAGTTGAGCAGGCTGTCAGTCGCGAGTTTCACCAGCTAGCTCAGGAAGAGAAGAAGTTTGAAGCTGTGCAGCGTATGCAGACTGGTGGTCACCACGCCGCTGCTGCAGCTCCGGCTATGGGAACTCCCATTGGAGCTGCCGCATAAGCAGTGACTTTTTTTTTTTTAACTGAAAAAAACAACAACAACAACAACAAAATACTTCTTGGTATATTCTGCCCGTCTGCACAACAACCTCACACTCATTTCCAAACGCTGCCTGATATTTGAAAGAAATATCTGCTATTGTCGATAGTTTTGTTTTTCGATTCTTTCAGCATCGCCTTGTCATTTAGGTGGTGCTGGTTATTGGTATAGTTTATTTATACTACATAAATTCATCAATTGTATACGCCGTCAGCCCCATGTAGGGCTGCGCTGAACATGCAAATACCTTTTGTCCTGGTAAAATAAAATGAGTAGTTGTTACTAAGTGCGTAGACTGCCTGTTTAGGAAGGGGTTGCCTTTTTACGTCACCGACATCATATCTGGGGTGCTTAATTATGTAGGATGAAGGTATAAGATGCGTTTGTGAAAATTGCTAGGATATCAAGTTTCTCAGAGATGCAATGGCCATATTATGGTTTTAACATCCACATGTCATTTACGATTGTAATTAATGATTGAAAACTTATACCATGTTCCGAAGGGAAGGACATACGGTTGAGCCTTTTTTTTTTTCTTCTCAGGACTATAAAGTTTTCCACACAAACTTCAAGGATTACCGCCCTATAGACAAGTAAAAAAAGGGGGAAAGATATGCCCAGCATATCACACTATTTCTCACATAATCTAACGTCTGAGACTATGCCTATACCACTCGAATTTGAATCCAATGTCCTCCGGTTCACCTGCGCAAAGCAAGTCGAAAAGTCCACGTTTCTCCAGATCCTGGCAGAATTCTTTTTTCGAAGGAAACCCCTCGAAGAACTCGTCTCCAGAAGAGATGTTTTGTACTTCTGTGTTTGGTTCTTTGCTTCCTACGCAGGAAGTCCCTTCATTCAAAAACGCATGTCTCCGCGGCCAGTTCGGAAAGTGTGGCGTATTTGTTTATGCCAGCACTTGTCGATGATATTGTCAATGCGTGGACTGCCATGATTGCCATTCAATTCCTGAAACTCCATATTCATCAGGGAGATCCACGACTTTGGGACCGTGGTCATAAGGGTCCTCAGTCAGACACCGATCTCCATAAACCTCAAAACCCATAATTTATATATAGTTAGTAGTATATGGAACTGCTTTGTCAGCGGCCCCAAGAAACCACAAGTCCCACGCTTTCCTTCCTCCGTTTCCGTTTCATTTGAGTAATCTGCTATATGGAGGCATGCACGCTTTCGTGGTCTGATCCAATTTTTCGCCGTAGAATCAAAATCGATCGCGATCAAATAGGATATTCTCATAAGCGAGTTCCAACATGCCTTTTGCCCTCGTCGATAAACCGCGTTTGTTATCTTGAGCTGATGAGAGGCGAGATAAACACAAGTTCACGGGTATATAGCCCAATAGCGGTCAATTCCGATGTCCACATTCTAGTTGTAGACCAGACTGTCTCTTGGCATTTGACCGAGACTCAATGTCTACGAGAACATAACTCAATGATCCCAATATTATTGTGTCCAGTGATTGTGTATTCCTTATCAATAGTTGACCAGTCCAACATGCTCGGCACAGTTCATGCAGGGGAAATCACATGGCACCGATCGAAGCATGACCCGATCAAATGGCCCGGCTGGATCAGTCAGGTGTGGCCAGCAAGGAGACAATGTAGATAAATAAGAGCTACTCTGAAGAAAAAATCGAAAGAAAAAAAATCATTCCAGGAATAATTTTAATAATATCGAACGAATAAACAAGAATATAATCAAGGTACGTCATTCGATCACGTGACTCCTCAGCCACACACAGCCTGTGCTGCCGTCATCACTGGATCTGGCCGTTTTCGTTCCTAATTCTCCCACACAACGCTGATTACGACTCTCAGTCTCGCCTCTTCGCTATACACATCCTCCCCTCCCAAAAAGAATTATAGTTCTGCCTCTCTGTCTGCTTGTTTCAATCAACCGACAAACAATAAAAAACTCCCGAAATGGCCAGCTTTCAGGATCGTGCGCAGCACCAGATTGCGCAGCTCGACAAGGAGGTAAGATAAGCCCTTCATTATTATTTGCAGCTTGGCAGATTCATCCCATCTTTCTTTATCTCAATCATCCCTTTGTTCCATCACTATTCATCCGAATTGAATGACAACCCGAACTAATTTATTTTCTGCAGCTCTCCAAGTACCCGCTTCTCAACAACCTCGAGCGACAGACCTCGGTCCCCAAGGTCTACGCCATCCTCGGTCTCGTAGGAATCTACTTCTTCCTCGTCTTCTTCAACATTGCCGGCCAGTTCCTGGTTAACTTTGCCGGTTTCCTGATTCCTGGATATTACTCGCTTCATGCGTTGTTTACTGCTGGTACCGCAGATGACACTCAGGTAAGAAGAATTCATTCCTAAAGTATAAATGACAGATGGCTAACGTTTTGCAGTGGTTGACCGTAAGTTCCGGCTTCAAAAGATGCGTTTTATATTCCTAACAAATAAACAGTACTGGGTGGTGTATGCCTTCTTGACCGTCATTGAGAGCCTGCTTAGCGTCGCCTACTGGTTCCGTAAGTCTTTATCCTCTATGAAAGCTATAAACTGGACAATTGCTAATGGTTATAGCATTCTACTACATCTTCAAGTTTATTCTCGTTCTCTGGATGTCGCTGCCCCAGTTCAAGTAAGTCGGCCAGCCCCCAATTATCTGACCAAAACTAACATCAGCTCTAGCGGCGCTCAACTCGTCTTCCACTCCTTCATCCAGCCAGTGTTCTCCCGCTTCTTCACTGGCGGCTCGGTCTCGTCGAACTTGAAGGCCCAGGCTGAGGCGGCTACCAAGTCGCAGTAAAAATGCCGCATGGGAGAGTTTATTGAGGATCCAGGCAATTTCTTCATGCAACCTGTCACGGTCCGTGATGGGTGGGCATCCACGGGTTCTCGTCTGGGAGTAGTCCCGTTTGCCTATGCTGCTGGTAATGAAAAGCCTCACATCCATTTCTCGGAGTGAGGCGGTGCGGTAGAGACCCATGGTATATGGGGTTTCAATAGTGGATAGTGTTGTCTGAGATGCACAGGACACTTGTGGTTGCAGCGTGTGTTTTAATGTTGCGTATGATTTCTGAAATGTTGGCTTGCCGTGATGACTCGATTTTGTATGGATGTTTCAACACTGGTAGCTTTATTGATTAATGGATCTGTGACAATGACGTATCGTTTTGTTGTTGCCGTGTGACAAATCGTTCAAGCCTCGTAATATCGTACTCATAGTTGGTCTGTCGTGTTTCGCTCTGGCTTTCTTGTTTTCGATATTGTGTTGAATGCAACTGAGAATCAAAAAGTCGAAGCATCTGTTGAAGTATTTGTTCTGTGGCTGCAAAAAGCTGTAGAGAAAGGATGACGGTTGGTTACTAATAAAAGCCAATGCGATTCCCCCAGCTGTCTGTTCGAGGGTTGAGCACAATGCGATAAGGAAACGGGTTAGACTCGCTCGTCGTGATGGGCGGAATATGGTCTTTGTCTTTGTTGACGATGCTCAAAATTTTCAAAGCCGCTTTCTGGAGCATATTTTCCATCGCCTTGCGCACTTTGGAGCGCTCTATACGGAGTGAGTCAGTAAAGTTCCAGCTCTCTAAAGGAAGAGATACATACCCGACTCAGTCCGAGGGGTTGCGATAGTCACATCCAGCGTCCATATCTCCCAGCAAACCTCCTCTTCGCCCTTGCTGGTCAGACCGCCGAACCAGGTGCCGGCCTTTTTCCGTTTCCGATCAAGGAACTCGACGGCGATCCGGCCTCGCACGCCGTTTCCTCCACTGTACGAGTTTGATGGGGTTGATAGATGCTGTCGGATCAGCGAGTTCACGCGCGAGTCAATCAGGGTTTCCAGTTCTACGTCATTGACGGTTGGGAGCGTGAGGTCGAGGATGTCCACGGAGCCGGGGCGGATGGAGGGGAAGTAACGGTGGAAGAAGATGAGGTTCAGGACGCCTGATGAAGTTAGTATCAGAGGAACAAAATTACAAAGAGCAATAAAAATATCTCCTACCCTTGAGGACATCCTTGACAGAGTTGGTATCGGCAAAGATCTCGAGAAAGTACTCCGGAGGGTTGCGGCGGGGCTCCATGACGGGCTGCATCGGTCAGCTCTTTGAGACTCAGCCCCGGCGCAAGTGTGTATGCCAACTCAAGCGAGACAGAGCGACGGCTCGCTGAGATGCAATGGCCAGTGGCAGCTTGTGGCGGTGCGTGGTGGGAATCATCAACAGGCGTAGCACGGAGAGCAGGACAAGGTGGAGGGGAATGCAAGACGGACAATGAATGCTCGCGGAAGTTGCCGCTAGCTGAGCGTAGTTCGGTGCCCCTCCGGCTCCGCATAGGGTCGGCCACCGGCGGGATATAGGGTCACCTGTTGTATTTCAGTAGTAGATACAACTACCAAGGACTTTTAGTATTCTTAGTCTTTATGTTTACATCATTACACGGATCATTACCGAGTGCTAAGCACCTTAAGCGCTGTTTAGTTGTACTAGCTACCAGTGGCCGAACTTCGGGGAAGTCACAAGCCAGCTCTCTTAGTCCTTTAGATAAAAGTCATCGAGACTCAGATTAGCCAGCAGTGATTCAGACATGCAGAAATTATTGTTTTTTCATAGTTAATATGTCGTTATCAAAAAACGGCAGGCAGGGAAGCGTCCTGCGATATCACGGGATCCGCGCTCGGCGAAGCAGACTTGCCGAGGAAGCTTCATCCACCAATATCGACGTCAGGCTCCCTCCCTCTTCTCTCTCCCCCGTCAATGCCTTTTTCTATCCACAATCCCCGGCATCGTTGACGATGTCCTGAGAGCTCTTAATATCAGTCAGAAAAGAAGCAGACACCATGATCGGTGCTACAAAGCGTTGGTTGCGCCGCAATCGCAAAGGCCTGGCCATAGGCGCCGGTGTCGTCGGCGTGGGCTATCTTGCCGGTCAATATGTGCTTTCCAAAATATCAGAGGCGCGCGAGCGCATGAGCAGCGACAGAATTGCAAAGGAAAAGTACGTTCCTAATGTCCCTATTTTACCATTTATTTATTTTTCTAATGACATGCGCGCCCAGTCTCCGCCGTCGCTTCGAACAAAATCAGGCTGATTGCACCTTTACCGTCCTCGCGCTGCTCCCGACGGCAACTGAAAACATAATCGAAGCTCTCCCCGTTGAAGACCTGACCAAGGAATTACAAAAGAAACGAGCAGAGCGATTAGCCCGGCTCAGCGGCTCCGAGGCGCTGGGGTCTGAGCCGAGCTCGACAGCCCCGAGCGTGACCGATGAGGACGGCAGAAGTCTTTCCAGCTTTCAAGCTGACAGCTACATCCACGCCAGTCAAGTTGCTACAGAGAATCAGAGTCCTGTGCGCAGTAAGACGGAGCTGTGGAACGAAGTCAAAATTTCTTGTAATTTCCCTTCCTCAGAAAATGTGCCACAGGTCTTGCTAATCAAACAACAGCAATTACTAGATCTTTTGTTTTGATATACACCTTGTCTTTGTTGACACTTCTCACCAGAATCCAACTCAACCTTCTCGGCCGGAGGAATTACCTCTCCAGTGTTGTATCGCTCGCGAGCCCATCAAACGACGCCTCCACTATCCGTCTCGAAGACCACGATGACGAGTTCAGCCAGGCATTTGGAAACGACTTTGAGACAAACAGACGATACCTGACATTTAGCTGGTGGCTGTTACATCGCGGATGGAAAGACCTGACGGCAAAAGTCCGGTCCACAGTTGAGGAAGTCTTTGGCGCTCTCAACCCGCGGGAGGATATCACACTCAAAAGGCTGTCAGAATTGGTCTTGGAGGTGCGCAAACATGTGGAAGGTGCTACGGAAGAGGACCGAAGGTTAGCGCTTAAATTCATTGGTTGTCGCCCATTTCATACTGACCTTTTCTCAAGAGCCGCAAACTGGCTTCAATATCTACTTCCTTCAAAGGAAGACGAGGGCATTGTCCTGCAGGAATCAGGCGTCCTCAGCCCAGACTCACCCTCATCCCCTCAGACTGCAGCCAGCTTGCGGCAACTACTGGACGAGACATCCGACCTCATCGAGTCTCCATCTTTTAGCCGTATCCTGACCGCCCTGAACAACGAAGGCTTTGCAACCCTGATTGAGGATAAATGCGCAAAGATCGTTTTCAAGTCACCACCCACGTCAGAACCAGCAACTGCCGCCGCCTTGTCTTCGGCAGCAACCATCGTCCCGACACCCTCACCTCCCAAGGCCAAGCTAGCCACTATCTTGGCCCTTATCACGCGCGAAGCTCACGTCATTGGCAACGGCACCAGCTCGCCAAACGAATACCTTTCAGTTATGGAACAAAACGTCCGTGACTTGGAAGCCTTTGCAGCGGTGGTGTACAGCTCCAACTTCCAGCTCGAGCTTTTGCACTCCGGAGATGCATCGTCGCCGTCTGCGCAAATGAATACGGTAAAGTCATCCACTGCACTCCAGTCAGATCCAAATACTTCTTCTCCAAAGGAGGCTTTGGAAAAACAGCCGGCCGGAGAAGATTCAGCTTTTGAAGAGGTTTGGGGTAAAGCGGTAGAGAACTCGGAGTCTGCAACATAAAAGGGAGCACTATTTGTGTAATATGCGTTGATAATAAACATCTACATAGCTGTCACTAAATACTAATGCTCTTAAAACATCGATTTAACCTTGTACTTAGCATTCATCAACTGGTTCTTTTAACTACTCTATTTAAAAATATCCCTCACAAACTCCTCAACCTTCCCAACCAACCCCTCCGTCCAACTCAAATGCGGCGAATGCCCCGACGGCGCATGATACACCGTAAAAACCGTGCCCTCCTTGCCACTCTCCAGCGCAACCATCCCTTCCTGGTACTGTTTTGGTAGCGTTCTATCCTCATCAAGCACCAGATAAGCACACGGCAATACCGAGTATGGGTCATTCGTTAACTTGACAAGCATGGTGGGTGCCGCGGTCAGCGTTTTGGTCCATTGTATTGCGGCATCTGGGTCAACGCCGTTGAACATGTAGTATGGCGCGTTGACGGGTGTTCCGAGACCAGCGTGGCCGTATTTCTATTATAATAGTAAGCTTTATGTTTGGATATAAAAAGAGGCGGGCATTCACTGACATGAAATTCCATAAAAGGCGGCGTGACCGGTGTACTACCATCCTTGGGCTGAAAGAAGCTATGCACCGACTCACCCACCGGCACCACAAACCCACCATAATAGAAAATCCCAACAATCCCACCTTTCTCACCTTGGGACTGTCGGTGTTTGAGTTGGAGTTCTGGTATCGCAGCCTGACTCGCAACCCATCCGCCCGACGAATGCGCCAGCAAAAGTACAGCCCTACCCTCTTCGTTGATCAGTTTGTGTAGGATTTGTAGCACAGCGTCAACGTCCTCGGTGTCACTGGGATACCCTTCTGGCGGAGGTCCGAGGTCGAAGTTTGGGTTGTTGAGCGGATCGTCGCCGACGTTCAGTTTGCTGAGGTCACAGGTTGGGCGTTGCGGACAGTGTGTTGAGTCGAAGCCGTGGGCTTTTAGAGCGCGCATGAAGGGTTCATAGGGGGCGGGTGTGTGGAAGGAGCCGTGGCAGAGGACTATGGCGGGCTTGTTTGGCTCAGACATGATGATGATGATGATGATGATGTTTAATCTTGGATGAGTGAGTGAGTGAGTGATGGGGAAGGAGAGAAGGAAGGAAGAAGATGGAGATGGGACTTTATCGGACTGTTTGGTTCCGCAACAATAAGGACAGACGATGACTCAGAGTCTTTGGATCCTCACTGGTAGGATTTATATCAGATGAACTGAGTAATAAATAGGATATACACCTCGTCATCATGTGCCAAGCGCAACAACAAAGAAGACGGCTTTTCTATTAAGTGACCCGCACGTATCCTTGTCATATTCTGTAAGTTCAAATTTCCCAAGCTCTGAGTGACAACATTAAACGTTGCTATTCCCAAGGTCTGACGTTCAATGTTAGTTAACCTTTGACAAAAGGATTGGTTCCCTCGTACAACTAGCGTAGGGCTGCAAGTGGAGCTCTTCAAAGTAAACACTAAGAATAGCGCAAATATTTCCATTTTGAATATTCAACTTGGGATCATTGTAATTCAGTCATAAAGTAGTTACATATGTAGAACACGTGCCACACACACAGATATAAAACAAAAATCTACCTCCTCGTCGCCTTGCCTCGTGCCAGTCTCGGGAACTCGACAGGCAGACGCAACCGACACACTCTCTTCAGATTCGCCTCGGACTTGTTCTTAACACCCCATTTCTCAAACTCAGACTCTCGGGGCTTGTCGATCCTGCAACCCAACTCGCGGAAGTACTGCAAAATGCCCTGGTTATCCATACGCAAATCATCCCGCAAATCGGCCGGGTCTGTAGCGAGCTCGTTAGGTGCATTGCCGCCCAGAGAGCTTGTGCCGCCGTCCTTGGTAGGCACTGGCGGGATATGCAGAGTCAGCGCGCAAATGGTTGTGTGAAGCAGCGTCACGTCCGTGCGAGTCATGACTCCGCGCGGCGCGAACCGGCGGCGGATGGCTTCAATAACGGTATCTGGAAGCTCGGCCTCGGATGATGTGCCTGCAGAAACAAGTCGTTTGAGATCGGCGCGTAGTGGGAGGCGTTTGCTGCCCTGGGGGTCGCTCTGTTTGCCCTTTTTCAGACTGCGCGTGAACTCGAGAAGAGCAAGGATGAGTCGGAGTAGCTGTAGATGAGTGGTGTTTGTGGATTGCACCACGCGTTCCACGCGGTGCGCCACGTATCGCGATGTGCTCGTGATGGCACTGCCAGCCTCGACAGCATCCTGCCATTCCTGTACAGGCAGCTGGCTGAGCGTCGACAGACCACCCGGCACAAGCGAGCTGATGGCATATACTTCGGACGGGTGTTCGACCGACAAGTTGGCCTGTGGGATGGGCTTGTTGGCCTGGATCTGCGCTTGCATTTCGTCTGACTTGCTGTTGGCCGTTGCAATGGCTTCCGAGGGCATCGACGAGATGATGGCGGATTCGGCGGCGTTGCTGGCTCCGGACGGTGCAAGCATGCTGTTCTCGGCCAGTGACTGTGCGGCTTTTCGTGATGCTTTTGTGCCGAATGCCGCTGTGAGAGCGTCTTTTTGGTCGCGGTAGGATGTCTATACTTGTTAGTTTCTCTTTTTTTTTTTCCTCTTTCATATAAAAGTATGCATACCGTTGTGCCATCACCCAAGCCATCCTCTTCAATCTCCGTGCCTTGCTTGCTCTTCTTCACAGAACTGCGCAGCGTCATCTTGCGCACCTCGACAAACTCCCATGTCTTCTTTTTCGGGTCGACAATCGCAATGTAATGGTTCAGCAACGCGTCGGCATCGTCCGTAGCCTCGCGGCCGACAAAGTCGAGTTTTGGGTGTTCGGACGACTGCAGCAGTAATTCTGTAGAGTTGATGCCTTTGTTGCGATCTGATGATGAGACCGGTGCTGCTCCGTTGCGTTCTCGGGTGTAGGGTTTGAGGCTTTGGACTTTTCGTGGATATTGAAGACCAGGTGTGTGAACTGGAGGGAATTAGTTACAGCCGTAATATAAGCACAGAGAAATTCAAAAATACCTAGCACTGGAGCAAACTCGCTATCATCGCGAAGAACACTGGCCTTGAGCGGCGGGAGATTCTGCGGAGCAAGCGCAGGCTTTTTGCTCGGCCGGTCGTGGCGATCCGAGTCTCTTTTGCGTTTCTTTTCTGTTTTATCGGAGGAGCCCATTTTGCAAGCTCTTGCAAGCTCTTGCAAGCACCTCGACTGTGTGGTGTTGAAGAGTTCGTAGGTATCATACGGCTAGATGCCGTTGGGGAAAAAAATTTCCCGCGGCGCCGGTTATCGATCGACAAGGTGCTCCACCGCCCGATAGTGCCGCACACTGATTGACAGCGCTTGCTAAAAAGTACGCCAATTATTTATTACTGTATATGAAGTGATTGCTCTGAGTTTTTATTTTCATCGGCAAGCTGCGCTAATAATATGGTAGCTATCAATCAGAGCGCCATTGATCATGTCAAGTAATTTCGTAAGACACATCTCCATAAGAAATTATTCCCATCCCATACAAAAACACTTTTTAGACAGGACGAACATAATAAAAAAGAGTTGACCGATTTCCATGACAAAAGCCTCGAGGAAACAAGACAGATTTTCCGAAAAGTGCTGGAGTACCCTCATGTCTTCAAATCTGGTTCCTCCTTCCAGCCCCCCAAACACACGGTTCTTCCCCCCATTGAGAAAGATGGACAAGCTTGTCAGGCCTCCCCACCCCTTTTTGCATAGCACAAGGCGCTGTTCATGCGAAACCTTTTCAGCGCGCACCACACAAAAACAGTTCAAACATGGTGTCGTAAAACTTTTGGTACAGAGCTCGGTAGCTGGAACGCAAGATACGTCGAAAATTGTAAGCCCCAGGTTCATGACACTCGTCGGCGAATAAAAAAGATGAGTACGACGCAGACGACGTTTGAACCATCTCATAAGAAAGAAGACGAAAGAAAAAGACGAAGAGTTCAGTTATGAATCCACGCGCATTGCTTCGGCTGTCGTATTTGGTTTTTTTCAACGAGAAGGCTTCAACATGAAAGAAACCGAGATGGAGCGGTCACGAGTTTACTTGCTGTAGGGAAATTAGCAGTTGCAATTTGAGGGCAAGGCATGGACACTCACGATCTGGCTCTGACCTTCCTGCGCTTGCGCTTCAATCGACGTACACGCTTCTTTCTCCACTTGGCTCTCATCTTCGCAGATGGTTCAAGACTGCGGGCAGGTATGTTAGCACATAGCTTTTTTATCACGGTTGCTTGCAACCAATTGAGGCAGGCAACTTACACTTCTTTGAGGATGAGGAGAGATGGTTGCAAGAGTGATGGTGAAGCGGAAGCTCTCGTCGGCTTTGAATGTGTGTGGGTGCTGACTCAGCTTTCTCGTCTAAGAGTCCGCGCTAGCCGCTTGCGGAAATTTCATAGCGGGGAGCCCATGACATCACGAACATTTTCGAAAGCTTTCTATCATTATTTATTTTAATTATAAATATCAATCGACTACTATAACTATTACGTGAATTTCATTCATATCTTTTAGTAGTGGCATTTGACCCTAGATTTTCCTCGTCCTCATAAAATTTGAAAGATCAGTAAATATACCGATAACTCGGCGCCATATCCCCCAAAGTCTCATCCTCTTCTTCCTGCGCGCTCATCAACACATCAGGATTAGACACTGTCGCATTGAGAGCGCGTTGGCGGTTCGCATGCCAGAGCGACAGACCATATGCAATGCACGACGCTGCCGACAGGCAACAAAACGAAATAGCAATGATGTAGCCAGTCCTATAAGTCGGAGGGAAGAAGACATAAGTTGAGATGAAACCGCCAGCTTTGTGGTTTCAAGTCAGCACGTAACACGTTCTTATTGATTGCAGAACTTACCATTTCCAAATCCAATTTGAAAAGCTGTAGCCACGGCCTTGCGGTGGTGTCCGCCCAGGTTCATGGCAAACCAACAGATGACGATAGGCATTGCCGAGTATGTACCTTGAACAAATTAGTTAATTGCCTCTCGGGCAGTCAGATTTTAGAGGAAATACCTGAAGTAACCAAAAACAAAGACCCGTATTGAACATGCTGATGGTTATGCACATTCAACAAAATCGCCAACCCGGCAATAGCGATGCAAATCGCACCAACAGCAAACGCAAACCGATGGCGCAGTTTATCGGAGCAGTAGGCAGTGAAAAGGGAAAATGCAAAAGCAGCAGCCCATGGGGGGACTGAATACAATTGAGTTGTGACGGCTGTTTATTGTCAGATACGTTTTGACGGAAGTTTATATGGGAATCACACTCACCATCGTATCCGTAAGTGTTGATAATGGAGGTCGAGAAATAGGCATATCCTTTTTACCGACAATTAGCAGTGTCAAAATTTCCGAATAAAGGTGCTCACCATAAGCTGGCACAATAAGCCCGAAATATGCCAGTGACGCAAGGAATATTTTATCTAAGACATGTCAGAGTAAACCACCAACAAAACCCTTAAAAAACTTACAATCCTTAAACACATTAAGCGCATCCTGCAAAGTAATGGTCCTCGCATACTTCGACTTGCCACCATCCTTTTCCAGCTTCGCTTTAATAAAAGTCTTCTCCTCCTCATTCAGCCACCCCACTGTCTCCGGGAAATCGGGAATGACCCAAAACCCAATGACAGCGATGACTATAGTCAAAAGACCCTCGATAATGAAAATCCAGCGCCACCCTTTGTACCCGCGGATCCCATCCATTCGCGAGATTCCGTAAGCCAACAAACCGCCAAAAGCGCCGGCGAGGGTGGTCGAGCTGAAGAAGAAAGAGAAGCGTTTTTGGGCTTCGCTTCGTTTGTACCAGCATGATAGGAGATAGAAACCTAGAAGGAGATTAATACTAGCAACGACGGGAACGATTTTGTCTTTGACATACATCCAGGAAACCTTAAACAGTTAGCATGGATACATTGTTCAACGGGTTGGAAAGTACTTACATGCCAGCCTCAAAAAGGCCCAGAAAGAAACGAGTGGCCATCAGCCCTCCCCAGTTTTGGACAAGGCCCTGACCCAAGCATTAGTGTAGTCCAGTAAAGAAGAAAGGGGTTATCTCACCTGCATCGTCATGGTGAACCCAAACAGTGCCATGCAAGCCGACAACCACACATGAGGCTTCAACTTTTTCAGAAGAATATTCGACGGCACCTGCCACATAATCATCAGAATTATACACGTCTCTAGACAGGTAAACAGAATATACCTCGGCAATAATATACGGCACAAAGAAAATCGTCAATGCCGTGCTATACTTGGTCCCGTTGACAATATCCAAATCCGTCTTGAGCCCCAGAAGCGCGGCATTGCTTATGTTCACACTGCATAAACACACAGTGTCAGTAAACTGTAATGGAGAGAGAAAGGAGAAAGACGTACCGGTCAAGAAAAGCCATGAGATAGAGAAGGGACAGTATAGGAAGCACATGCAAGTCAATCTTGGCCATCAATCGCCGTTCAGTGGTGCTGACGAGGGGCGGCACGTCGGAAGGAACGAGAGCGTCGCCATTTCTCTCGTCGTTTTTGATCTCGTCGCGTTCTGCAGGGAGGTTAGCTTTGAGAGCTCGGAAACAGTCTGGGAATTGACAGACCGAGTAGTCCCATTGTCAAGAGATTGGCCTGGATAATACGCGACTGCTGCACAGTTCTCCGTGGTTTGTAACTAATGTAGAACTGCTCGCAGGCTTGCAGCAAAAATCGGTAGAGAGACGCGGTGGACCCCCAGGCAGCTTAAAATTAATCGACGAGAGCCGGTAGTTGGCCGATCTCGCTGTGCTAAAAGAGTGCACTAACCCGAGTCACCCCTTAGCTTCTGCAGTGCTAAGAACGTGAAGAACTCGCGACTTTCGCGTCGACTTGCTTTGCTTAGTACGTACAGTATGTCAGTCCACCTTCAACACCGGCAACACCCTCCACACCGTCCGATGGTCCACTGATAAGCACGATGTAACAAGCAAAAAAGGCAATTATTATTAATAAGCAGCCATCCTGCAACAAGTTAAAGCTTTCACGAGAAAAATAAGCGGTTTTCTAGAGTTGAGCTCTGTGCGCCAATAGGAGTTCGTCGATCTTCCGCGTGACCCACAAAATAGGCACTTATAGCCAATCAGAAGATGAGGCTTGCTTTCAGCCGACTCCATAATTCCCCGCATTTTTTGACCAATTATGCACCGGTGTTTACGTACATTGCATATAACCTCTTTTGTACATAGATTATTTGATTACAGCATGTGTTATGTTATATAATATTCACGTACATTTCTAAATGCCAACAGTAAAAAGTCTCGTAATTAACCGGCTTATTATGCAATACATATCCTCGACCCGAAACACCTTGCAGCCCACCACCGTGCCCTTGGTATATTGAAACAAGACAAAAGCAAGACAAAGCAAAAAAACACACAATCCAGCGCTTTCAAGCAATACATACAAATAGGACATCAAACAGCCCGGATATCATGAAAAGTATACGAATTAAGGAGTGGTATGACCTTTACGCCACGGAAGTCTGAGTTTCGTGCTCGGGCACCGTCGGCTTCTCTTTCGTGGGCGAAGACAGCGGTGAATGGAACACGTCTGTCTCTGGAAGAGGTGTCTCTGCCCTTTTTTGACCTTCTGGTTGTACTTCAGGATGTACTTCTTGATGAAGATCCAGCTGTGTATCAGGGTGTACTTCTAACTGAGCAGTCTTCTCTGCCAACTCAAAAGCCCCCGGCGTCGTTGCCTCTGGAGTTTCATGGCTCGCATCCTCATGCGACAAATCATGAGAGTCCCGGATCTCCGGGTGCACAGATTGTGTCGGCGATGGCGACAAAGGCAGAAACGATTCCTGAGTAGACACAGAGTCGTGTTTCCGCTCAGGATTACGAGGAGGAAGCGCAGGCGGAATCCGCTTTGGGATTGTCACCAGTCGCGGGCGTGAGAAATTGGCAGTTGGAGAATTCTCTTCCATTGGCGTTGTTGGCCGTGTGCGTACAACTTCCGCGGCCTTGGTGAGGGTGGTGTTGCTAGCGTCGTGGATTTCAAATTCTTCGGCTTCAGCTTCAGCCTCAGCTTCAGGTACTTCGGCCTTTTCATGTACCTCATGGCTGTCTGATGTATCTGGTGTATCGCATACATTCGGCACAGGCGACCCCGGTGTCTCTGGAAAACTGCGTGAAGAAGTCCCGCTGTCTGAAGGCGGCGGTCGAGCCGGCAAATCACAAGTCTGTGTTCCCTTGTCAGTGCTTAAATAGCTTTTTGTGCTCTGCACACTGGCTCGCCAGCTCTGCCGCGGCGAGGAATCAATGCTTTGTCTAACAAAAGAGTTATAAATTGGACTTGACGGGCTAGGGCGGAATTCAAAGACCTCATGAGCTGGCCTGTTGTGGGTTCCTGCCTCTCGAATGAAGAGGCCCTGTTCCTCCAATGCCCGGACACCGTACGGGTCTGGGTCATCTGCTGCTGGAACTCCGAACCCGTCGTCTTCATTCACAATTATCGCATCACTGGGTGATTCTCCCGCCGGCGGCAAATACCTCTCATCAATATCGCGGTCGCCCTGCGCAGCCCGGACGGTCTGGAAGAGCGTTCGGAGTGACTCTGACGAGTTTGTCACTTTGCCAGCGAGGATTTCCTGAGCGGAAACCTTGCGTCCATAAAACCGAGCATTCTCGTCGGTTCGCTCAACGATGATGGTGCCGTCAACTTGGATACCAGCATACAATCCGCGACTCTTCATGTACGTCCAGATGGGAGCCTGTCTCTTGTGAACCTCTGATTCGAGTACTCCTCCCATTCCGATCGGTCCTGCCGTTGCGCTGAGCTCTCCACCCAGAGTGGCTCTAAGTTTTTTGAAGCCCTCGAGCGCTTCGTACGTGTTGATGATAACCACGCAGTCATAGATGTCAACACCAACAAGAAATCCCAATGCCGCGGTGTGCAGCAGGATACCAGATGGCGCACTCCATTCCCCGGTTTCCGGTATGCGAGCCATCAAAATCCCGCTTCCTCCAGCACCACTAAACCAGAGACCGGTTCGCATGGTAGTGAAAATGGCAATGCCCTTTGCGCGCTTGATCACATCGGACGGAATTTTGACTAGCACCCGCTGTTTGCCTACAGGACGATCGATCTTTTGTTTTGCATCTGGGTTCTGCTCTTGCTCTCTCGCCTGCTCTTCCGCAGCGGCGGCGGACTCTTCGTCGATTTTCTCATAAAATCCATCTTTGCAGAAGCTGCGCAAGATTCGCGCCGCCTTTTCGCTTTCCTTGTCGAGGGTTGTCGGCCAAAACGCCTCTGCGCCTACTCGGTTCGACAAGCGATTAACCGGAGCACCAAGCTTGTCCAGGGCCTGCCATGCTTTATCGAAGCCTTTTTTCCCAAATCCGAATCCCTTTTTGGAATAATCCTTCCACGAGTTCCGAGAAGACATGGCGGCGAATTGACGGCTACTATCAGCCCCGCGGTCGAGTGTCGCCGAGCGACAAGGATGTTTGACCCCAGTCCTTGGGAAACGAAAATAGAGAGCTGGTGGTGGAGAGAAAAGTAGAAAGAGAGGGAGAATAAGAGTGTTCTAGTAGTTCTGAAAGAAACTGCTGTACACGTCGGGCGAGCTGTCTGGCTCGGGAATGCAGCCTGGAGAATGCGCCACCCGCATCAGTCAATGCATTGGGCAACCAACACGCGTATAGTGGAATGTTCAATAGCTCGACGAGGGTGGGCTTACAGTACAATTGTTGTATACGCAGATAAAAAGTAAGTGAAGAGTGGGTTAGACGACGCGATCTGGTGGCAGTGCTATTTAGCTGATACCGCTGACGATAGACGATAAGCCGAGCGGGGTGGCAACAGCCGATGTTAGTAGTTGATGTGCTCGGAACTACTATGTATGGGCCTGGACCAGGGCAGGTCAGATCAAATAGCCGATGAAACTCGACTCGAGAGCAAGAATCTCACTCAGGCCAAGAAGCAGGGACGAGCAGGCAGGTCGCTTCGTTTTATGATAGATGGAAAAGCCGGCTCGGCCCAGACCAAAAAAACCAGCGCATCCGGCTCAACCGGGGGGGCTGAGGAACATTGGATAACTAGTCAAACTAGCTCCTTAGGATTTGAATCATAGTACGTACTAATAATGCTTTAGTGCTGGCCGCGTGGCGCAAGACGCGCAGATGATTAGTCAGGCAGAGCAATAAGTGAAGATGTCATTGCCCGCCCGGTGGCGTTGTGCGTGGACGATCTCTGACCGGTCCGGCCGAGAATCAGACTGATGCGCAGCGATCTCCTTGTTAGACTCGTTATTTCCTCCCGAATAGTCGAGGAATACACATGATAGGCTGTCTGTCTGCTGCCAGAGTCACTCGAGTTGCCGCCGTCGCACAAGAAGCAATAGAAGCAGGGGCGCGCAACTAGCCCGGCAGTCATCGGACTTGCACCGGGCATTATTTTGGGACATGTCATGCAGCTAGTAGTTGCATAATTGATCTCTCTCAAAAAGGTGGGTGTGTTTAGTGTTACAATTAGCACTACGTATATGCATTGGACAGCTAGCACGGAGAGAGACTATTCCAAATGAAATGGGATCGCGGAAATCGTTAGAGTATCAGATTATGATGGACAAATATACAGTGATTTTTGCATTCGTCGGCTTATCCCGACACAGTATCTAGTCATGGTAAATTCGTTCAAAGAGCTCCAAGCTCCTTCAGCTTGGAAACAAGTCCGTCGACGTCCTCCACCTTGCCGCCGCCCTGTCTGGCCGGGGGTTCTATCAGAGTTAGCCAAAACGGAATGAAAAACACTGAGAGGGAATAAAACATACCAGTGACCTTGACGGTCTTGAGCCGCCGCTTGTCCTCAACGCCAAAGTCGGCCAGGGTCTTCTTCTCCATAGGCTTCTTCTTAGCCTTCATAATGTTCGGGAGACTGGCATAACGGGGCTCGTTGAGTCGCAGATCGGTCGTGATGATCAATGGCAGCTTGGCCTTGAGCGTTTCGACACCGCCGTCGACTTCGCGGGTGACCTCGACGGTGCCGCTCTCGTCCTTGATGTCGACTTTGCTGGCCTGCGTCGCCTGCGACCAACCCAGCAATCCGGCCAACATCTGGCCCGTTTGGCCCTGGTCACCGTCAATGGCTTGCTTGCCCAGAAAAACCATGTTGATGTTTTCCTTTTCCACAACGCCCTTCAGCAACTTTGCGATAGTCAATGGCTCCGGTCCGCCCTCCGCCGACTCGGGCACGTCGATGTGCAGGCCTTTGTCAGCGCCCATGGCCATGGCGGTGCGCAGCGTGTCTGCGCATTTGGCGCCTCCGGCCGACAGCGCGAGGATGTTTTCGACTTTGAGCGGGCCTTTTCGTTCGCGAAGGCGCACGGCTTCTTCGACGCTGAGCTCGTCGAATGGGTTCAGCGAGTGTTTGACGCCGGCGGTCTCGACACCGGTCTGGGCTTTGTTGATTCGCGGTTTGATCTGTCGTTTGGAACAGATGTTAGCATTGAGCGTGGCCTTGCTTTTGCTTCTGTTTTTGCTTCGCAGGACAATTCCGAGCTCTCGGATTTGATTGAGAGACCACTCACGGCGTAATCAATCACCCGCTTGACGGGGACCAAAATTCTCAAGCCACTCGTCATTGCTGCGGTATCTGTTGGTGCAATGACAATTCAATGGCTGCGTGGGTTAAGCTGTGGGCGAGCAAAGTCGGGATGATGAGGTTCAAGGAAGAAGGTCTGACCGAGGACCTCAAAGTGGGCCGAAAACCGGCCTCTCAGGTAAGATTGCCGAGGCGCCGAAGCTACCCGAGTGCGCGGCAGTATATAATGATAACAATACGTATTTTATGGAGAGATGGACTCATATAGGCTATTAAATAATGTGATCTTTAAATTCAATGTTATTTTTAATTTCTTTTTTGTACTACAATCGTGGCGCAACGCTATGTCGAACAGCGTCTAGCCTTGTATTCCAATGCCTCGAAATCAGGTTATATTCAACGTCCACATACACATGCACTGGCTGTCAATATCAATTGATTGGCTGATTAACCCTGTTGACAGTTTCTATACTAGTTACTTATATCAATATCAATATCAATATCCTGGGGTGTTGTAGAGTAAGAGTATATACTAGCGGGAAGTGCGGGCCAGTCGTCCCCCACGACGTCATTCAATGTCATGTCAAGACAAAAGACACGGTTAATTAATAGATTTTCCCTTTCAATTACATCAATAATAATTTAGTAAATATAGGCCTTGCCTGCTTTTATATCGCTGATTGGCGAGTGAGGCCGCGTGTCGAAGCTTCGAGAACCTTCTGCAGCAACAGCCCAACCGGACGTCTGCTCGTCATCTCCACCACCCACTCGCTCTCTTTCACCGACTATCAACGCTCCTATCCACTTACTTATACTGCCGATAGCTCTTCCTGCAACCCAATGCCTCTCACCAGTCTATAACGAGAAGCTAAAATCTCCGGAAAGGAAAAAAAAAAAGTCAATTCTGCGACTCTGCGAATACGCCAATCAGGACCGCCGAACCTTCTACTTCATTCGAGGGCTTTACGGCGGGGTTTGGTGGTATCGTGACCTCTCAACGTCACAGCTCACAGCAACCATCTTCTTTAAAAAGTGAGCCCAACCAGACACGGCCCAACAGACTTTCTCGTTGGGTCCTGCCTTTCGACTTTTAAAAAAAAAATTGCTATTACCTCTCGCTCGAACTTTCGTGAATAAACCCCACCACCATTATGGTTGCCGAGACCAAGCTATACGATGCTTTGAGCATCAAGCCCGACGCAACCCAAGACGAAATTAAAAAGGCATACAGGAAAAGCGCTTTGAAGCATCACCCGGATAAGAACAAGGATAACCCGAAGGCTGCCGATAAGTTCAAAGGTACGTACGCTACGTTTGAGTTGTTGCATATCGATACTAACGTTACAAAACTTGTAGAGGTTTCCCAAGCATATGAAGTCCTTTCAGACCCCGAAAAACGAAAGATATATGATCAATATGGATTGGAGTATTTGATGCGAGGAGGACCTGCCCCTTCTGCTGGGCCCAGCCCCGGTGCTGGCCCCGGTGGCATGCCAAGCGGTATGCCAGGTGGATTCAGCTTTCCCAACATGGACGGATCCCCCGGCGGAACTCGCAGCTTCCGCTTCCACACGGGACCCGGTGGTGCCAATGGCGGGTTTAATTTCAGTAACGCCGAGGACATTTTCAAGAACTTTGCCAAAGCCGGAGGTGGTGGTATGGGAATGGGTGGCGATGACGACGATCTTTTCGCTAATATTCTCGGTGGTGGACTGGGTGGCAGCCCGAGGTTTAGGACTTCGGGAGGAGGTGCTGGAGGCTTCAACCAGCGCCGTGCTCCGACCCCTGAGCCTCAAGTAGTCGAAAAGCCGTTGCTGTTGACTCTGGAGGAACTCTTTACCGGGACATATAAAAAAGTGGTCACTAAGAGCAAGACATTCGACTCGAGTGGAAAGCGGAATGTTAATGAGATCACTCTGGAGGCCAATATCAAACCTGGGTTGCGAGCTGGCTCCAAGCTCAAATACAAAGGAGTGGGCGATCAAGAAGAGGGTGGTCGACAAGATGTACACCTGATTGTCACAGAGGTAAGAAGACCCCTACAATACCAAAATACCAAGTAAGGCTTTTAGACTAACAAATCGCACAGAAAGAACACCCCGTCTTCAAGCGCAGCGGCGACAACCTGATCGCAACGGTCGATATCTCCCTGAAGGAAGCCCTTACCGGATGGGATCGAATTGTCAAGACAATCGATGGCAAGTCGATTCGCGTCGCCAAACCGGGACCTACGCAACCCGGCCACGAAGAGCATTTCCCTGGTCAGGGCATGACGAATTCCAAGAAGCCAAATGAGCGAGGAGACCTGATCGTCAAGGTCAACGTGAAATTTCCAACAAGCTTGACCGCTGCACAAAAGGAGAAACTAAAGGGTATCCTCTGAAAAGGGGATTTTAAAGATTTTAACTTGATGATTCTTATGATTTTGAATTGTTTTGCATGATTCGGCGTTGGCTCAGCGGGTATTTTTCTTTCTTTTTCGTTGTAAATGTTGTGAGCGTGGCTATCAATCGATATAAATTAATCAGCCCACCACTTGACCATATTGGAAACCTATCTATGAAATAAGAATTTTAAATCATACATAGCATTGAACCCGTGTTTATCAATATATCCAACTAGATTAGTTAATTTTATATAGAAATAAAGAGTCACTAATCAATATACGTTACAGTAACATTTGAACCGTTGACGCATCGGGTGAGTCACCAGTTGACATTTCAGTACACATTAGACGAACTGTAGCTCTCTACATGTAATAACTAGTTGACGGGGACGGAAAGAAGAAGAGTCACGCTCATGACGTGCCTTTGGGGGATAGATATTCTTTTCTCAAGATACTACACAAACGTCTACATATCTCGATTTCTACCAAATATGTATTCTTTTAAAACTACCAACAAATCCAACATGAGTTATTTTCCCTTTATGAATAATCTGCCTCCGAATCCAGGATTCATCCATGAGCAACTACGGCATGCCTTTGCTGAACCCTATGTCCAAACCCGCTTCGATGACAAACAACTATCCAGCTTCGTGAAAACCGGCAACGATGCCCAAACAGTTAGTTCCTGGGAATCAAAAATCCCAGCGAAAGAGCTGTCCCGCGTTTACAGCGCGCTAGACACGAAACAATACCAAGACTGGCTCAACCTCCCTCGCTCGGGGAAGCTGCTTGTCCACTGGACGTATTGGGACTCGGGGCCGAGAGTCGGGTTCCAGCATTCCCCGTTGTGCGCCCTATGTGACAAGATAGTTTCGACCTTGCGGTTCAAGAGGGATTGGCTGGTGGTGCAGTGGAATTGTGGTCAGATATACAGCACAGAGGCGGGCAGTCCTCATGCCATGCTAGTGAGCATCCTGGGTCAACTACTGCTACTTGGTCAATACGAGTTTGGGGATACGCACGAACTGGACTTGCTCGAGAACGCAGCAAGAAATTTCTGTAGCATTGAATGGCTGACGAGTCTGATACGGATGCACTTGCAGATGCTGCCAGAGAGCAAGACGGTGGTTGTTGTCGTCGAGGGCGTGGACCTGTTCGACACCAGGGAGTTTCAGTATTTCCGAGGCGCTACTTTGAAAACGATGGATTTCTTGTTGCATGAAGTGATGGTCGACAGTACCATACGGGCGAAATTCAAGGTGTTGATTGCTAGTGCGCCGGCGCCGAGTTGGTATGCTGTGTTTAAGCCAGAGGAGACTGTGCAGCTGGTGGGTCCGCCGCCAGTAATTAATATAGCGAGTCCTGGGATCCAGGAGGTGCCTGGTAAAGGGTGTTTAATAGACCTTGTCACAGGCTCTAAGCATTCTCCATTTTTTCCGGTAGAACTATATAGACTCCGTATATAGTTCTGCATGCATGCCGTTGCCGAAATACATATATATAGCTTCAAATGTACCAATTGGTTGTTCACACTTTAAGCTCCCCTCCCATTCAAACCTTTCAGTATCCTCATAATAAGAACATAATTGAAGATATCGTTGGTTTTCAATGTATACAACCGCAGACATTTCTTCACATGACGAATAGTAAATACATCAGGTGAGCTGTCAGATCAAGCTTGGTCAAGTTAGTCGTGTGATGCAAGGGCGAATCACATCCCGCCCAGGCCGACCCACCCGTACCGCCGCGCATCATCGGACATGTGCATTTAATATCAACATGTCGGGACCCCTCGACCTCCTCGACCTCTAGGATCTCTTTTCACACACACCTAGCTGCGAGCTTGCACAGCCTTGACAATGAAACGCAGAATCACATACCTGACAGCCGCCAACGCGCCCTTTGACCCCTCGAAACAAGCTATACTGAGCAAAAAGAGCTTGTCGATTCGAGAGCTTGATGCGGCCAAGGAAGAGCGCTTCACGTTTGGAGCTGCAGAGCTGCCGGATGAGGTGAGTGCTCTTTATTATTAAAAATCCAATTATGCTAATAGCTGAACTCTTCCACAAGTAGCTGTCTCAAGCTCTGACTGCGACGCACGAGTTTCATATTCGATGGGCGACGGAGCGGAATTATGATGCCGTTTCCCCGTTTCTGAGCAGAGTGTCGCCGGGTTTGCATGTATACTATACGCCATTAGATAACAAGGGAAATGAGGATAATTCAGCGTACGTGCGGAATGTTATAACGCTCTGAAATGTGCTTGAGTTTTGACGTCCTGCAGAGACCAGCTGTGCCCCTCGTTAAGGGAGTTATTTGGAAAGGATATAAAGTGCCACTCGCTTCAGGTAATCGAATATCCTAGAGCTGTATTCTGGGATCTATTGCTGATAATTATAATATTTGCAGGAGTCGTTCTCACAACCCCCCATCTTATCTTCGAGATTCTCGTCTGCCGCCTCGCTCCAATTACACAGCGTCCTCCCCTCGATAAGCCAGTTCGTCGAAAACATCAAGCGTTATACTTGCAAATCGACAGATGCAGAATGTGCCGACCGAATATCGGCACTGGAATCTGCGGATTCTGTGGACATTGACTATGACGCTATATCGCACACATTGACCATCTCAGCTTTTTGGTCTCAGCCGCTTCCTGGAAATAGAGGTTGGACCGAGATTATTGGCAAGTCCTCGAATGCTGTGTCAGAGAAAATAGAGGTTGGGTTGTTGGCGAGTGAGAGAGCAGTAGACCAAGAGGATTTATCGCTTGGTGGTTTTCTGGCTGTGGTGGGAGAGACGGACAAACTGAGTATGCTCTTGCAGAATGCACATGGAAATGAAAAACTGACAACGAGAAAGAACCGACCCTGTTTTCGTTTCCCGCTCGACACCACCCTCTCCAGGACGGGGCTACATACACTACAACCCTTGAAACACCTACGGGTCTACATCCTACCTTGAAGATTTCGTTGTCCCCAACTGCTCTAGCTCGCCCACCCGCTCCTGAAGATGCTGCTTGCGCATTGCACTCCTACCTGACACTCCCATCTGTGATATTTGCCGACAAATACCAGCTATCTACAACCGATGAACTGTTTCTCAACTCACACAACCTCGTCGCTCTGAGGGCGATGTCTGGCGAGACCGACCTGGAAGCTCCTAACTGGGTTCTTCCTCAATGGGGGTCTAATCTGCTTCTCGAACTCGCCAGTCCCAAAGACGAGCAGGCTGCGGATATAACCCATACCTGGGACGTCACCATCCCACTGCATCTCCGGTACCTGAAGCCTTCGGGAGACGGAATTCAACAAGCCTCTCTACCATGGCCGGTCGTTTTCTGGGCTTGCACAGCCGACGATGGCACGAAGATGGGAATCAACCCCTTTGACCGCGTGAATGTTGGCTATGACGGCCTCTTTGGGCCCAAGACCATGTTTTTCCAGCTCCATCCAGACACGCAGAATAGCTCCGGGCTTGTAGCAGAACTCCCGGTGCCAGTGCTGCAGACGGCCGAAGGTGACGTGGCGTGGTTTGCAAAGACGGTGAATCAAGTCGAGCTCGGCACGGTCGTGGTGATTGTCTTGGGCTTTGTGTGGGTTCTCTGGAAACTGGGGGCGGTGGTGAAGTCTTCTACGACATCTGACCGCCAGTCGCGAGCTGCTGAGAAGAAGAAGACATAGACTATACCTTTATAGCAATTGTGAATCCCATGCTGCAACAGCTATGAAGATCATCGCCAGCTAGTAAACTGTTGGAGTAATAGTGAATGTTGATAGCGTGAGTCATCCGAATCGGAAGCCCAAAAGAGGTGGGGCTGGCGTAATCGCAAGCTCCTGATTGGCCGCGGCGCGTCGATGCCTGAGAGAGCGGTGAAGGGTGCGCGCCCCACCCGGCGTATCTCCGTTGCCGGCGAAGAAAAGTTTTAAGCTAAAAGTCCCGGGCCGGTGACTCTCGCTCTTTCTCTCTCTCTCTTTTCCCCAACCTCCATCCACTTCCTCCCGAAACACTTCAGTCAAAACATTGCTTTCTCATCTCGATTGTTTGCTTCGATTCTTTAATCGTCACTTGAAATATCCCCCCCAAATACTGGTCAGATCATAGAAACCGCGCTTATGCGTGTATTCGCTTCCACTTTCACCTCGCAGGTAAGAGATGCCTTTCACTCGTGTCTCGTGCCGGCACTCCATTGTTTTTGAAGCCTTTTGCTAACTGAGCGTTTTACAGGACTACATTTCGGGTATGGCTTTACTTTCACGTCCTAGACACGTGCTGTCGTGGTGTGGGCTAGTACTAACAAACAATGTTTAGACCACCTCTGGAAAGCTCGCATCAATTAATTTGAGTCACCTCTCTCGATTCCACCTTTCACACTCTCATCATGTTCGCCCGATTCATCTCCAAGACTCCCGTCAAGCCTACCTCGGTGACCTCTGTCAAATTGAACTTTGCCCAGAGCCGATTCCTGGCCACCGTGAACCCCAAATTTGCCGCTCGCCCCTTTGAGCCAGCCACTTTTACCATCCGCAATGGTCCTGTCTTTCACGGCAAGTCCTTTGGTGCCAACACCAACATCTCTGGTGAAGCCGTGTTCACCACCTCCCTGGTCGGATACCCTGAATCCTTGACCGATCCCTCTTACCGCGGCCAGATTTTGGTTTTCACCCAGCCGCTGATTGGCAACTACGGTGTGCCATCAGACGCACGGGACCCCAATGGCCTTCTCAAATACTTTGAATCTCCCAATCTGCAGGCTGCCGGTGTTGTTGTCGCCGATGTTGCTGAGCAGTACAGTCATTGGACTGCCGTCGAGAGTTTGGGCGAGTGGTGTGCTCGCGAGGGCGTGCCTGCTATTTCTGGCGTCGACACCCGTGCTATTGTGACCTTCCTCCGTGAGCAAGGTTCGTCGCTTGCCCGTATCACCGTCGGTGAAGAGTACGACGCCGATGAGGACGAGGCCTTTGTCGATCCCGAGCAGATCAACCTCGTTCGCCAGGTCAGCACCAAGTCCCCGTTCCACACCAGCGCCGCCAACCCCGAATGCCACGTCGCTCTCATCGACTGTGGTGTGAAGGAAAACATTCTGCGCAGTCTCGTGGGTCGCGGTGCCAGTGTCACTGTCTTCCCCTTTGACTACCCGATCCACAAGGTTGCTCACCACTTTGATGGAATTTTCATTTCCAACGGCCCCGGTGACCCAACTCACTGCCAGGACACTGTGTACCACTTGCGTAAGCTTATGGAAACCTCTCAGGTCCCTATCATGGGTATCTGCTTGGGTCACCAGCTGCTTGCCCTTGCTGCCGGTGGTCGCACCATCAAGCTCAAGTACGGTAACCGTGCTCACAACATTCCTGCGCTCGACCTCACTACTGGTCGCTGCCACATCACTAGCCAGAACCACGGTTATGCTGTTGACGCGGATACCCTGCCTAGTGACTGGAAGCCTTACTTTGTGAACCTGAACGATTCCAGCAACGAGGGTATGATTCACAAGTCTCGCCCGATTTTCAGCACACAGTTCCACCCTGAAGCCAAGGGAGGTCCTTTGGATTCGTCCTACCTCTTCGACATCTACCTCGACAGTGTCGCAAAGTACAAGAAGAGCCAAGCTGCATTCCACCCTATGCGCGAGAGCCGCCCCAGTCCCTTGCTGGTTGACCTCTTGCCCAAGGAGCGTGTCGGTGTTGCGCCTACTACCGGTGCCCTCCGTGCTTCTTCTGCTACTGCTCCGGCCGCTCCTGCTGCCGCTGCCGCTGCCTAAGTCGCTTCGTTCTACGTGTATTCGCTCAGGGTTGGTATGGAGTATGGTTCTTTGTTTTGTGACTTGTGTATTGAAATCTGGTTTCTTGTTTATTCATAGTGCAAATAGTTTATTTACAAATGCAATGAAAAAAGTGCACATTTGATATTTGGATTTTGGATTTTAGTAACTGGTAGCAACTTGGAATTGTTCAGCATTAGATATAATGCTTTACCAAGAGTCCCTAATTTTGATTCATGTAGGTAGTTAGGTAGTACTATAGTACGCAGTGGTATCATCCCCCGACCTCAACACCAGTGACCAATCCATCCACCGTTCATAATGCTAGAAACCACCCCACCCCTATTAACCCAATGATAAAAGAACATGCAACGCCATTGACCTCGTATCTGGACGAGGGAAGATATTTATATAAAAAAAAAAGTACAGTTCGAAATGAAACGAAGCAAACAAAACAGAATCCGAGAAAAGAATATGCCGGATGTTCGCTTGATGGCTTGCGAATGCTGAACAGGAATGAGAAATTAAAATATGTATTGTACAGGCTTTTGTAAATGTACTGAGAAGAAAAAAAAAGAATGAAGGGTAGAAAAGGTTCGTGACGTCGTATGAAATGAATTAGAGTGACAGCTCGCTCATATCTGAGAGTCTATAGTGGTGGTCGCCGCCTCAACAGCCGAGACAGGAGCGGGAAGGCCATGCACAGGATGGTTTGTCGAAGAAGTGTTGTTGTTGCCGCTCAGGTTCGAGAACAAGGTGAATGCTTCGGCTGGGCTTTCGGCGGGGGGTTCTTGTGTTTGGGTGATGCTCGCTGAAATCATGTCTGGTCGGGTAGGTGGCGGACCAGTGTAGCTGAGATCCGCGCTGAGAGCTTCGGTTGCTGCTTCCAAGGCAGATGCGAGGCCATTTTTGGGGTTGTTCCACGCGAAGTTGGGGCGTGATGGGAGTGGGTGTGTCGGATGCATCAGGTTGTTATTGACATTAACGTTGTTGGCGAAATTGGGAAAAGGTGCGTGTTCAATATTGCTGTTGCCATATGCTGCTGGCATCGCTGGCATCGTGTTCGTCGACACATACATTTCAGCCATTTTCTTTTCATATGCAGCAAAATCAGACTGTCTTAGAAGCTCCAGTTCGAGTTCTTCCTGAATCTCCTTCTGTTCGTCTTCGGTCAGTTTCTCATTGTCTTCGCGGCAGAATGTTTCGGTCAATGCAATATTCAGAATAGCCGCAGATTGTTGCTCGCTCTGCAAGATCTTATCGAGAACTTCACGGTCTTTGCCAATGTATTCGGAGAAATCCTCTCTTTCGACATCTTTCACAGGGAAGAGGTAATCTCCCAAAGACTTGGAAGCCGAGCGCTCAACGTTTTTCTTGTCAACAACTCGCATAGCCAGCTGAGTCTTGAAGATCGACTTGTTGTGTATGATCTCTTCAAATGTCCCACCGGAAAGGAATCGGTAAATGTAAACCGGTTTGTTTTGGCCGAGGCGATATGCCCGAGCTACCGCCTGCTCTTCCCATGTTGGATTGAAGCCGAAATCGAAGATGATTACACGGTTGGCACCAGTGATATTCAGTCCAAGTCCTCCAGCACGCGTGGAGATGAGGTAGACTTTGATATCTGGATTGTTATTGAATTCTTTAATCGCTGCCTGGCGAGTTTTAACGGCAGTACTGCCATCCAGTCGATTAAATCTGACTCCAGACAGACAAAGAAGTGCCTCGAGATAGTCAAGTGTGGGGATACTGTGAGAGAAGCACAAAATCTTGTCGCCAACGCGGACCGACTCCTGCACGATTTTCTGGAAAATCTCGGCTCGGTGAGAGTATTTTGGGTCGTCGAGGTCTGTGTATTTTGAAAGAATCTCTCTCTGAAGCGCCAGCATTGCATCGTTAAAGCCAAGTGAGCTGAGTGGTACTTCAGCCAGAGACACCTCCTGGTCAACATCATCAAACCCTACTTTGGACGGTTGCACCTCGGCTCGTTGCTCGAGCTTATTGTAGAAACAGGCAGGATGGTTGCAACATAATCCTAACACAGCAAGCCACGAAAGAATAGCCGTCGTTGTTGGCGATGTGCCTGACTTCTCAGCCAGGAGAGATCTTGCATATCCGTTATAAGCCTCCTTTTGAACATTTGTGAGAGGAACAGTGATGACAAATTCCACTTTTCTCGGGAGACTCCCCTCCAGCACAGAGATATCTGCTCGACTGATTTTGGGTGTCAAAATTTCCTTCAAGACCTGAAGCTTCTTGAGAGACCTTCGTTGTTCTTGATAAGTGCTGTCGAAGAACAGACCCTGTTCAATCGGCTCCAGATATTTCGCTTTAAAAACAGTAAGATGATCCAAGTACTTTGGTGATATCCAGTTCACCATTGCGTAATAATCCATCAGGTTGTTAGCCAGCGGCGAACCAGTAAGAGCGATGCGACTTCTTGATTCTATCATCGCTGCAGCTTGGGCAAGTATGGAATCCTTGTTTTTCATTTGGTGAGCTTCGTCTGCGACAACAATCCGAGGGCCGTTCAACACCTGGTCTCGAACTTTACTGAAAGCTTGAGTTGGAGCTTGAGCTTCCGGGGCTGACTTTGGTCCCTTTCGTGGTTTGGGTTCAACCCAGGTCCGAAAGAGATAGTAACTTAAAATCAGAATACCCCCTTCCGAGTTCCATGCGTCGACAGTAGAGAGTCTAACTTCAGGAGGATCTGCCGAGACAACTTTGCGTATAGGACCTAACCCATGCTCCTTTGGTGTCCACATCAGAAATTCTTCATACCAGTTCTCGATAAGCGATGGAGGACACAATATTAGTGTCTGAGAACGATGGAACCATTCGGGCACTTGCTTGCGAATTGCTGGGTCGGAAGAATTTACCGCAGCAGCAATAGTAACCAACAAAGATATCCTAGCCAAAAATTAGTTGCAAAAAAACAAAATATACGAAAGGTGAAAATTACACTTGCATGGTCTTGCCCAAACCCATGGTATGTGCCAAGAGACAACCATCGCGTTTCTCATTCTGAATAAGTTCACGCCACATAAACTGAACTCCCCCGAGCTGATGAGGTTTAACCCGTCCGCCAATGTGAGGGTGAAGGAAAATCGTCGGCTGCTCAAAGCTCACAGGTTGATGCTCCGAATCCGTATTGCTGACACCAACGAGCTCCAATCGCTGTTCTAATTTCTTCCGTTGCTTCTCTTGTACCTCAACCCGCTGTTTCGCTGCCGCTTGCCCACTCTTCACAGCTTGGTCTTCTTTCACGGGTCTCTTTCTCTTCTTATGAGGTGATAGAGAAGAGGGCAACTGTTGGTCGTCATCGGAGTCTCCTGTGCTAGAATTCGTAGCCTCGTTCTCTTTGGTCTCGAATGGACGAAGAAGTTCAAAAAGTTTTTCTGTAAATTTATCAAAAGTGACGGTCTTGTTGGGGTCGCGCACTTTGATATTAATAGAAGCATCTATGACGAGACCTCTATTAATACCCGAACTTTTCAACTGCTGGCAAGTGACCCATCCAATGTAAAAGACCGTGGCTCGTAAAACCAAATCGCTTTCCGGGCCATTCAAACCGCGAACGGACCGCTTGCTCTTCAAAAGAGCCTTGATGCCAGCTCTACAAAGACTCCTGAATCGTCCTTCCGGGTAAGCAAGGAAGGTATCGATTAGCTGGGTACGCTCGCGTCGAGGAATAAGGTTAATCATCTGTTTCAAGAGCGCCGTGCGGTCTTCTTGGGTCGGTTTTTCCTTTTGAACCCTTGACCCACTTTCATTCGTTTGAGGGGGCTCCTGTTTTTTCCCGCGATTTGTTGGAGAGCCGAAACTAAGCTTTGGTAGAGAATTCTTTTCCCTTGTCTTATTTAAGAGCCGTGTTTCCGCATGGGCAAGATCTACCCTTGCTGGGCTTCCAGTCAGGTCAATAACCTCAACGTCTTGACCTCTAACTTTCATAGTAGATTGGGGTGTGCCCAATTGGGGCGTGGCCATGTTACTCTCGCTTTCGTCTTCAGACGACAGATAGAACCCACACCGAGGTTTACTGTTCGCAGGGTCATCAGCATTGTTTTCATGGCTGCCATCCTTGGCACTTTCGCCAGGAGACACATTCCTTGGGCTAGGTTTGGCGGGACCTTGTAAATCAGTGACAGGCTGAGGAATTGGTGTGGGCTTTTTGCGTGCTGTATCTTGCGCAGGAAGTTTCTTTTCTCCGTCATGAGCATCGGCTATCATATCGTCCACAATAAAATCGCCAAGGCCGTCATCCCCGGAATCAGAATCAAGGGATTCTTCGTCAGGCTGGGCTTTGACAACCTTCTTCTTAGGCTTTGTAACCAAAGGTGGGAGAACTCTCGGGGGACATTGTGGTGACTCAAGCACGGAGACGCGCCATTTCTGGGTTTCGATTCCAAATACTGTTTGCTCCATACTTTGGCATTGGTTCGAGAGAGGCAATCGTTCAGTCCACTCATGGGCATGTAATTCTTTCTTTATTTTTTCCAGTCGCGATACAAGACGCTGAGTCTCATCCAGCGAACCTTTCATCAGCGAATTTCGGCATTTGTTTCGAAGAGCATTGAGCCATAGGCTATGTGCCTCTATTTCAAGTTTTGGGAGATGTTTGGTCCTCCATTTCTCTTGATAGCTCTTTATGCATTCTTCAATCACCGCACCAATAATTTGAGGAGAAAGGTGCTTTGGCCGGGCTTTTGCTTGTAACGCCAACTCCTCTTTCTCTCTAACCATCTCATTCCATGTATCTGAATCGTAGCCACCTTCGGAGCCGGATTCCCCAAACACAGGGTATAAGTCGTCATCATCTTTGACGGGATACTTTTGCAAGAGGTAATTGTACTCATCTTGTCCCTTGACACTCGACACAGGGTTTTTAGAGTGTGGCAAGACGGCATCATTATCAGTCGTAGACTCCATGGTGACAGTAGTCCGGTCTCCATCTGACGTGTACAAAGTGAAGAAACGGGGTTTGTCAGAGCCCACTTCATAATTGTCGTAAGGGAAAACAGCCACTCGACTAGACCCATCCTGAGAAGGTAATTTGACCGTCGGCTTTCGAGAAAAGCAAAAAAGCTTCCGTTTTACATACAGCCGTTGGCCCGTTGAGCAATTCGAAGGCAACATGGCCCAGTTGTCCTGCTTCACGTCGGTCTGGATGGGATAGAAAATACTGGCAGGTTCAAGCTTTTGAGGACCTATATACCAAGTACTAGGATCCTGAAGTTGTATTGCGGCTGGAGCTTCGTCGGAAGGCTCTTTTGCAACAAGGTCAAGCTTTCTCCGTTTTTTGCCGTGTTCATCCACGTGTATGTGTTCATGTTGGCGGATTTGAGGGGATGAATGGCGAGATGTCGTTTCTTGAAGGCTGGATTTAGGCAGAGATGGTCTCACGCCCGTTGTTTCGTTCAATCTGGGTGATGGTGATGATTGAGTCATCTGTAGGCTGGAAACAAGTTGATCATTTGCTAGTCTATCTCCTTCATTTGTGGATTCAATGCTGTAAATCATAGATGCTGGACGAGAAACATCCGGAGGAGCTGACGCTGTGACCTGGTTGAAGATAGCATGAGAGTTGTACATGAAGGGTGACGGCATATGATGGTTCATGATAGGAGTCATTGCAGCAGCTTGATAGAGGCGTTCTTGATTTAGAACCGCCTGGTATTTGGCGGAAGTTCGTCGCGCATATTGTATTGCCCTATCAACACTGTAGAAGGGCCCCTCGTGCAACTTTAGACTAGACCTAAAGAAAGCCTCAAGGCGCCCATTGAGCAAGACTTCTCCGGTGATACCATGCTCGCGAAGAGCAGACTCAAATGGTTGTCGATCTGGCAGGGGACTGGGATTTTTTGATGAAGTCCATGGAGTAGATGTGTTGTAGCACAGGTACTTCACGACCTGGTCGACAGACCAGTCAAACGGATCATCCTGACTGTGATCCATGGCAGCCAAGAAGTGAGGAACGACAAGGCCAGGTTTTCTCCATTAGAAAACGAGTCATATGAAAACTGGCTTCACTTTCTTCCCCATTGGTGATACTAAGAAAGATTTCTTTCACTTCAAATTAGATGTATTGCATGAAACATCCGACGCGTACAACTAAGCCTTTAAAGGATCAAGAAGCAAAGAGTTGACGGCACTCGGTTTGTCGAGAGAGCAGAAAGGCCAGTCGAACAGGCCGTTTGCACGTCTGATGCGTGAGAGCTTCAAAGTCGAGATGGTTTCTTGGCTTCAAACGCCACTTCCGGTTGGCGGCCGCCGACCGCGTCTCGTGTCGTGGTGCTTTTTCTGCCGGCAGAATTAGGCGGTGACGTGGGGGATTGCGACAATTATTAATCGGGAAGGCGGGGTCAATCGAAGGTTGCCCTCTCTAATTCTCAAGAAAACGTCAATTGTGCGAGTGTGATAGCTTGATTTTCAGAATGGGGGAGTCTGTACACGCTACTTACCCTCCTCGATTAACCGAGGCGCAGGAGCAGTTTTTGGTTTCGACGATCAAGGACTGGACGATCCAGAATGGCCTTACTGTGAGACCGCCAGCGACATTTGTTTCTCAGGATGCAGTCTCTAGAGGTGTCCTCGCTACGAATGCGCCGGTTACACTATTTCCTAGCCCGTTTCCTCAATCGTCATTTGAAGAAGCTAGAGCAGTTCAGAAAACATACAACAAGCTGTACGCAGATATAACACGAGACGAGAAGTGGCTGGGGGAGATTATTCAAGAGTGAGCACTTCCCAGGAATTTGAAATATAGACCTGCTAGTCCCGTATTGAGTTCAGCATTTGTTCCTGCAGTAGTTGACCGTGTCGTAGGCTTCTTGATGTTGACGACTTTGTCTCGGGTTTATGGAAAGTTCATGATGCTGTTAAAAAGGAAGGATATGTCCAAAATCTGTCATTGGGTCTATTCCGATCAGACTACATGGTACATACTCCACCGGGCTCGGAGAATTCATCTCTGAAGCAAGTGGAATTCAACACGATCTCGTCATCTTTCGGTGGACTATCCGCGCGTGTGGCGGCCTTGCACTCAGAACTGCTCTCGTTCCCCCCTGGCCAATTCATTAATTATCCCTCGCACCCATTGCTTGACGGAAGAGTCCCTCCGAAGAACACGGCTGTTGAGACTTTGAGCGCAGGGTTGGCAGCGGCTCACAATGCATATGGTCCTTCCAAGAGCTCGCCTTCACTTCCTCTATGCATTATTTTCGTCGTCCAAGAAGGCGAGCGCAATATCTTTGACCAATTGGCGCTCTCGACAAGGCTATCAAACTTTCATAAGATTCCGGTTTTCCGGTTAAATACCACAGACATTCTAGATTTGACGTCTATTCCAGACTCCAATTCTTCACGTCCTTTGATATATACTCCGCCTCATTCTCCGTCTACATCTTTTGAAGCTACAACGATTTATTTGCGAGGATTCTACGCGCCGACTGATTATACATCGGACCGAGACTGGGCTGCTCGACTCCAGCTCGAACGTTCTGCAGCCATTAAATGTCCTACGGTGCTCAATCAGCTTTCCGGTTGCAAGAAAATTCAGCAGGTCCTTGCAGATCCCAACCGATCAGATCATCTTTCAAGGTTTCTCCCTCAGGGAGATTCAGATACTGCTGACACGCTTCGCCGGACTTTTGCACCACAGTACGATCTCAACGAAAATGGGCGAGGCAGGGAGCTTGCTCTGAATGCGGAGACGGCGGCGCTCCACGTGCTCAAGCCCCAGAGAGAAGGTGGAGGGAATAACATCTACAAGACAGCCATACCCGACTTTCTTCGGTCTATTCCTGAAAAAGACTGGAAAAGTTGGGTTCTGATGGAGCTGATCCAGCCCCCGAGTGATGCCAAGAACGTGGCGCTTCGCAGCGATGGGGCAGTGATTAGTGGAAATGTTGTTAGCGAGTTGGGCATTTTTGGCACTATATTGTGGTCTACGGATGGCCAGATCCTTCATAACGAAGAAGGCGGATGGTTGATGCGGACAAAGGGCAAGGAGAGCGACGAGGGCGGCGTGGCAGCGGGGTTTTCATCCCTAGATAGTGTTATCCTTTATTAGAGCGTGAATTATATAGCTTTAGATGATTTATAATCTACTTTGTATACTTGATGAGCCTGCTTCACTTCAGTATAAGATAGAGGTTTTATTCTAAATTCGTGCGTGGTAGTCAAAATTGAACCGATGGTAGAAGATACTGGTTGACCGCTTCACACCCATTATCAAGTGATAAAAAGACCAATTGAAAAACTGATATTGATAGTACAAAACCATTATTGTTTTAGAGCCAATATATGGATCCTCAGACGCAAATGATCACATGCAGAGTACAAAGAAAGAGCGGCGTCTGCCAGCCAGCCTCCCAGTGGGGCATAAAAATCCAACGTTTCACAAAGACTTTCTCTAGCATATGGTCTGTTTGTATTGTTAATTATAGAAGAGTAATCCCCGTATATGGACTAGCTTCATGGCGGTGACAGGCAGGGAAAGCCCTGTAACAAAAGTGACGTCGTCGAACTCGGTCTTCCATTACGCCGAAGTTTAGCCCTATCATGCTTATAATGCTACTCGATATGGATTTATAGTAAACTAACTCGTCTTGTTTTAACAGTGATGTGTGTAAGAATACAGGCTGATCAGTCATTTCGGAGATTAATTTCTTCCAATCGTCACTCTGGTATTTGGAACTTGAAGAAAGCTAGGTCTCCTCCTTCGGGAGGCTACAGAAAACGATAGACCGATGAGCGGTCAACCGGCGAGAATGTCTAATTATTCCAGACCAGCAATCCAGGCCCCTGTTACGTACTGATAATGAATGGCATTGGCTTACGCGTTCTTGTCAACAAGAATCGTTTGTGTCGGTTGTTGAAATTGGACGCGGAGACCCCAGGCTCCACCGCGGTGAGTGCCTCAAGATTGACTCTAGCTCAATATGATCCACTTCAGATGTGGCCCCTGAATTGAGGACCCTTTCTCCAGGTCTCGTTTGCGGGAAAGTCTAGTCCGAATTACGGAGTAATAACTTTAACATCAGCCTCCGGTTTGCAAGTGATTGACCGCTACAGATGACCTGAGGATACACCGTTCTGGAAGTTGTGCTACCACGTGTAAGGAGATACAATAGAGAGACAGCCTCGTTGTCACTTGGAGGAGAAGATTGTTGCACAGTTTTGCATTTGTATATCAATTCAGACCAGCCATTTACCAGGATATAGCCGTGAGGTTTCAGGCTCCTTTATGTTGACTTGCTCTGTAGCCTGCCCTGAACACCAGCTGAATAGAGAAATAGAAGTATTTATCGTATAATAGAGAAGCGGTATAGACAGGCCCCATCAAATTGGCTGGCTGGACTGACTCGGGGCGTTCTTTGTTTGCTTGCTGCAAATCTGATGTAGTCACGCGACAAGACACGATGTACCTGTGCCTCCGTTCCTTCCTGTTTGGGAACTGTCGTGAACGCCCCGCCTCCTTCCCTGCCTACATATCTATCTCTCTGGCAACCGCTCCTTGACCTTTTCTCTCTCTTCACCACCACTATCGTTCCTCTGCTTTCTTGTCAAGCTATCTTTACCACCTATCTTTACCACCTATCCCTATCCCCTATCCTTATCCCCTATTATTACCATCTATTCATTACCTATTTTTATCACTATCCTTAGAGCTTAGCTCATTGCTTGGTTCAAATGGAGAGTGGACAGTAAGTCGACTGAATCTGACCCGTACACATTCTTTATACTTACCAAAATTCTTAGTCGGCAGGCCGGACATGGCCATCCCACGTCTATGACAACCAAGGAGCTCGCTCGCGGACGCGGCGAGAATCTCACTGGAGAGTAAGTAGCCCCTGAACACACCCACAAGGGCCTTCACTAACTCATATAGGATCAAAAACCCCCTCGTGGGAATCTCAAAGACACAGCTAATGGCTGATGTCGAAGACTTTGCCCACGAGCACCAGCTGACTGAGATCCTCCCTCTCCTGAAAAAGGGAGCTTTGGTGGCCCAGAGCCCCAGGGAGTTTGAAAGCATCCAGGAACTGGACGAGAGCGAGCGTCAAGCTCTGCGTATGGAGGTGACTGGTCGCTGGAAGCACCCGTTCATCCTCTACTACACTATCGTTCTCAATTCCATTGCTGCTGCCGTGCAAGGATGGGACCAAACTGGTGAGTGATGACTGCTATTTGGGATTCTGTGTTTCTTACAGTTTTAGGGTCCAATGGTGCAAATCTAAGTTTCCAGGATGAACTTGGGATTCCCGACTCCAAAGGGGGCCCTTGTGACAAACTCGGTCCTGGCGTTTGCGATCGAAACCTCTGGATTGTCGGCCTTGTTAATTCTGCACCGTACATTGCCGTGTGGTTGCTGTAAGTTTTGACCATTGTGCTGTCTCTCAGACTGTGCTGTTCCTCTCAGACTAATTTTTCTATCTTTTTAGGTCATCCTGGTTTTCGGACCCCCTGAATCACTGGCTTGGTCGTCGCGGTGTTATCTTTATCGGTGCCATTTTCAGTGTCTTGGCTCCTATTGGATCTGCCACAGTTCACACTTGGCCACAGCTAATCGCTTGCCGTTGCCTGCTTGGTATTGGGATGGGGCTAAAGGAAGTCACGGTCCCTGTCTACTCGGCCGAAAATGCCCCTACCAACATCCGTGGCGCACTTGTGATGTCCTGGCAAATGTGGACGGCTTTTGGGATTTTCCTCGGATACTGTGCAAACCTTGCCGTCGTACACACAGGAGCAATTACATGGCGTTTGCAGTTGGGATCTGCCTTCATCCCTGCAGTCCCTCTTTTGTTTGGCATCTGGTTCTGCCCCGAGTCTCCTAGATGGCTCATGACAAAGAAGAAGCATGGACAGGCATACCAGTCTCTGCTGCGTCTGAGGAACACTCCGCTTCAGGCTGCGCGTGACCTTTACTACATTCACGCCCAACTGGTGCAAGAGGATGTTTTGCTGGAAGAAGCTGGGCTCTCGAAGTCCGCAAATTTTGTGACTCGTTTCATCGAGCTTGCGACTATTCCTCGGAACCGTCGTGCTGCTCAGGCGTCTGGTATTGTGATGATTGCTCAACAAATGTGTGGCAGTAAGTGATTTTCCCAGTGTTGACATACGCCCAGTGCTAACGTATATGTCTTTTCAGTTAATATTATTGCCTTTTACTCGTCGACAATCTTTTCTCAGGCCGGTGCTAGCAATGTCGCTGCTCTTCTTGCCTCTTGGGGATTTGGCCTGATCAACTTCTTGTTCGCGTTTCCCGCTATCAAGACCATTGACACGTTCGGTCGTCGAGGCCTTTTGCTGTTCACCTTTCCAAACATGTGCTGGACCTTGCTGATTGCTGGGTTTTGTTTCTGGATCCCCAAAGAGAGCGATGCCCATCTCGCCCTGATTGCCCTGTTCATCTACTTTTTCGCCATGTTTTACTCTCCCGGCGAAGGCCCTGTCCCTTTTACTTACTCGGCTGAGGTGTTTCCGCTATCTCACCGCGAGGTCGGCATGGCCTGGGCAGTTGCAACCAACAATTTCTGGTCCTCGATTCTTTCGCTTACTTTCCCATACATCCTCGACGCGTTCCACCCACAGGGTGCCTTTGGGTTTTATGCCGCGTTGAATCTGGTCGCATTCGTCTTGATCTTTCTCTTTGTGCCCGAGACCAAGCAGCGCTCGCTCGAGGAGCTGGATTATGTGTTTGCCATGACCACGCGCCGCCACGCTTCTTACCAGTTGTTCGAGGTGCTTCCGTGGTGGGTCAAGCGCTACATTTTTGGCCGCAAGAACGGCGCGTGCCCGGAGCTCTACAAGACCGAGTCGAGCCTTGCTATGCGCGAGATGCCAGGGCATGTGTGATCGACTCACCCACCAAGACGACTTAATCGTACGTCCTACTAGACTACGGTATGTTCGCAAGCTTGACTGACATTCTGTTTTGTCTTGCCTTTGTTTCTTTTGTTTGTTTTCGAGTGATGACGCTGCAAGTCTATCTTTGAGAAACTGCCTGTATTCGAGGACCATGTATGCTCCAAAGCAAGAATAGCATTAATGTCAAATGATAATCGGTATTGATCTACATCAACTCTTTCTTATTGGCCGGCGCTATGAGGCTGCCGTCAGTTCGGCTAGTTCAAAACCTAAAATTTATTTCGACATCAAACCATACCTCTAATTTTCTATGACCTTGCACTCACAAACCCCAAAAAATTTACGAGGTCCTTTTTTTTCTTTTTTAAATTAAGTGTATAAGATAAACCAACCTGCCAGCAACAGCAGCGACAACTTGAAAGCCATGGCAACAACACTGGACCACCAACAACCGCAGTCTTTACCAAACCAGCGCATCACATGCCGAAATCCGCAGTGGACATATCTCAAACTCGAACTGTACTTTTCTCCCTCCATTCCCTTCCCTCTATACTTGCAGCAAGTCTAATAAAATACAGAATATCCCATCCACACCCACAAAAAGAGAGCGAAACCCTCGACCCGCTCACAGCACGCACATACCTGACCGCCGCACTCTCCCAATTTCTGGGGCTGTTGGGGACGTCGATATCCATCGACATTCTCAAAATCGAGAGCTTGCCGTCGCCATCATCGCGCCAGTTACTATGGATCCGCGTCCCGCGCGATGATGCAGCTGCCGTGGTTGGCGCGTTGAGTTCGTGGGTTGGGCAGACCACCTCCTCCCCTGGCAGCAGTGGTAGTGGGAACGAGGGATCGGTTGCGTGGCGGATATGCGCAAAGGGGAATTTCCTGGGTGCGATTTTGCATGGTTCGGGGGAGGATGTTTTTGAAAATAGTTGATTTACATGTATTATTATATCGAATGATCTTAAATGAGTAAATGAAAAAAAAGAAAACCGAAAGTCAATCTCGTCATCATGTTGTATGCATGCTAGATAAAAAAAGAGAAAATGCCGCCTCTGAAAATTCAATCAATCTGTACACTTTTTTTTGGAAACAAGAAATAAAAACAAAAACGCCCCGACCAGACCCAGCCCAGACCTTGCACTGCTGATGCTATTACAATTTCACTCTAATTTGCCAACGCGAGTAGATGAATGCTATCACGCACTCGCCGACTCTTGCGTCATACACTCCACAATCGCATTTTTCTCTTCAATACTGTTGCCGTGCTGCTGATCCTTTTTCACAATCACCTTTGTCCGCAAGGCCGCGCGAATCTCCTCTACGCTGCGGTCCTTCCACTTCTCATACCCGTCCGGGCTCAGCGGATACAGCACTAGATTCTCGCTACTGCGCATGATGCGCTCCATCTTGGCGGGCGGGGTGGCTGTGATAATGTCGATTTCGCTGGCGAGTTGCTTGCAGTAGGAGTCCAGGGGAAGGTCGTTGACGTCGTCGCCAAAGGGGTTTTCGAGTTCGCGGCCGATGGCGACAAAGCTGAGGATTATGTATGCAGCCACTATTATCAATTGTTAGCTGGGTCGTATGTATATTTGTAAATGTAGGAGGACGTACCGACGGATCCCGGAATGGCGAGCCAGTTGAGTCCGCCGACTAGCTGGAACGGAAGAACCAGGATGTAAATCCAGGCGATTTGCGAAATGGCAATGCTGTATGCCTCTGGAAGAGGGGTGTCGCGCACTCGTTCAGCGCCGCTGAGGGCTTCGTTCAGCGTGGCTATCGCGGTGACTATACAACCATTAGGTCTGATATTACCAAAAGAGAAAGGGGGAGAACATACTGAGCTGCCCCTCATACGTCGCCGACGGAAACAATCCCTGCGTCGTGCAATGATTGACATATGTCGACAAATGATTCAAAATCTCAATTGGCAAATGGCCCAACGGCTTCTTCGCGCGCTTGAGCAGTTTGCGTGGGTTGGACTCGGCAAACGATACACCCAGGTACTCGCCCGTGGCCTTCCAGGGTGTCTTGTGTACTGGCTTGATCAGGTCGGGATCGTCGATGTGTGCGTCGCGCGCGAAAGTTTCGAGGTGCCCGACAAGGCCGATGAGGTCCTTGTAGGCAATGGCTGGTTCGAAGCGGAGGTTGTGTTTGACGGCGACGGCAAAGGCTTGGACAAGGTTTAGGGCGGTTCTAGATAGTCAGTAAGCAGAAAATAAAGTCGGGAAGAGAGGGATGATTACAGTTTGCTGAGAAGATCGTCCTTGGCGAACTCGCCCTCTCGTTCCCGTACGTGCAGCCATACGAGACGCGCAATGTTTCGTGATGTTTGGATCAATTGTGTCCAATATTTGCGGCCGTCACCATATCTAAGCCTGTCAGTGTTGATCTATGACAAAATTCCTGGAAGATGTACCGTTCGTAGGCAGTCGAGCTTCGAAACGACAATGCCAAACCGACGACGAAACCGAGGACGGTGAGAAGGATGCTCGACACCTCGACTGGAGGAATTAGTTTCGTAGTCTTTTTTCATATATAGTACGGAAATTAAACGACTTACGATGGTGCACGATGATGGAAATGCAGCTGATAACCGTCGACCAGACGCCAACAAAAACCAAAGGCAGTATCAAGCGCGGCAAGATGCTGCCGTGTATACGCAAAAAGGTCGGCCATTTCGTGTGTCTGCTGAGATCGCGGGGTCCGACCTGGTATCAATCAGCGTTATCCTCTCACTCTCTGTTGTATGAAAGATGACGTACAAAGTAATGGTTCAAGTCAACGGACAGATCGTCCAGCGGCGTCATAAAACTCCTGTGCGATTCGTGCAAGTCGGGCAGCGAGTGCTGTGACGACGATGGATGCGGCGAGTTCTGCTTTCGATGATGGGCGTGTACTGTGTTGGCGGGCTGGTTGTGGTGGTGGCTGTCGAACGCATCGTGGCCGTGGCCATGCACGTGTGCCTGCACTGGAGCAGGGCTATCGCTCGTCGCTGCTGCCGCTGTTGCACTTGAGGCTGCTGCGCCGGCACCAGAGTCTGCACCTCCGTCCATGGCGAGATAGATGGCAATGGTCTTGGATGTGGTCGGTCAAAATTAAGGACAGTCGAGAATGAAGAAAAGAAAAGCGGGCCAAAAAGAGAGGCAGAGCGAGTGACTTTATTTATAAAAGAGCGTAGTAAGGAGTGTAGTAAGAAAACAACTCGTCCCGGCCTGGCCGTCGTCAGCAAAGGCCTATGCCCAGGAGGATGGAGAAAACATCAGGAGACGGACGAGTGACAACGCTGGAACCTGGGGATGGTCGATCGAGGAGCGGGCCGTTTACCGTACATACAGGTTGTCACTTCAGCTGTACGGAGTAAAGTCGTATTCTTTACTGGTTGCGTGAAGCCAATTGGCAACGGCAACGGCAACGGCGGCCTGCAGCATGCGCGATAAAAATAGACTGTTACGCCGTTACACGCTGCCCGAGACAGCTCTAGCCGCGTGTTTCAGGGGACCGTTTCAGAATTGGCCAATCAGACGCCAAGAAGGGGCGGGAACAGCCGTACCGAAACTGTATTGTTACGCTTCAGCCGCGAGTCTAGACTGCTCTTTCTTTTTTTTCTTTTTTTCTTTTCTTCATCTTTTCTGTTTTCTTCTGACAGTGGCATTTTCGCTCCTATTCCACTATTGCTGTCTACTGTTGTAGATGGTTTTCTATGTGAAATAATGGCACACGTCATTAGACAGCGTATGGCTGCCACGATGTGCCACGGTGTGTCACGATGGCACCAGACACATTCCCCTGTGTATTAAAGGCAAGAGGATTCTGGCCATCGTTTCAGCTGCACCGTCTCCACCCATGACAACACACAAAAATACGGAGAATAATCGCTGTACGGATGTCGTATGCAGCTGCACGACGCACGTCAAGGGCAGGGCAATTATTAATCACCAATACGAGGTATTTATTATTTAATCCCCGAACCCCCTTATCCACATTTAGAAAGCCATTCGCATAGTTCTGGAAAATGTCCGAATTTTACAGAGCTGAGAGTATAAGCGCCGAGTTGTCAGTAAAAGCGCAGAATAAGCTTGATTGTTGAGGCTGAACCTCAGCCTGACAGTGCACCTAAATAAGAGTTCTTAGCATTTAGCAAGTTAGCAACTGGTCTCGCCCCGTGAATGAGGCCCCAGCTGGTACGTACGTACTCTGTACGGTACGGAGTTGCTTGGCCCCTGCGTCGGTGCGGCCCGACCAGTCGGTCAGTGACTACTCCTCAGTGTCAGGCTGAAGCTGTGCGCTTTAATAATAACAAAAATCGAGTACTTGCGAATAGTGACATGATTTGATTCGGTCGCTTACCACGATGTCTATACATAGAAAAAGTGTACTGCATGGGGTGACCACATGCAGTTGACGTGTCCTAGTCCGATATTCTCCTGCAGCTGATTACCATGATGCGATGTGATCAATATTATTCAATCATGGATGTGGGCGATTTTTTAAACTTTACATGTCAACCGGTTGCCGTCGCTTTCAAATGTTTTCTCCAAGGTTTTTTTCTCTCCCGAGGTAATATGTAGGAATACATCTGACATCGACAAGAAGCAAGTGACTCGTCTATCCAAAGTCCAAACTCAAACTCAAACATACTTTTGTCAGAACAAGAAAGTTGAAGAAATGAATAGAAAAACGCGTTTGGCTTAGTTTCCACGCAGATCAAAAAGTTATTGTCGTGAATACTGAATAATGGCAATGTTTTTCTAAAAAGCAAAAAAAAAAAAAAATTATTATGTCACCGGAGCACGGCGATGTCGGCGACCCGACGCGGACCACTGCCGAGACTCGGCTACTTGCCTGATCCGGCGCATCCACGATCAACACGAACCCAACAATATTTAACATGTTATTAAATAGTGTATGGAGAAATAAACTATAAACTCGCGAATGACCCCGGAATGGGGTCTGTCTGAGTTTGGTTTTATGGGAATGTGCGCTGTCTAAGCTTTATCGCAAAACTAGGTACAGAGTGCGAAGTACGGGTATGGGACTGATGCAAAGTTGGTTCCACTGGATCAGTGGTTCTGGGCGCAAATAACATGGCCGGAAAAGCCATTCAACCACTGGACGACGAGCTTGTCAAATAGTTTCTCTGTCCAAGCCCTTGGTCCCAGGATAGGCGCAGCTGAGCCAGCTCCCTGGGCGATCTGCAAATGCTGCCAGCCAATGGGAAACCATCTCCATCTAGTTGACGATAGCCTGTCGATCGGATCGAATTAGGTAATACTCCGTAGTTTGCGTCCCAATTCTTTGCTCTCAAAGTTGAATCAGCCCAACAAATAATTAACGCAAGCAGCGTAACTGAAACTGCACTTGCACATGGACCCTGCTCACCGGTGGAAGCCAACATCCGCGTGTCCGAGAACAAAGTTTATGTTTAACCGGACCGTACGATGTTGGCCAAGGATGCTGCGGTATATTCATGTGACAAGCCCAGGATATTTCGCCGCAACGCAGGCAAGCGACTCACTACGAGGGACTAGTCCCGTGATAGCGCGAGCCCTACTGTTTCTTAATAAGTTACTGTATATGGAATCGATGCAGGCCCGGCTGTTCGTTGCCGATTCGGCTAGCGCTGGTGTCTGTGCGACAGAGCAGCCCCACATGGCCCGGAGCCGGCTGCGGACTTGCTCGGGAGCGCGCGGTCATTGGCTGGTGCCGCGGGGTTGCAGAACCGGGTCCCTGTCAGGAACGCGCCCGTCCACCAATTAGCGCGCGCAGAAGGCTCGACAAAGTAAATGCACTAACTTTTTTGCACATTTCTTGCAGACTTGCACATTCTGTTGCTTGCGCTTCTCCATTCGAACCAGTGGAACGGAACAGGGTCGGCAGCTAGGCCTATAGGCGTGCGCTGCCACCCTTCTTAACCACGGAGTAGCGCCCCAAAAGGGGAAAGTATGTCCTGCGTGGCCACTCCCCCGGCTCCACCCGATGATGCCAGAACAGGAAGCCTGTTGATCCTGGGCGATTCTCGATCGATCGGATTCGAAGTTGACTGTCTCGTCTCGTCTGAGGTCCCTGCCACTGTGGTCCCTGGCCCTGGAGAGTGGGGAGTACGCTTACGTAGAGAGCGGCGAGGCGGAGAAGAGGCGCGCCCCCTGCACAAATTTTCAAAGTACCTGCCTTCGTTGGATGTACTAGTAGTCGTCTAGTACTAAGTGCAGCTGGATTCTTGCCTCCCCGTATCCAACGAGCAGATTAAATATGGCGCTGCCCCCCTGCTGGGCCGGCCCAGCGTCGTCAGTCGTCCCTGGATACCGTCAACACCAAATTTCTATAGAGATGCTCGCCCGTCGCCTCTAACCAGTCTATTGTGGTGCTGGACGCTGCCGTCAACTCGACTTTTTAACTCTCGAAACGCTCAAGTGATACAACCTCGGCTTCCACCATGTCTGATTTGATGCCCCCGGCCAGTGTCATGGCGACATGGCCGACGCCCAACTATGTCGACCCTGTTACGCGAGGTTCGGGCTTGTTGGTGGCCAACGCTCTGCTCTCGTCGATTTCGTTGATTGTGACCTCGCTGCGTGTGTATACGAGAGTGTGGATCACTGCTACTCCGGGCTTGGACGATGTCTTTGCCATTCTTGCTTTTGTAAGCTCGAGTCTGAGTTGAGACCATAGTATGGTTACTGACTGATATCGTAGCTGTCTGCCATCGCCATGAGCACTGTATCTTCCCTGGCCGACGCTCGATATGGCTGGGACCGGCATATCTGGGACGTCCCGCTGACATGGATGCCCGACACGCTCAAGTGCCGCATGCTGTTCCAAATCACCTTTTCGCTGGCTTCCACGCTGACCAAGATCTCGCTTCTGTGGTTCTGCCGTCGTATTCTGGGCAGTGCCATTAACGGCACCTTTCGCGGCTTGAATTACAGCTTGATTGCGTCCATGGTGTTTTTGGCACTGTTGTCGCTGGCTTTTATTTTTATTACCTTTTTGAACTGCATGTACGTACACCCCGATTTTCACTTTCTCTTCTTTTGACTTACAAGATACAGCCCGATCAAAGCATCGTTCGACTTGACCCCGAATTACCCACACCACTGTCTGGATGGAAACAAACTGGTTTTTGCGGCGAGCATGGTTAATTTGTTCACGGATCTTTTGACCACCGTCGTGCCAATGCCATTGATATGGAGACTCAAACTGCCCCGTCGCCAGCGCCTTGCCGTGATTGCCATTTTCGGACTGGGCATCTCGGTCGACATTGTCGGCTCGGTGCGGACGTACTATGTCTGGCAGGACGCAGTCGGCACCTGGGACTCGACTTGGTACGCATGGCTGGTCGGTATGACTGGGGCTGTGGAGATTCACGTTGGAATTGTATGCCCCCCTTTCGTTCATATATTTATATATTTTCCTATAAACTTACTAACATCAACAGATATGTGCATCCGTCCCCGCTCTCCGCCCCCTCGTCAAAATCATCTACCCTCGTTTCCTCTCCACCGGAAGAGGAACAGGATACGACCAAAGCGGACCCCCACGAAAGACCTGGCTCTCTGGCTCGCGCTCACAACACTCACATGTACACGTCATGTCCAAAACAGGCGACTACGACCATTTATCCAGCCAAGGCGCGGCCCCCGGGTCCATGGGCATTGTGCGCACCGTCGAACTAGAAACCTTTGTCGAGCAGAAACGGCATTCCACCGTCAACCAGACCAGACGACAGGGCACCAGCCGGATATCAGACGAACTGGCCTCGATAGATGGTCAGGGCTCGTCGAGTCGGTCGGTCAGTATTAGAGGGGTTGAGTCGGAAAGTGAAACGCCGATTCGACATGCTGTATGATTTTGTATTATTTTGTATAGGCCGGTTTGGGTTTGGGTTTCTCGTAAGGTGTCGCTGGAAAAGTCTATTTTACTTTGTCTTCTTGGATGTATGTAGAGTTACATTTTAATGATATAGACTACATACTCTTATTTACCTGGCTGCTCAACGTTAATTAGTTGTCTACAGTCTGACTCGATTTCCATCGTGATAAGCTTATCGGCTTATCAGTGCCGATATCCTTGGCCAGAACATGCGAGAGACATGTCAAGAGAAATCCTACTGGTCGCCCTTTTCCATAACCTTTCTTTTTCCTTTCTTTTCTTTTTTATACGTACGCACCTGACCAACAATAATAAATTAATAATAACGGCCGTCGGACTGAGCATCCCATCAGCAGCGCAGCTTACACATGCTTATTCCGGCATAGCGCGCTGGCCCCGTGCTTGCGTTCGGCACGCGCCGGCCGCCGCCATTGGCTGCAATCGCCGACCGGCGTCACTATCGCGGGGCAAGCTTCGCGCCCTCTGGTTATCGACGGGCCGTATAAAGATTCCTTCCCTGCGCCTTCGAAGTTCTACCCAGCTTGCTTTCTGTCTAAACTGTTTCTCTTCTCTGGCTTGCTTCGACCTGTGTCAATTGAGGTTGAATTTGTCGAGTCTGTCGAGTCGCGGTGAGTGAATGACTGGTGAATAGCTACCGTGGCAGCTACCCAGCTAGCTCTATCTACGTATCTCCAGGACTGACTGACGGACCAGAAAATGACTTCTGCCCTTCGATCGAGCCTCAAGATCAGGCCTGCTGCCTGCTTCAATGGCGCCCGCTCCTTCAGCGCGGTGTCTGTCCGCCGCGCAGCCCAGCCCTTCTTTGCCAACGAGCCCGCGGCCCCTTCGGTGCAGACCGCCATCCCGGGCCCCAAGAACACCGCTGCTGCCAAGGAGCTCGACGAGGTGTTTGACGTGCGCAGCTTGAACTTGCTTGCTGATTACTCCAAGTCGATTGGAAACTAGTATGTTCTTTTTATATATACCCCAGATAGTTCGCTGTGACTGACTGAACTCCTAGTCTTGTCGACCTCGACGGCAACGTGCTGCTCGATGTGTATGCCCAGATTGCCTCTATCCCCGTAGGCTACAACAATGCTCACCTGGCCGCGGCGGCCAACACGCCCGAAATGGTGCGCGCCCTGATCGACCGTCCCGCGCTGGGCAATTTCCCTTCCGCCGACTGGTCCAACATCCTCAAGACCGGTCTGCTCAGGGCTGCGCCCAAGGGACTCAACCAGGTGTTTACCGCGCTGGCCGGGTCTGATGCCAACGAGACCGCCTACAAGGCTGCGTTCATGTACCGTCGCCAGCAGGAGCGCGGTGGTGCCGGCGTCGAGTTTTCCGAGGCTGACACCTCGTCTGCCATGCTGAACCAGAGCCCTGGATCGCCCAATATGTCGATTATGTCGTTCAAGTCGGCCTTCCACGGCCGTCTGTTTGGCAGTCTGTCAACCACCCGCAGCAAGCCCATCCACAAACTCGATATCCCAGCCTTTGACTGGCCCCAAGCTCCCTTCCCCGCGCTCAAGTACCCGCTTGAAGAGCACGTGCAAGAGAACGCCGCCGAAGAAAAGCGCTGCCTCGCCGAAGCCGAGCGCATCATCAAGGAATTCCACAACCCCGTTGCCGCCGTGGTCGTCGAGCCCATCCAGTCCGAAGGTGGCGACAACCACGCCTCACCTGCGTTCTTCCAGGGTCTGCGCGAAATCACCCAGCGCAACAATGTGCTGTTCATTGTCGACGAAGTGCAAACCGGTGTTGGCGCCACGGGTAAATTCTGGGCCCATGACCACTGGAACCTGCAGTCTCCGCCGGATCTGGTGACGTTCTCCAAGAAGGCTCAGACTGCGGGTTACTACTATGGTAACCCGGCCCTGCGGCCCAACAAGCCTTATCGCCAGTTCAACACCTGGATGGGCGACCCAGCCCGCGCGATCATTTTCCGTGCCATCTTGGAAGAAATCGAAAGTAAGAACTTGGTTGAGAACACCGCCGTCGTCGGCGATTATTTGTACAACGGCCTTGCCAGCCTTGCCCAAAAGTACCCTCAGGCAATCCAGAATCTGCGTGGCAAGGGCCAGGGCACGTTTATTGCCTGGGACTCGCCCAACCGCGACGCCTTCCTGGCCAAGGCCAAGTCGGTTGGTGTGAACATTGGCGGCAGCGGTGCCAGCGCTGTGCGTCTGCGGCCGATGTTGATTTTCCAGAAGCACCACGGTATGTTCCTTTTTTTTTTTTTTTTTTCGTTTCAATCTGGATTAATGCTGACATTTCCTAGCCGATCTTCTCCTCGAGAGACTCGAGACTCTGATCAAAGCGTAAACATTTTTTTGTTCTATTGACTACGAATCATGCGGGTTTAAGGTAATGGCGTTATGCAGTGATTTACATCTGTCCATCTTATTGTATGGAATAAATATAGTAGCACCTGATAAAAAACATGTTATCAATAATTACCATGTTATATGACTATTTCATTTTCAATACGTCTACACATACGCTTTCTAGAGTTTTTAATTGTAGCAAGAGGTATCACATTCAATGTTCAAATATTTTGTACGCTGATCAACGCCATTCCCAAACACCAAACCGACATGACAATGCACCAGCCCCAGAGGCCAGATAATAAGTAAAAGATTCCAGATGTATATCAAATCTTGTTGTCTATCCCCCATCACGACTCCTCCTCATTCGCACTCCCATCCCTCCTATCCACCTATCAGTCCCTTCTTTTTTTTCTTTCCCCTTTTCCAAGGGGAGGCAAACTCACGGAATATATTTAATACCAGCATCCTCCAACGACGCCACCGTCTCCGTCGGCAACGTCCCCGTCACTTTCATCGCATACGTTCCGGGAACATACCCATCAAGCCGTTGCCAGCGCGCAACCCAGCTCTGGCGCTCGTCGACAATCGAAATCAAACCTTCAAAGACTTGCGAGGTGCATTCTTGGATGGCGTCGTTGTTGCCGCGCAGTTGCAGGACGTGGTCGCAGTTGGGGCAGCCTTCGCGGTTGAATTTCTAGGAGTTAAATTGTTAGTTATAGATGACACATGTATAGAGAGAGAAGGAAGGGAAGGGAGTACGCTTTGAGGCATCACGACAGAGCACACCATGCACGCGCGAAGCGTGCGCATCATCCCCGAGGGCACGGCGAAGGAGGTCATATTTAGTAAAATAAAAACGAGAGAATAAAACAGAAAATATCCGTGGTGTACAGACTCTCTGATCAATTCCGAGTCTGCGTGGTGTGTGGTGAGAGAAAGGTACAAGCTCCAGATGTCGAAGAAACGCAAAGAAAGAAGAAGCGGCGGCCGAGCGAATCAGATTGGAAAGGCTTGAGCCTCTTTGCCTGACTGCCTCTTTGCTCCGCCGGAAGGGAAGAAAAAAAAAATATCATCCCAAGAGCAAGCGCACTTGATTATTTATCTACTCTTCAAGCATTCTACGTTCTTTTCTTTTAAATTTTCTGAATTAATACCTTTTGGTCGCCATCTTGGACTCGCCCCATTCTCGTCGTTTCTAATCCCCGCCTGTTCCCGGTCTCGTGCCACGCCGCTTCCTCCCCTCTTCTTTTTTCCTGCACCATCTCCAACTCGCTTCCACTCGCTTCGCTGACTCTGACACCTCGCGACTCGCGACTCGCTCTCATGGCTTCCGCCGCCGAAGCTGCCGTTGCTCTCAAGCAGCAAGGCAACAAGGCCTTTGCGCAGCACGACTGGCCGACTGCCATTGACTTTTATACACAGGCCATCGACAAGCATGACAAGGACCCTTCGTTCTTCTGCAATCGCGCTCAGGTATGATTTACCGGAAATTGGGGTGCGGAGATACTGATGATCTGGCAGGCTCATATCAAATTGGAGGCTTTTGGATATGCCATTGCCGATGCGACCAAGGCTCTGGAGCTGGACCCGTCATATGTCAAGGTATGTATACCAACAAAACTTGAGAAAAGCTACAGCGCGCTAATTCTTGAGAATAAAGGCATACTGGCGACGAGCCCTCGCCAACACAGCCATCCTGAACCCGCGCGCCGCCGTCAAAGACTTCCGGTCCGTTGTCAAGAAGGAACCAAACAACCGGGATGCCAAGTTAAAACTCGCAGATTGCGAAAAGCTCGTTCGCCGCATGGACTTTGAAAAGGCCATTGAGGTGTCCGACCCGGCGTCTGCCTTTGAAGACCTCGATATCGATGCCATGGTCGTCGAGGACAGCTACGACGGTGTCCGGTTGGAGGGCGATGAAATGACGCAGGAGTTTATTGATGATATGCTGGAGCGGTTCAAAAACGGGAAGAAGATTCACAAGAAATACGTCTTTCAGATTATCAAGAATGTGCTGGACCTGGTCAAGGCAGAGCCGACAATGGTTGAGATCGGTGTGGACGAGGGCACGAAGCTCACGATATGTGGTGATACGCATGGTAAGAAATCCCTCCCGCCCAGTTTAAAACGCAAAGCTTATTTGTGACGTATAGGTCAATACTTTGATCTCCTCGAGATTTTCCGCCTGAACGGTTACCCCTCTGATACCCACGCATATCTGTTCAACGGAGACTTTGTCGATCGCGGTTCGTGGTCCACAGAGATTGCCCTTCTCCTGTACGCATACAAGTGGCTGCGACCACAAAAGTTCTTCCTGAACCGAGGAAACCACGAGACGGATGACATGAACAAGGTGTACGGCTTTGAAGGCGAGTGCAAGGCCAAGTACAACGAGCGCGTTTTCAAAGTATTTTCCGAGTCCTTCTCCGCATTGCCATTAGCGACTCTGGTCGGCGACAAGTACTTTGTCCTGCACGGTGGCCTGTTTTCCGACGACGACATTTCGTTGGACGACATTCGCAAACTCAACAGACACACCCAACGCCAACCCGGTCAGTCGGGTCTCATGATGGAGATGCTCTGGACCGACCCGCAACCAGCGCCCGGTCGTGGACCCAGCAAGCGCGGCGTTGGCCTGCAGTTTGGCCCAGACGTGACGAAACGTTTCTGCGAGAAGAACGGGCTGGAAGCTGTTATTCGGTCGCACGAGGTCCGCATGGGCGGCTACGAAGTCGAGCACGATGGTCGCTGCATCACCGTCTTTTCGGCGCCCAAGTACTGCGATTCTACTGAAAACAGGGGTGCATTCATCAACGTCGGGCCGGAATTGAAGCTCGATTACCACGTCTTTGATGCCGTGCCTCACCCGGATATCAAGCCAATGGTAAGCTCTTTAACCTTACATTTTTTGGAGGAGAATGTTGACTAACGATACAGGCCTATGCCAATAACTCTCTCATGTCGATGATGTAGAACGACTTATGAAATGTGACTGCCGATTTCGAACAGCTTTGTCTAGTTGTGTTGTACTTTGTTAGACCTTTTGAGACCACGCTATCCATACTTGAGAAGCGTTCTTTGCATAGGGACTGGTTAGATAAAGATCTTGATTGTTGAGTCTTTTGTTCCAGTACGTAGTATACTCTAAGTAATACCCCACCAATCGATGATCGGACGGCGATCGGAGCTGCCCCGCAGCCCCTCCAAGTAATTAATGTACGTAGCTCTATCCCTGCTATTACTCCGGTTTCTTCTTCATCTTCCTCTACAGAGCATTTCCACACGTGTACAGCAGCTATGGAGCTCGATCCAAAGACGCGTAAGCAATTGATCCTCTTGACCTTCTATGTTACGGCGTCACTTGCTAATTGCTTCTTCCAGCTCAATTCTCAACCGCCGACCCGCACAGTTTCGCCTCTGTGTCGGCGCATGAGCGATGGCCGGTTATCATAGTAAGACACACAATCTTACAATTTTCTATAAAAAAAAAGAAGAAGAGGGAGAGGGATTGACGGTGACTCGACTCCCAACAGACCGGAACAATCGACGACCTCCACCGCTCCGTTAGCAATGTGCCTACAACCGAAGACGAGAAGCGCGCAGAGGGAAAGGGGATTATTGAGGAGCTGGCCAAGATGAAATATGAGTTGCAGCATGATCGGAAACTGACGTGAGTTTTTTTGTTTCTCTGTTCCAGTCATGCGATACGAGGTGCTAAGGAGGGAAGTCCCCTGCTCGACGACGGAGAGCCGGATGTTGCAGAGTATAACAAGGAGCTGGAAGCACGAGGGCCGCCGACGTGGTTTAATGTAGCATGGCTGTTTGCCGAATGCTATCTCTGTACGTCCTCATCTCCCAAAAAAAAAACAAGGAAAGAAACTGATGGTAAAAGACCGACGAATCGCAACCCTCTTCAAACGCTCCACGTTCTGGAAAACCTACGACGTATTCTCGCGCCAAAAGATGTCGACATTCAAATCCTCGCGTCCGGCCGTGCTGGAACTGGCAGCGCGATACAAAGCGCTCGCTCTCGAGGCCGAAAAGCAAACCAACGATGGACTCAGTGCCGCGCAGATCGAAGACGCTGAGCGGGTCATTTTTACGGAAATGTGCGAGATTTGTCTATGGGGGAATGCAACTGACCTGTCGCTGCTCACATCGCTCACATACGAGGATATTCAGAAACTGCAGGGTTCCGAAGCCCGTAAAGCGTCAGAGAAGAACATTCTTGTCAACGACACCAATGCAGCATACGACACCCTGCGAGACGCGCGACGAGAAAAACAACCCGGCGAGGAGCGCCGCGTCGATATTGTGCTTGACAATGCCGGTTTCGAGCTCTTTGTCGACTTGATCCTGGCCGGATACCTGCTCTCCTCCGGCCTAGCCACGACCGTGGTCCTGCGCCCCAAAACCATTCCCTGGTTTGTATCAGACGTCATTCCGCGAGACTTTGCAGACCTTTTGAACGCGCTCGTCGACCCTCAAGGGTTTTATACTGCTGCCGACGACTCTGGCCGCGAGCACGAGCCTCTAACGGACAAGGAAGTCGAAGAAGTGCAGTTTCTTTTTAATCAGTGGAGCACATTCCACGCCGAGGGGAAACTGGTTCTTCGTCCTCATCAGTTCTGGACGGGTCCGGGCAGTTATTGGCGTTTGCCGACTACTGCGCCTGACCTTTTTGATGATTTGAAGTCTGCGGAACTGGTTCTTTTTAAAGGAGATTTGAACTACCGCAAACTGACAAGCGATGTTAGCCCCCCCCCCTCCCCTCCCTCCTATCCTTTTTGGGGCAGTTCTAACCTGACCAGGCTACCTGGGACACAACAACTCCCTTCACCGAAGCCATCGGACCCCTCGGCCCCAAGTCCGGAATTCGTATCCTATCCTTTCGAACCTGCAAAGCCGATACCGTCGTCGGTCTCGCGCCGGGCGAAGATGAGCGGCTGCGTCAGTTGCCCGGTGGCGGAGGGGACTCTGGGTCGCGCAAATGGGCTTGGAGCGGGAAATGGGCGGTGGTGTCGTTTTGTAACGGCAAGGCTTGAGCTGTGTTTTGTATATTCAAGGTTACCTTGATGATTGAAGGTGAATAATAGATTTAGACTAATAGTCTCAAGAAATATAAAATGGGGCTTGGTTAATGTTGCATATGTATTAGCACATATCAATTGAGACATGTATGTGCGGATAAAAGTTACTAGAAAAAAGTTGCTATGATACTATGACCTCTTGATCGTCACCTCACTGATCAGTTCCTTCAATTACATGTACATCCTGACCCTGAAAAAGCTCACTCTTCAGGTTGATGGTTAAAAAAACATCTCACACTTATTCTCCTTGTCTCCCGCTCCCTGCAAGCTTTCCTTCTGCTCAAGGCGAGCCTTTGCTGCAGCGGCGCGCTCCGAGGGGATTCTCTTCTCGTACGTAGGTTGAGCCCATCGGCTTTGCGTCAATGGCACCAAGGGCGTCCCGTCTGTATCAGGTGTTGTTGGGGTCTGAGCTGGCCGGGCTTTACCATCTGCACAGGGCTCTGCCGCTTGCATCGATCGAGGTGGTGTCACGGGGTGCACACCTGAATACGGCGAACGTTTTGTCTGTGTAGGCGGAGAGGACGGGGTCAGGTCGAGGTCAATGTTGGCTGTTGGCAATTCTGCCGTTTTGTCTGCCGTTTTGTCTGTCGGCTTGTCTGTCGACTTGTCTGCTGCGTGCTTCACATCCCGTCGTTCATCTGGGTCCTCTTGTAAATCATTGGGAATCGTTTGGCAAATATCTGGGTCCCGATTGCCTACCTGTATCATATGCTCTGGGTTCCTTGAGGATATTTTCACACGCTGGCCACCAAAATCATGAATGTGCACGCCTGGGTATTCTTCTGGGGGACTGAGATCGCCATCTCTCAGCTGGTTCGATCGCTTCGACACTTCCAATTCGGCGACTCTGCTTTCCAGGAATTCGATCTTCTTCAGATTAGCGTCTCTTTCGTGCTCACACGCCTGTTGATATTCCATGAATTTCTCTCTGTATTCCTGGCTTCGTTTCTCAAACTTTGTCACTCGCTGTTTCAATTTCTCTTCCTTGTCCACTCGTTGTGCGTCCCACTTGCGCTGCTCGCTTTTGAACCGTGTAATGTTCTTCTTTAGTTGAGTATTTTCTTTCTCAAGCTGCTGTACCTTGGACTCTGAAGACTTGGCTAGTTCTCGAAGCTTTTCCAGGTCATCGCTATGACCTCTCTCTTTGAGTTTCTTATTAGCTTGATCAAGGTCGAACTGCAATCTATAAACCTCCTCCCTGTGTTTGAGGAATCTATCCGATTCGCTCTGCTCCTCTTTCTCGCCTACCACCCCATGTCGCTGAAGAGTTTTCCGTAGAGTGTCTACCTTGTGTTTGTATTGAACAGCCAAGGCGGTCTGTCTGGCGAGATCCTGGACGAGCTTTTCTTTGTCACCATCAGCTCCATTGCTCACCATGTCGGCGGCTAATCCTGTTACATGGCGTTCCATCTCCACGACTTTCTTTTCTTCGTTTTCTAGTTGCTGCTTTAGGCGCATCGCTTCGATGTCTTTTTTGCGTGCATAAGATTTGGTAGCTGAACGGTATTGGATAAGTTTTCGGATCTCTAGGTCTGTTCTTTTCCGATAGCTGTCGAATTCGGCTTTCCAATATTGACCCGATTGGGATTTCGGCTCGTCGAGATTGACGGTTCCATCTTTTTTATCGGCATCGACGACATCCAAACTCTGCTCTTTAGAAGGAGATTTTCCATTTCGTGCTGGCTCAACCTGTCTAGGGAGTTCTTCGGTACGGTGTTCGCGAGCATCGAGTAAACTCTGCGTGAGTCTGCTTCTAGGTTTCGAGTTTGCGCTGCCCTGGCCTGATATCCATTGCGAAGTCACGGATCCAGGAGCTGGTAATGTAGTAGCGTCGTCCTTTGCCAATGGATTGTCCTTTTTCAGTTCGTCGTGAAGGACGGTGCTGCCGAACGAAACCGTTTTGCGTCGATTCGATGTTGTCCCAGGTGTCATTAGAATGCTTTTCGTAGGAGATAGACTGAGCTGGTTTTCAGAGCCCAAGCTTTGCTTCTCACTCGGCTTCGGTCGATCAACCTCCTTAGAGGCGGTGGCTTTGTTGTTCTGCATCATGGACTCTAGCTCGTCTTTGGGGATAATTCGCGGTCTAACAGTATCATCTTCACCGGCGGGAGTCCCAAACATTGCGCTTTTAAAGGCGCGTAAAGCGAATACAGGACCTGGTGTTTGTGGTGGCTCAAAAACTCTCGAATCGTCTTGTTGACCTGTCAGTTTTCTTGCTGTTCACGCAAGGCGAACCGCGTGGAGCTTACCCGTGGACGGCCCCTGCTCGTCTTGCCCCGTGATCCAGCCCAGCATATTGCAATTTCACGTGTGATCTGGGTTCAATCGGTCGCGAGACACGCCATACTCAACCCCGCGGTTTGCGAGTACGACTTCGTTTGCTAGTAAGACTTCGTGGCCGTTGACGTGGTTTTTGGTCTGGTTTGTTTACACGGACAGCTTTGACGTGGGTCACCGCCTTCCCTGCTTGGGCGCACAGCTGCGGGCGTACCCAACCGCAACGGGCTAGCGCCGGTGGGGCCTTATCGATACCGCTACTTCGCGCCAACACGTGTGAGTCGCCTAGTCCGTGTTAAAAAGATCCCTCCTCCCCCCGCCAGCTCATCCCATCTTGTCTCGTGCCCTCTTTTATATACAAATACCCGAGAACTGCTCATTTCCGGAACTGTGAAGAGATGTACTCCTTCGAGTTATAGAGGGCTGCAGCTTCGGCTGCATTCTTTGTCACCATTTCCATGTGACAAGGGCCTGTCTCCGCCAGCAGACACTTTTGCTTCAACCTATGCCCAAAGCCCCGCTATGCCTCACAGAAAGCAGAAAAAGAATAATCATGCCCTTCAAAACGGCAGTCCGAGGGCCGAACCCCAGACGTCCCCGGTGGACAGCTCACCGGTCAAAGGCCCTGCGCAGGGAACTACAAACTATAGAGAAATCCACCAAGATGAAGCCGACGCTTTGAGATCTATCTACGGCGAGGATTTCCAGGATGTGGAACATCGACAAGGAGCTTGGAAGGTAGCTATCCCTAGCATTATAATAATAAAAAAATAACCTGTCTAAATTCCACTTCTAGCAATCCTCCGAAGTCACATTCAAACTGCGCCTCAAGGCTTCAACGAATCCTGACGTCAGTGTTGCTCTGCTGGTCGAACTTCCAGCGACCTACCCCAAAACTGTACCAAACCTTAAGATCGAAGACTTGGAGGATCTTCGCCGCCATGCAAAATCAAAGATTGAAGACGTCATAAAGACCAAGCCAAAAGAACTACTTGGCTCCGAGATGATATACGAACTCGCTGTGAATATCCAAGACGTTCTGGAAGATGCAGCTCTGGCTCAAGAAGGAGATAAAGATATTCCGAGCTTGGAGGAAGAGCGCATCGAGCAGGAGACTGCTGCTATCCAGCAGGCAGAGTTGGAGAAAAAGGAAGAACTGCGGAAGCAAGAAGCGGCTACAGCCGAAGAAGAGAGAACCCTGCAGCGGCTTTTGGAAGATAAAATCAGGCAGCGTGAACGAAATAAAGCTCGGGATTCACGACGCAAGAGTCGTACCGCAGCATTGGACGTGGACGACAATGTCGAAGAAAGCCCCGGTTCCATCTTATTTGATCCTCCGCTAGTCATGAACGACAGCGAAAGTCGACCACTAGCTTTTCGAGCAGTTTCCGGCAAATCCATACTAAGGTCCTATCCAAACAAAGAAACCTTTACAGTTCGGCCTCTAGTCTCTGAGAGTCGGACCCGCGTGCCTCTTCTTGTCTTGAAGGAGATATATCTCGAAGAGAAAAGTGTAGAGGCCCTGGCCTTTCGACAGCAGATGCGGGCGAGCGAAGACAAGCTTGAGACTTTAAGGAAACTACGCCATTCAAATCTTGTGGATTTCATTGGCTTCAAAATCTCTGCTCCCGTAAGCACGCCAGATTCGACAGACCACAGTTGGCAGATTTGTGCCCTCTTTGAATACGCCAATAAGGGCTCATTGTCCGAGCTTTTGGACCTAGTCAATACAGTCTCGGTGGATTCGATTCGCCCATGGATAATCCAACTGCTGGAAGCACTTGACTTCTATCACCGAAATGGAGTGGTACACGGAAACATCCACACCGGCCGCGTCATGCTCTTCCGTCATGTCACTGGAAGTACGACAGTCAAGCTCCTCGGAAATATTGAAGATACACTTCCTCAATACAGTGACCAGAAGCAGACACTAGCAACTTCGAAATCTCCATTTTGGCTTCCTCCTGAATTAACGCAAGGCGATGCTCGTTCCTCCACCAAAACAGATGTCTGGGATCTCGGTATCGTGCTCTTGCAGATGGGCTTTGGAAAAGATGTCTTGCACCGTTATACGTCTGCCAACGCTGTGATGAGCAGTTTGGATTTGTCACCGCCACTGCTTGACCTTCTTAGGGAGATTTTCAAATCAGACCCGAAGAAGCGGCCCACAGCTTTCCAACTTCAACCTTCCGAATTCTTCCGCGTTGATACTCCTTTGCTTGAGAACTCTCCTACCTCTCATTCCCTGTCGCTTTCGAGAAGACCACGTCTTGACTCCCAGGTTGGAATGCCTGCTTTCTCACGCTATGTCCATGACTTTGATGAGGCTGGGCGACTAGGGAGAGGAGGGTTTGGCCAGGTGGTAAAGGCACGTAATAAATTAGACAATCGCTTTTATGCCGTCAAAAAGATTTCTCAAAACTCAGCCACTGCATTGAAAGATACTCTTTCGGAGATCATGCTTTTGTCCAGACTCAATCACCCCTACGTAGTGCGTTACTACACGGCGTGGCTTGAGGAAGATTTTGATACACTTGAAGAGGACGCTATATCATCAACTGAAGGCGATTCATATAGAGACGATGATCTTGCAGCCAGTACCAGTGGTTTGGATTTTATCAGTTCCAGCGGATATCCTCAGGTTGAGTTCGGCTACGACACAGACGAAAATGGAAACTCGACAGACCAAGATGAGATGAAGGTCGAGAAAGCACCAACTACTGACACAGACCCCGTCACTGAGATCAGTCGAGTGCGTTCTGGATCACAGGGGCGCTCTGCCACGACAACCCTGTATATTCAAATGGAGTACTGCGAGAAGCATGTGAGTTTCCACTAATATTTTCTTCGTGCCACTGCTAATTCATGTGTCTAGACTCTTCGTGATTTGATTCACAACGGTCTGTACGACGATATTGATCGTTCTTGGCGTCTCTTCCGTCAAATTTTGGACGGCATTAGCCATATTCATGGCCATGGCATCATCCACAGAGACCTCAAACCGGACAACATCTTTATAGACGTTGCGAATAATCCACGAATCGGTGATTTCGGACTGGCTACGAGTGGTCAATTCACAACTGCAGTGAAGTCTTCTGCCGCTGCAGATATCACAGGAGACTTTACACGCAGTATTGGCACAACTTATTACGTCGCTCCAGAGATCAAGTCGACTTCCACAGCCCAATACAATGAAAAGGTCGATGTTAGTAGATAATTTCCCCCTTTTTAAACTCCAAGCTAACAAAGCTAGATGTATTCTCTTGGTGTGATCTTCTTCGAAATGTGCTATCCATTGCGGACTGGAATGGAACGTGCCCACACACTACAAGCAATACGCGAGAAAACTCACGTCCTACCTGCGATTTTCCAGCAAGCAGAGAAGGCAATCCAGGGTGAAATATTAGAGTCACTGCTCAGCCACCGCCCTAGTGAACGTCCTTCGGCTTCTGAGCTTCTTCAAAGTGGAAAAATTCCATTGCAAGTTGAAGAAGAAACCTTTAGAAGGGCCATAATCGGTCTTCTTTCGGACCCAAATTCTCCCGACTACAAAAAAATATTGTCTGCAATATTTTCCCAGTCCCCAAGGAAGATAGAAGACCTCACGTGGGACATGGACTCGCGTGGAACCCCAGAAGCAAATGAGATGCTGATTCAAGGATTGGTCAAGGAAAAGCTGATACAGATATTCCGCCGTCACGGGGCCGTGGAAACTACTCGACAATCTCTTTTCCCACGGTCAGGCCACTATCCTAACGGTGCTGTACGGTTACTGGACTCATCCGGGAACATGTTACAACTGCCTTTTGATCTCACTTTACCGAATGCCCGGGCAATTCCTCGACAGGATTCTTCACTTGAGAAGACCTTCTCCTTTGGAAGAGTTTATAGAGAGTCCCCGCATGGTGGTGAGCCCAAGTCTCATCGAGAAGCCGACTTTGATATTGTCTCTTACAACACTCTTGATCTCGCCTTGAAAGAAGCTGAAGTCATCAAAGTTCTCGACGAAATCATCGAGGGATTTCCAGTTCTGCGGTCAGCCTCCATGTGCTTCCATATCAACCACTCCGACCTGCTACAGACCATAATGGAATTCTGTCGAATTACGCCGGCTCAAATTCCTACTACCAAGGAAGTTCTCAGCAGGCTGAATATTGGAAAGTGGACAATGCAAAAGATTAGAAGCGAGCTTCGCTCCCCTACCATTGGTGTTGCGTCGACATCTTTGGATGATTTGGCCAGGTTTGACTTTCGAGGTAAGACAGCTCACACATCGCCAATAAAATAACACACTAATATGCCAGTACAGATACTCCTGATAGAGTCCAGCAGAAACTGCAAACAATTATGGAAGGTAGCGAATTTGCAGACAGATTAGCACCCATTTTTGCTCGCTTCAAGGCCTTGGTATCGTATATTCAGGGTTTTGACGTGAAACGCAAAGTCTATATCAGCCCTCTCGCCAGCCTCAACGACAAGTTTTTCCGGGGCAGTATTCTCTTTCAATGCATTTTTGACAACAAAAGACGAGATGTTTTCGCAGCAGGAGGTCGGTATGACCGACTCATTCAAGAGCTAAGCCCAAAGTTGTTGTATAGCCGCTCTCAGGCACATGCCGTCGGGTTCAATCTCAGTTGGGACAGACTTAGCTCTTCTATGACTGATTATCTGAAAACCTCTACGAGGAATTTCACAAAACACTACGAACATGATGTGGAGGGCTTCTGGCGATCCCGACGGGTAAGTTTTAAAAACAATGGAGACTTCGATCAAAAGCTGACACAAGTACAGTGCGACGTCCTTGTTGGAAGCTTTGATCCAACTGTACTCCGTACGGTGGGTCTGCAAGTTGTACAAGAACTCTGGACACATGATATAAACTCAGAACTGGCAGTTGATGCCACCTCATTCGAACAGCTTATAGCTCACTACAGAGAGGGTAGTCATACATGGGTCGTTCTAGTCAAAGGTGACAGCAAGGAACGCGGAGTGAAAGTGAAAAGCCTTGTCAAAAAGGAAGAGTTCGACATTCGATACTCTGATTTAGCGACTTGGCTGCGCACAGAACTTCGGACACGGAGTCATCGAGACATTTGGCCGGAAAATCCAAAACTTTTTCGAAATACCAGTCAGTCGGATACCGGTGGGTCTAGTAGCGAGCGCGTCAACGATGTGCGTATCCTGGTTGCACAGCACAGGAATAAAAAAACGAATCGAAGAAATATTATTGACTCGGGTAAGTTCTGTGTCAAAGCACCTCAAAATCAATGTTGTTATCTGACTTTTTTTTCCAGCTCTTCTACGCACCCGGGAACTTGTAGAAAAGGCCGTCAATGGACCCATTGTTGCCATTGACACTAGAGATGACATTATAGATGGCATTCGTGACACAAGATTATGTGATCCCGATAGCTGGCGCACTGTTATACAGAACGCTCCTCTGACGGAGCGAAAGTACCTTGGGCAGGTCCATGAACTGCTCCTCGACCTCGCTAACGAATATCGTTTGCCAAGGGAGGGAAAAGAAGGCTATACCAATGCTTTTATATATAACTTCCGCACTGGATCGTGTGTGTATTACGATCTGGGGCGGTCAACGTAGTGATGACTTCGGGCAGTTTTTGTCAGACTAATGTCCCTTGAATTCAAAATATTTGAAGAATTATATTTTTTCTCCCATGTTATCCGATAAATAATAGTATACAAATGAACTCCGATGCACCAAAAGGTTTCGACCCAAATCATTCACTGTCGTCATCACTGCCATAGGCAACTAAAGACCCTCCTAGGTTCGCTGATGCAGGTTTAGCCACCGTCGAAAACCCCTTCAAGGCAGCTATAGTTGAATTAGACAAGATACCACCGCCACCACCAGACTGTTGCGTAGCCTGCGTAATCTGTGGCTCGGAGGAAGCAGCAGCAGAATCTTCAATCTGTAGCTGTTGGTCCGAAGAACCTTCGACCTCCTTCGTCCGCGCATACCAGATTTCATCGGATGGCTCGTAGCCGTCAAGGCCAAAGCTTCCCTCGATCTTTTTCCGCTTCTTCGCTTCTGGGTCACGACCTTCGAGCTCGGCGACGAATTCGGCGGGGAGAGCGCGTCTGACGGCCTCGGCTGCTTGCTCTTCTAAACGCTGGGCTTCGCGCTTTTGGGCGAGCGGATTTGGGTCGACTGTTGCCCAGCGCACATTGAGGATTTCGCTGTGGTCCAGACTTTGATGGGCCATGGCTTCTTTTGCGAATTGTGCATTGGCCTGAAGTGAACGCGTTAGCAACCATGACATGAGTTTCGGGCAAGGAATTGTTAGGGATAATACTGACCTCATTCGAATAAGTAACAAATGCAACACCTCGCGAGGTCAGCACACGGGTGCGCTCTACTTGACCCCATTCTTGGAAATGCCGAGCAACAATTTCCTCAATATCATCGGTGACGTGAACGCGGCCAACATAGAGAGTCCGGTTTTGTCGCATAAATGAACCAACACCGCCCATGTCATCTCTGTAATCGCTGAATTTATCTCGACCGAAGCAGTCAACATTGGGATTGAAAAGGTCGTGGATGGTTGGTAGACGATGAAGGTATTCGCATTCGTGGCCTTTCGGGCTGGTTTTTTCGAGAATTGTTAGCATTTGAGAGTTCAAATATCAGGTTCAATAACTAATGCTTACCAAAGACCCCTTGCGAAGAACAGACAAAAGTACGAGCCCGTCACTTTGTCGGCGCGTGTATAACCGCTATCCTTCGCAATATTACATCGTCCGGCTGCAGCTGTTTTTGAAAGATATTTATCTTCGCGATCTCCGCCTGACCATTTATTATACCTATAAGCAGCAGTGTTAGCCGAAACAGTCCTCAAAACCACAACGAAGATTAGAGAGGCGCATACCAAATATTGAAAATGGTTCCAGTCTGCGGCGGTGGTTCTGACTTGACTGTCGATGGATCAACCTGCGGCCTGGCTGGACGCTTTTTCCGTCTGATTATCTTTTTCGTTTTCTTCTGGGGCGCATCGCCGTCGGCTGTCGCGACAGCAGCATTGTCCGAGGAAGGATGCGTGAGAGCAGTCTGAGGGTCTTCAGGCGCTTCGGACTGCTCGATCAATTCATCCACTGCAGTACCCGCAGCTGCTCCTGCATTCTCTGTAACTTCCGTGTCCGCCATGTCTCCTTTTTGCGCTTTTTTTGGAGTGTTGATATATGCACAAGGACGTTCAAGCTTGTTGAAAGTTGGGCGTTGCGGCGCAAGTTAAAAATATCGCTTACGTAATGCGGATTTTGCCGCTTTTTGCCGCTCGAGATTTTGATATCAGTATCGACACCGGCAAATGTCTCTAGATTGCTGAGGATTCAGAAACTACGGTTAAAGTTCACTGTTTCCTGTGATTCTTTTTTCTTGTTTTTCTTGTTTGAGATCAATCTTTCATTCATAGCCCGCTTCCACGCGGCCATTGAGACTTTCGTTGCCTGATAATCGTCTATCGTTGATTGCGGGGAAGTCCCAAAAAAACAGGCACCATGGTGAACATCACGGAGAAGATCAAAGAGTACGTTTCTTACCTAGAGTATTACTGTTGTCCTCACTAAATATTTATCGTCAGGATCGAGGATGAGATGCGGAGGACACAGAGTAAGCCCAGGAACTTTTTTTTAGCCCCGCATTTCACAGGCTTATCATATCGTGACATCAGAAAATAAGGCAACAGGTGAGAAATCCAAATATTGGTCTCTCAGGACAGTCCGTGAGATTTCTAACTTTATCGTTTAGAGTATCACTTGGGTCTTTTAAAGGGGTATGTTGACTCGAACCCGAGAAACAGATGCTTGCCAGCGCAGATGGCCTGACAGACTTTTCTTCTTCACAGCAAACTAGCTCGCCTCAGAGCACAACTTCTCGAGCCAGCAGGAGGCGCCGGTTCTGGCGGAGGTTCTGGATTCGATGTCAGCAAAAGCGGTGACGCTCGTGTTGCTCTAGTCGGTTTCCCATCCGTGGGCAAGTCAACATTCTTGTCCAAGATCACAAAGACGCGCAGTGAAGTAGCCGCGTACTCTTTCACCACGCTCACTGCTATCCCCGGTGTTTTGGAGTATGGAGGCGCTGAAGTGCAAATCCTGGATTTACCAGGTATTATCGAAGGTGCCGCGGAGGGCAAAGGTCGAGGGCGACAAGTCATTTCTACCGCCAAAACCAGTGATTTGGTCGTCATGGTTCTTGATGCAACTAAGCGAGCTGAGCAGCGTGCATTGCTGGAGGCGGAGCTGGAAGCCGTTGGAATTAGGCTGAATCGTGAACCACCGTGAGTTTTCTTTTTCCCATTTAGCATGACATAGTACTGACTGTATACAAATAGTAATATCTACTTGAAAGCGAAAAAGGCAGGCGGAATGAAGATTACATTCCAAAGTCCACCCAAGAAGTTGGACGAGAAAATGATCTATAATATCCTCCGAGACTATAAAATGCTCAACTGCGAAGTTTTAGTTCGAGACGACCAAGGTTAGTCAAACAAACCACGCATGTACTATCATGGAAACAAAGTTTCTAACAGCTCCTAGCAACTGTCGACGATCTGATTGACGTTATTATGAAAGATCATCGAAAATACATCCGATGGTAAGCTAAACTTCTCAGATAATACCTGAACGGTAACTGACATTTACCCCCCTTTTTACCAGCTTGTATGTATACAACAAAATCGACAGTGTGAGCGTCGACTTTTTAGACAAGCTTGCTCGTGAACCACATACAGAAGTGATGAGCTGTGAGCTCGACCTCGGTATTCAAGACGTTGTCGACCGCGTCTGGAAAGAACTTCGACTCATTAGAATTTACACAAAACGGTACGCTCTTATATTCTCAAAAGGAGAATTTCTACTACACGTATTTTGACTAACACACAATCACAGAAAAGGAATTGACCCCGACTTCAACGAGGCATTGATCGTCCGCAGTAACTCGACAATAGAGGATGTCTGTGACGCGATCCACCGCACACTGAAAGATACCTTTAAATATGCATTGGTCTGGGGAGCAAGTGCAAGGCATGTGCCGCAGCGTGTGGGCTTGGGTCATCCGGTTTGTGACGAGGATGTCGTTTCGATTGTTGCCAAGTAAATCATCAACATTTGAAAAAGAAGCATTCGTTTAATTTTTTCGCATACACCATGAAAATATCAAAACTATGAATGAAATTGTTTCACGCGAAAGTCTATGTTTAGTTGCCCTTGTAAAATAATACATACATGTACGAAATGATTAACCCGAAGTAATACACGAAAAAAAATATTTTACATCAACGAGAGATGAAAAAAAAGAAGAACACCGAAAGTAATAAGGAAAAGTCGACTATTTCAGTAATTTTTCAATGTCACCAAGCCTAGCAGCTGTGTGCTTACCTTTCTTTTTGTTGTCGGTTTCACTGAGTGCAGTCATCGAGAGAAGACGTTTGTTCTCTTGAATTTCAAGGACACGGTCTTCAATACTTCCCTCCATAACCAAACGCCAGACAGTAGTCTCACGCGTCTGGCCGAGTCGATAGACTCGATCCATGGCTTGATCTTCAATGGCGGGCGCCCACCAACTGTCACACAGAATAACTTGGCTCGCTGCCACAAGATTGAGGCCAACGCTACACACATTCAAGCTAGCAAGCAAAACTGTGCAGTTTGGCTCGTTGGAAAACTCGGTGATGGCTTGGTCTCGCTTCTTGGAGTTCATCTTGCCATCAATGCGGACAAAGTGGATTCCATGGCCCTTGATATGGGGTTCCAAAATATCGAGAAACGAAGTCCATTGGCTGAATACCACAGTCTTGGTTCCCTCGGCTTGACCTTTGGCGGTCAATATCTTGATAAGGGCTTCAACCTTGCTGCTGGTGGCATTAGGGTCCACATCATTAGCCCCCGTGTCTTCACCCAGTTCGGTAGCTGGTGAAACCAGATTGTTTGCATCTTTAATCTCGGCACGACACATTGGACACTTGTGCTGTCTTTCGATAACCTGCTCAATACATGCTTTGTCAAAAGCGTGTGCACAAGCAGTAATGACAGGCTGCTCCAAATTATCAAGACAGATTGCACATGTTTCTTGGCTTTCAATGCGTAGCTGGAGAAGTTCCTGGAGTGCCTTTATATTCTCTGGGGTCAATTCCACAACTTTATGTTGTTCGAGCATAGATGTCAACTTGGTCACACGGTCCTTGCACAGTGCCCAATGGTTGCACACCTGGCGCATTCGAAGAAGGACTTCGAGAAGATGTGAGTAGGTGGGTCCTCCGGAGCCTTTAGTCTGATACTGAGTGAGCATTCCCTTCGCTTCGGCTCTATAAATTTTATTAGCGCTTGCTGATGTAAATAAAGTTTTGAGAGAACATACTGAAACATATCATATTTTTCTTGCTCGTGGGAGTGAAATTTGATACGTAGAGCATGAGATTTCAGAGGAGGAAGCCGCAGGTTAACGAACTTCATGTCCTTACGCCGTCGTAGACAAATCGCTGCCATCATTTCTTGAAGAAGGTAAACGCCAGCAGGATCTCCTGAACTAAGAGGGCGGATAAGAACAGCGTTGAACATGGCAAGGTCATCCAGGCCACCGGAGAGCTTGAGAAAACGGACTTGCGAGTAGAGGTCTCTGAGTGAGTTGATGATAGGAGTTCCAGTCAGCGTCCAGCGGGAGTCGGCTTGTAGGTTGTAGGCGGCGAGTGCTCCCTTTGACCGGGGGTTTCGGATGGTATGACCTTCGTCAAGCACAACACGACGCCAATTAACAGAGTAAAGTCCAGAAGACCGCTTGACAGAAATCCCGTCAGACGGCATATATTCTGAAGCTAGTGCTCCATAGCTTGTGATGACAACGTCATAGTCATTCAATTTTGCACCTTTCTTATTTGTTCCGTGATAGACAAGTATCTTCGGGATATGCTCAGGTTTCACATGAGCCTCGATTTGGCCTTTCCAGTTGCTCATAACGCCAACAGGGCTGATGATCAGAGTACTCGACGATGATTGGGGAGTCCTGGGTTTTGAATTGGCCATTATTAACGAGATAACCTGGATTGTCTTGCCCAGGCCCATGTCATCTGCTAGAATACCTCCACTTGCAAGAGTTGGGGGTTGCGATGTAGCAAAGTGAGTAGCAATATTTTTATATCTACTGCCCTCGCGTTTCCAAAGTTGTACAGTGTCCTGAGAACCTTGCGCTGGAAGAGAAGGCGCCTCTTTCGCTAGCATCCATGCCAAGCCCTGGCGCTGGTATGAAAGTAGCTGGGTCTTCATACTGGACGGGATGTCAGCCATCGGCATGTTAGCCAGGTCCGTTTCATTGACACCGAATTTTTCGACCGCTTGTCCCATTTGACGAGGATTGAAGGTGCTGCTTTGGTTGATGAGGTCTTCGAGACTTGCAGGGTTGACAGCTTCCTGATAACGGCCAGCATTGGTAAACGAGTCCTGCCGACCGGCTTCCTCTGCAGCCACGCCCCGTTTCATAGCTTCTTTGCGTATCCGTTCACGCGCTGCTTCTGCAGCGCTTTTGGGGGGTCTGATCGGAATTGGGAGTCTGTCTCCCTTCATTCGACGCCTCAGCGCTTCTTGCTCGACCGGATTTCGGGTTGCGTAAAGTTTGAGTTTGAGGGGGCAATCATAAGTACCAATGACGCCAGTAAGAATGCCCTCGATCGTCACAACTTTTTCATCCTATACTCACTTAGTGAATAGACCCAGGTACCATAGATCGGGGGCTTTACCATATACTTTGCTAGCTTTGCCGCTACAGTACGGGGGATATGGCCAATTTGCTGGCCCATGACATTCAGTACGCGGATAGCATTCGAGTCATATGGGTTCTGAGGCTCTCTCTTGACTGCAACATGTTCACCCAAAGTAGCAAACCCTCTGTAATATTGTACTCCGACAATTTTGGTGGGGAGGTCGGCTGGCACTCAATCAGCGAAAGTAACAATCGCGATGATCGTGATAGACGACTTGCCTAAGAATTCAGAATCGCTGATGCTGTTGAAGTCATCAGTGTTCTGGGTGCTCTGGACGAGGTCGTCGGCACCAGCATCATCGTCATCAAGCTGACTGAATCGAATTGAGTCGGCCTGACTGAGGGGAACGAAAGCAGTGTCTTGTCCAAAGCGCTGGCCCGCGTTTGTGCTCGCTGAAAACCCAGGCTGTGGGCTCCGACCAATTTTGGCTGGACGGGAACTGCCCTCATCTTGGGTCAAATCTATTGTATCGACACGACGCTTTCTGGGCGGCATTGTGCAGCAGGTTGAGCGATGATGGATGAAGAATCAGAGTTCTAAGAGGGAAAAGAAAAAAACAAAGGAAGGAGACGGGGCGCCAACAGAGTCAACCTAGCAAAACGCGTGTGGTGCGGAAGAAGGTTGCAAACTTGTCAAAGTAATTGTTGGACCCTAATACTCTATATTTAAGACACGGTGTTCAATTCCTTATTGTAAGGTATCCCCTAGTGGGAGTTGCTTAATCCCAGGTATTAGTGGATCATTTCCCCTGGATCAAGCATGATGTTTTTAGTATCGACACTCGACCAAAAAGCAAAACTTACATCGCGTGTTCACGTGACCCCGCGTCATAGTTTCTAGATTAAGCTTAGTGGAATTTAATTTTACATTGATTGGGCAGCGAGAACTTAGACAGCCCCACTAGCATTGAACAGCGCTACCCCGCGCTACACGTCCTGACAGTTAATGAGTTGCGTCAACGCAAACCCTCTCCTCTCCTTCTTTAAACAATTTCAGCAAAGAAAAAAACTACTCGTGCCAGGAGCTTATGAGTTTTCAGTATGGAATGTCTGCGTTAGGGTTTGAACCAAGAATTTCCGCTTTGGGAAAATACCCACCGACACATTTCACTGATGAGAGCGATAAAAAAACATGTCGATAGGGGTGTGATTTGAACACACGCCTCCGAAGAGAATTGATATCAGAAATAATTCGCTGAGAAATAGGTTAGTGATTGGGTACGGAGTGGATGTCTCCAAGAGAGGTGCATACAGTCAATCGCCTATACAATTTACAGATTAGTAAGGTTCAGTATCAGTATTGCAAAGTTCTGCATACCTTAGACCACTCGGCCACCCTACCAATAACAGGATAACCAGGAAAATAGAGAGACATTCCGAAGCAAGACTAGAAGAAATACTTTAAGTGCCTAACGTGTTTCTAATAATGCTGGCGTTGTCAGGGGCTCAGTCCGCGAACACGCGGTTACTCCGACATCAAACGAACTAGGAGTCTTTTTCATCAAGGGATAGCCCTTCTTCTTGCTCATGCTTAGTTCTTTCATTCAACAGAGATATAGAAAGAACAGTGGCCGCTATTCTTATGACCGGCGACAGAAATATTTAGATAGAAGGCTATTTATTACTCGGAGAACCTCTGGCGTAAACATGTTCTAGCTGCTCGGATTGCGTACGTTGCAGGCCCTTACGCGATTAGATGTCAAATCAATACCTTTGCCCAAATTTTTCAAGGACAATAGCATAAGTCAAAGTCCAGGCAAAATAGCCTATTATAGAAGTTGGGATGTTATAGTCTTCGACAAAAAGTTAAATAGTAATGAAGAGCTTAGGAAGATTATTCCTTTGGCCTTAGACACTTGAAGCAAACAGCATATATTGGGAACAGCCAGAGTCAGTTCTATGTTAGCTCAAAGGATAAAAACAAGTCTTGTTTCCATACCTTCCTATATTAAGCTTTAAAGTTGATTACTTATATCTTTTCAGGTCTACTAGTACTGCTTTATTGCACTATATTATACATTGTTAAGGCTTTGTTTGTCTCTGAGCTTGCCTGTGCTGCCTACATATGTAGTCTTCTTTGTCTAAAATCTTAGCTCAATCGTTCAGCCTCATAATTTATCATTATTTATATAGCCTCCCTAAGCCATTTCTCTTTACCCTTCATTTTTCAACCCATTCAAATTCTAGAATTCTTTGCCACCATGACTTCGACAAAAGCGCCATCAGCGTTAGAGAAGCTACCTGTCGAGGTTCTGGAGAACATCATTAATCGGTTGCGTTTTCGAACCATTTGCAAGCTTCGCTTAGCCTCAAAAACGATTAACGCCAAATCAATTCAAACAACATGGAAGAGATACCTCCCAAACAAGACAGTGAACTGGACAGCAACAACACAGCTACAGGAGTTGGTACAGATGACACAGCCTCTATGGATGGGCTGCTATTTGCAGAATCTGTCTATTGTTGGTACAGTGTCGGCACCTGTAACTTTGTCTAACAAGGATTTTCTCACCAAGGCTTTTACAAACCTCCGCCTGAATTCAGCACACGGTGGTTTAAAATCCATTGTCCTGTCAGTCCGACACAGAACTTATAGTCGCGATACCATAAATTATGAATATATCGTCGACTGGAAGTCAACGTGGCAAACAGCATCTCAGACTTTTGCAGTTGTCTGTCGAGCCCTTGCAGGCAGCGGCCTCCCTGCCCAAAAACTGGATGTATTTACCAGTTCTACTCGCTACAGTCTGGCCTGTAACAAGATAGCGCCCGTTCTGGAGTATACGAACATATCTATTGCATTAGCAAACTTGACCTGCCTCTCTTTAAAGTCTATCACATCACTTTGACGATGGCCCTGGGATGAGCCATGGTCGACATGGTCGACGCTATACTAGGGATATTAGGCGTTTTCTAGAATTATGCACCCGCCTCGAATCCCTTGAGCTACAATGGGACAAACCCCAATATAGGCACAATCAAAGCAGAGCACAGGCAGAGGAGGAGCTTTTCTTCAATGAGATTGTGAGTTTAGACCATCTATCTCAACTACGGGATTGTCGACTGGACGGTATCTACACTGATGAGGCGTCACTTTTCACCTTTTTCAGTCGGATGACACAGCTTGACAGCCTAACTATGAAGGCAATTCGCCTACAAGAGGGCAAATTCGCATCTGTGTTCAACTGCATAACCAACAAAGTACCCCACTTGAAGTATATTCATCTGAATGGCCTTTATGAAACAGAGCTCAGGGTCTGCTTTGATCGCCCTAGAAAGTCAAGTGTTCCATCCGACTCGTGTATTAATGGGTCAGGCACCTGTACAAGAAGAGAACTGGACTGTCAAAACCCAATCAAATATCGCCTGATAGATTACCCACATCTGGGCTATCGAGGCCGGTGGAGATCGAATCAACATGGCTCTGGAGAATGGTGGAGATGGAGTCTGTCAACCCGGTAGTTGTTATACGGTCCCCCGTAAATGGCTAACCTCTAAGCGTTTCTCACTTCTCACATTGTGTCTGACATCACTACGCATGGAAAAGCTATGCATCATGGCTATCAATTGTGTCCTGCGGCATTTCTTTTTACACGAAATAGATAATAAGAGTCGATAAATTCATCCTATTAGAACAATAGAGAACAATTCATTTTACGTGACCGGGAATAATTCTTAGCTCCTTGTAATCCACAAGACTCAGGATTTCTAGCCAGCCAAATAGTTGAAAAATAATAGATCCAAGACACATTCCGCAGTGCTCGGGATTTGCTCAATGAGTTGAAATCCATCGATATTGATGGTGACAACATGAAACGTCAGTCATTTCCCTTGGTAACGGAAGAAATCATGTCTTTTCCAACATTGAATACTAACTATCTCTAGGGCTATGTTTTTTGCACATTTATTCGCCAAAGCGATGTGACTTTTGTATACATATACTGACACGGGCATATCAAGATTGGAACATTACAATCCTTAAAAAACATGCCTTATACTTCGACAAAATTCAAGTCCTAGTAGCGACAGCAGAAGCAAGGACCACATCCAACATATAATTAAATAGAATAGCAGATGCTATGATGAAACCTAACTACATTTTTCACCACCCTTTATTGTTTATCGTGAGCCTAATCCGTAAATAGGAAAGCGCGATCTGGGCCCGATCGACAAATGCTGCCACCTCATTGGCTGCCGTGATGCAAATCTTAGCCTCGTTATTATGATTGATACATCGGAGTAACCACAACAAGTATCATTCGCGTTGTTATTGCTATTTGTTCTCTTCTATTTTTAATCATTTGCTATTATTGGCGCTTTCTTTCTGCATTTTTCGTCCGATTTCTTGCAATAGTACAAAATAGCATTTGAAAATCATGACTGAAATCCCATTTCAGTCCCATCACGACCTCGTTGAGTTCAGGCAGGAGCTTATTGATACCCAACTCTATGAAGGATCAGTTTCACCCTTCCTCCTGAAGCACATATTGGGTGTGATCTGTCTCGTACTAATACCACTTCTTTTCCGTCCCACAAACACATTTCAATCCCAGCTCGTGCGGTATGCATTCCATGCGATAGTGACTGGTTTTAGCGTTTATGCAGTCCTTTATGTGCGATTTATTGGACCCGGAAACGGGTATGGCGTTGGATTGCTTACTACGTGGTTTTTAATATGGAGTTCGACTATACTCGCCTTTAATGATGTCCAGAAAGACTTTAAGAGAATCGAGAAAGGATATGTTCAGCCGTCAAGTCCACCTTTGCATAAGTCGGTTCAAGCTAGGGGAACTTTGAAGCCGAATGATACAAAACATGACCCCGAGACATCACCCGTTGCGGTCCTAGGAGATAAGGGCAAAAGAAAAGTCTACCACTGGCAGTCATTCCCAGATTCATTTCCGCATCGTGTTGACTGGGTACTCGATCTTGTTTTCAATTTCCGAGGCCCAAATTGGAACTGGCGGGCCAGATCAGCACCGCCTCCTCCAGATGATGTCCTGAATGATATTGGTGAGCAAGAGAATTCTCGACAAGCGACAGCATCAAGGCCAGTAGTTCTTCAGGATTCGTCAACAAGGCTACGACAAGCCTTGTACTCCTTCTCACGAGACTATATGGCCTTGGATATCATCAAGATTCTTATGATGAGAGACCAGTATTTCTGGGGGGTTGTGGAAAACTGCCCGCCACCACCATGGCCCTTTGCCATACTATCCTTTTCCCCGATTTTGGTCCGTATCTATCGATTACTACTCAGCATGTCCGGCGTTATTTTTGCTTTGGATATTATTGTGTCGTTAGATCCGCTCTTTTTTCTAGGGCTGTCTCTCGCCTTTCCGCGGTTTTCCCGGAGTATCACTCACCAACCGCTTGATGAAGCGTGGCTCTATCCACCAGCATTCGGACCGGCGAGCTCTGTTTTGGATTATGGGTTGATAGGCGCCTGGAATACTTGGTGGCATCAGCTGTTTCGATTTGGATTTTCTGAAAGCGGACGATTCATCTCACATTTGATGATTCCCCGTAGTATTACTCCAGATCAAAAACAACAAGAACACTCTTACTACACACTGGCTCGACGCCTACTCCAAGTCCTTGTTGCATTTTCAATGAGCGGCTTGATCCACGCCATGGGCAGCTACACTGCATTTGCAGACACCAAGCCATTCAACACATTCCTCTTCTTCTTCCTCCAGGGCATCGCGGTCCTCGTCCAAGGTCTCTTCTTCTTCCAGAAAAAACCACAACCACCACGCCGCACCTTTACTTCTTGCGCACTCAATTTCATACTCGTCTTTTTATGGTTCTACTTCACCGCCCCCCTCATCGCCGACGATTTCGCTCGAAGCGGGCTGTGGACTTTTGAGCCTTTACCGTTTAGCCCCATTAGCGGCCTGGCTTCGTGGTGGGGTGTAGAGGGTTGGGATGAAGGCTGGTATTGTTGGAAGGGTTTGTGGGTTGAGCAGTGGCATGGTGAGACTTGGTGGCAGAGTGGGATTCGTTTTCGGTAGATTATCATTAATAATAGTATGAGATGGATGGGTTGGAAGTACTAGTTTAAATGTGAAAGGTGTGAACTTTTTTGTTTGCAAATCTAGCGGGCTATATATGCATAGATTGATATAATCCTATAGATAAACTTTTTTGATAAAATCATGTTCTATTCATCATCGTCGTCGTCAGTGTCCGGCTCGAGATTCAACGTTGGCATGTCCTCATCGCTATCCTCATCATTCTGAGCCTGGTCGACAATTCCCGACACAGCTGAAGATTCAACCTGAGGAGCTGCAAGTGAGCTACTGACAGCCGAGAAAGATGGCGCTGGTACCGACGGGGCAACAGCAGGCGAAGAGCTTACTTCCGACAGGGTTATGGGCGTAGACCTAAATGTGGTGGAAAAGGTTCCATCTTCAAGACGCGCCTTTTTGGCTAGTTGTGGTTCCTGAGGTAGATCATTTGGGCGCTTGGGATTGCTTTCGTCAAAATTGTCCCTCTTATTGTGTAACTGTGCCGTGGGTATCTCGGCCTCATTCGTTGCCGCCAATGGCACGTCTTGGGTGCTGCTGAGAGCGGAAACAGTGACAGGGACATGGCTCGAGTCGTCTTCTTCTTCTTCGTAGTCATCTGCCTCGTAAACGCCGCCGGCACTTCCAATAATAACCGGCATTCGAGGTCGAAGAAAACATTCAACTTCCACTTCTTTGGAATGCCTTCGCGCAAGGAATGGTAAAATACTTGGAGTAGTTCTGCGCCCTTTGACGGGGGGCATAGGGTTCATCACACTAGAGCTCATAGCGGCCCGATCTGCGGTCAATATAGCGGCTCGATCCATCTCTGTTCGCAACGGCAACGGAATATATCCAACCGGTAAGAAATTGTACAGGAGAGGAAGGAGTTCAAGGGCTGCTGAATACGTCTCTGTTGATGCAAGGTCTTTCGTTTGGCTGACATTGTGGGCAGGGTTGAGAAATGCATCCACGTTCATGGTTTGCGTGCCTTTGGATTTTCCTTTGGACTCAGAATGCTGACTTTTAGGAGTTCGGTTGTCATCAGCTGGTATAAGATCGTGACAGCATTTTCGGATTAGAGTAGCGACGGAGAAGACATTTGCTTTTGACATTGAAGGTCCTACCAATGGTAGGATTTCCGTTATCAATAGGTAAGAAAATGTGCGGAGATGGGTATTAAAAAACTCCGCCTCGAAAACCCAGGTCGTTTGTTCAAGAATGGATTGCGCAACAGAAATCAGGCTCGATCCGAGCGTCTTGGCGGTTGCACGAAAAAGATCTATACACGCTGTATGGATCCTCGGCAACTCGTTCCACAGCGCTACTCGCTCATCTCTGCTGAATTCCCGATTTGCCTGAGTATTATCGTCACCAGCCGCAGGAAAAGTGACAGCTGTTAGTCGAGATGTCAAATCCAGGATAGCCCCGATGGGGATGTTGACTACGGATTGTGTTCGCGCCGAGATGAAATGAGAAAGCAGGTTGAGGAGCGTCACTACCCTAGTCGCACCTGCGTTGATTCCTTGCCATGGTGGGAGACCTAAAGCGTTTGATTCATCGTCTCCGGGCGTCGGACCTTGAACCATCGAGCTTTGGGCCGGTTTAAACTGAGGGTTGGATGATTCCCACTGTTCCACCACACTCCGGAAGATATGGTCTGCAGTTTGGTGGATGGAAGCGATGGTATGCTTGCAGTCCTTTGTCCATTTTTCGCTTGATGTGTTTTTCGGCGCACAGTGATGCAGGGACACAAAAAGGGCTTGTGCGAGGTGAACAGTCTCCGAGGATAGGTAAGTGCTGAGATTGGACGAGCCTACAATTGGCAGCAGCAGGTTCTGTAGCTGGTTGGAGAAAGGGCGAAATATGGTCGGGTGCCGACTGATGAGTTCTGTAAATGCCGACAGAACAGTTTCCAGAAGCAGTGGCTCTTTTGACAGTGATTGTCCGCCGTTCGGTTGCTTTACAGTCACCAGATTCAACAGAGCCGTGATAAATGTCGGCAAACTCGGAGTTGTTATTTCTCGAACCAATGTTGGGTATTGATATGTCAAATGGAAAATGCGAGTCAGAGTTATAATGGACAGCCGTTTTGTCGATATCGGGTCCGGTTTCTGGACGAGAATTTGTTAGCGCACACACACACACACACACAAACACACATATAATATCCATATATATACGCAATCTCAAAATGCAGAATATCCACGTACAGAAAGAATCGACAACAGCCCGCGAACCCAAGGAGCACACTCGTGTAAAATTTCCCACTGGCCAGCCTCTACCGTCGCCTTGACCAGAACAACTCCAGTCCATCTGCCTTGCGGAGTGCGATCCTGCAACAGGCTCGTTACGCGGGCCTTGAGTTTGTTGACAAGTAGAGCATCGTTGTCGTCCGAATTGGCCGCTTTTTTGGCTTGCGGGGAGGAGATTATATCACTGCAGTCGCCGAGCGATGCCGCGACGTACGAGGCCACATGCGGGAGATCCTGGACCGGAGTCGTTGTCAGGCGGTGGGTGATGGCGCGGAGCGAGGTGGAGGAGCGCATTGGGCTGACAGCTAGACAGCTCAAGTCAACAATTATCGCTATACTCTTGAGAAAGGTGAAGTTCTTCACATGGAACTTTTTTTTTTCTATGCGGAGTCAGAAGCTCGGACCCTCCCGAGGCGGCAGGAGCGGGCGGCAGCACATGGACCGTGGCTGTGGTGGGCCTTGACCGCCCTCAGCGTCGGCCTCGGGAGGGCTTTAGGGCAGGAAGGAGCCTGTGGTCTGTCCCTATACCCTTGAATACTTACTCCCCTCTGTATTACTCCACACCCATAGCTCATGCTCGCCAACGGCCTCCAGGGTCGCTCTCATCTTTCAATTGTCATTCGGATTATGGACCGTTGTGAACGTTCCATTTGTCTCAACACAAGATGAGTGCTGCTACTTCGGTACCTAGCTGACCCCCCCTCCACAATTGCTCCTGTGCTCACCCGAACGTGTTCTAATCCTGCGTGCTTTGCTAGGGCCAAGAAACAGAGAAAGCGCAGGGCTATATCGATGCCCTGGATAACGCTCGCAGCGAGGACAAATGGGCAGAGATCCCCGAGTTGATCCGCAAAATAACAAAGCATGCGTCGCATCGGAAATGTAATGTTGCTTGCTCTACTCGATAATCCTCTCTAATGAGCACTCTGCAGGTCTGATTCAGACTGCGACCGCCGAAGTCCAAGTCATCGCACACATCAGCAAAACGCGACCCGGCACAGCAAAAGGCCAGGCAGCCCCGAATCAGGTGTCGAATCTGTCCGAGTTGATCCCGACCCTCCTCGCAGCCGTTGAAGAAACCGGCGGAACTCCGCAGGATGTGTTCCAAGCTCATGTCTGCTTGGGTTGGATACATTGGACATTGTCTGAGCCCGGTTTAGCTGTCAGACGTCTACCCAATGATTTTGAAGAGTCTACAATCAGTGCTCTCGCAGACGGGAAAAACAACATCACAAAGTGGACTGAGATATGCATAGTGAAGGCAGGCTATATAAAGAGTACGGGCTTAATGAGCGTCTACCCTTGATTGCTGCTAACTTCTGGCTAGCTGCCGCGCAATCCGTTGTTTCTGGTACGGACGACGCCTTGAGAACAGCCTCATCCATCCTGCCACGGCTCTCCACACCAAACCCCACATTAGCATCATGCCCTCAGGCCTTGTACTGGTCAGAAAAATTCCTTTCAAAGGTAGCACTAGTGGCAAGCGAGGTGGTCGACCCTGGCGACAGAGACGACAACGCGTTCGAAATTGGACTGGCTCTGAAAGCTTTCCGATTTTGGTCCGGACATCCACATGTTAAGCGACGAGATATCACATCTGGGAATCAGTCTACTGGAAATTCCGAGTCTGGTTCTCCATTCACTATGTGGATGTCATATTTCGGCCTCTTGTCCACGATATTGCAGAACGGCATGGAATATTTCCCACCATCGAACGGGGCCTCACGTAGTCAGCTGGCTGAAGAGCTTCGCCGTGTAGAGACTGTGTGTGAGAGTGCTCTCCTGAGAGAAATTCGATTCCCCACAGCCAACGCTACCAATCCTCAGGTTGAGGTATGGGTCGAAGAGGTAATCCATAACTGGGAAGTACTGTGTGGCCCCAGTTGGCGAGACGACGACTTTGGAGAAGGGGGACAGGATGGGATTGGCCATAATGTCCTAGATGTAAGTATAATCAAAACTTTTAACCAGCTCGCTAGGTCTAACTTTTCCAGATACTCTACCGAGCCGCCACCAAAACCTACCACTCTCATTTAATCATGCGGCGACTATTTCACGTTCATGCTTCCTTGGCCGAGTTCGAGTTGGCTATGAAAGCGCTCGACACGTACATTGATATTGTCGTCAATGCAAAGGATAGGGCCGAGAAGGCAGCGGAGACTGGCGAGCTGGAAAGCAATGAAATTCTGCTTCAAACCGTCTCAGAGGGCGTGCTCCTGCTCTGTTGTTACGGCGCAGAAAATGAAGCACAAAAAGCAAACGACCTCACTGCCATTCTAGAGAAATATATTGAGAAAAGCATTGATCCCGAATTAAATGCCAGTGACCAATCAAGCCCAGTATCCCCCAAAGTCATTGCCATGGCTTATCGAGCCATCGGCGTTGGTTTGGGTAATTGGTCTAGATGGACGCCGGTCAACGAGTCCCGTGACGATATCCGAGCAGATGCTATCGAGAACCTGGAAAAGAGCATTGATCCTGCGTTCAAAGCACAGAATAATATCGCTACACGCTACGCCCTCGCCCTTTTATACGCAGAATCCCGGGATTTGGATAACGCGATTCTTCACGTCAGGACGGCACTGTCGACTAAAGACGACTGGGCGCAATCAACGCATGTTTCTTCTGAGCTTGACGGCACTAGTTTCTCACGAGAGCAAGACTTGGTGCCTTTGTGGCATCTCCTCGCACTGCTTCTCAGCGCAAAGCAAGAATTTGGCGTCGCCGGCCGGTCGTGCGAGGCTGCTTTTGAACAATTCCCGTCGACAATCACCGCATTTGCCCAAAGTGGCAGACGTGGTAATAAAGATAAAGAAAGACCAGGGTCTGGGGATACGAAGAAAGAGTTATTGCACCGCTTGCGCGGCCGTGAAAAGGAGCGTATTATCGAAACACGTATGACCCAAATCGCTCTCATGGAGGTTATCGACGGTCCTGAAGTTGCTGTAAATCACAGCGATCAACTCCTTACTCTTTTCGCTGCCTTGTTTGAGGATTTGGAACTCGAGGTTCCTCCTCAGAAAACCAATGGAACCCAACAGCATTTGGGTCCTCCAAAGAGTGCTTCTGGCACAGTGAAAAGTTTCCGGGGCAGTATCTTTGGCCGGAAAAAGGCTTCAAAAGCCCCAAACACCAATGGTGCTGACGATATACCGCCTCTTCCAACGCGTAGTGCCGCCGACGCCGACGCTCCATCGATTCAAGTGACGGATGAAAAGGCGGAGCACCACGCGCTTCACAAGCAGCTTTCTAACCAAGGACCTAAACTAAACGGCTCAGACGGACCAGCAGAGCAATTAGAAGGGTCTGAAAACGGGTCGATTGATAATATCGGTATTGCCGTGAGTGACATTCCCAGTCACCCGGCTGGCGCCAAGCAAAACGCAAAGCAGCCTCTGCCTGCTGTAGCACACAACCAAGATCACACGCGCGAGCCTCACCCCGCTGGTCATGCGAGACAGCCTCCTGAGCAGGACATTCGCTTGCCTTCGCCTCATCGGTTCGAGTCTCCAACCAAGTCGCTTAACAAATTCCCCGCTGCTCAAGCGCAAAAACACGCTCTCGCAGTGCTAGTGAAAGTCTGGCTTCTCATTTCGGGCTTGTATCGCCGAGCGTCCTTATTCGAAGACGCGCGTGAAGCTTGTCAAGAAGCTGTGAAACAAGTTGAGAAATTCGAAACATTGGTTGCCGCCCAGGACTCCTCGGCTCGTGCCTTTTCAGAGCGCGTCTGGGGAGTTTACAAGAGCTCCGAAGAGCTCTGGGGAGATGTGTATGCTGAGCGAGGGGCTCTTTCGCAAGCGCAGTCCTCACCACATGAGGCAATGGAGTTTTACGAAGAAGCCATCACGCGTTTCCCTGATCATCCAAAGGCAACAATAGGACTATCCAATTTGCTTTTGGATATCTGGGAAGAGAAAATTCCAGCCGAGCCCTTGCCGCCCCAATTAGATGCTGGTATTCCAACATCCATGTCTGCGAAACCTGCAACTGCCACATACACAAACTCCCCCTCTGTAGATACCGCCGAGAAGGATACCGATCCCTCCATACAATTGGCCGAGAAAAAGATCAACGTCGATCCCAAGGCCGACCGTGTTAGATACACGAGCCGGCTTGCGGCGCGCGACAGGGCCTACGGACTTCTTTCCATGTTGACCAAAACCGGAAGCTCGTGGGACAATTCCGAAGCTTGGTTCACGCTATCCAGAGCTTATGAGGCAAGCTCGCAGCTTGAAAAGACCAAGGATGTCTTGTGGTGGTGCGTTGAACTGGAAGACCGCAAACCCATTCGGCATTGGTGGAATCTGGGTAGCGGCAGCTATGTCCTGTAAAACGTAAATCGATGCTTTTTAATGTATATACGTAGTTAAAATACTTTGCGATATAAAATCAGATCTCGTTACCTAATTTACCAAATTAATTTTTTTGTAGGATCAACGGATCCCATCAATTGATAGCAGTTGTGTACCTCGGCTTGATTTTAATATCTACGTACCGTATCGCAAAACCAAATACAATAGACACCTAAAAAACTCTTTATTTGAAAAGAAAGACAGAATCTTTACAAAAGGAAAATAAGACATGAATAAATAAAACGTCAATTGGATTGTACAATCTATCGGGAAGCAGCAACGGGTTGCCAAGCGGAATACTTGGGTCGGACACTTGCAACATCATCAGTCCAGCCTATACTTGAGAGGAGAGATATAAACTCACGTTGAGTACGGTTTGTAGGCGCCACGAGACAGGGTCAGGTTTGTACGATGCTCGGGCAATTCCCAGGTGCGAATGCCGGTCTGCATGATCTTGTCGGCTGAGGGGGGAGCATCAACCATGTATGAAATCCAAGCGTGCCTATACGTTTAAAAAACAAAAGTCAACCAAACCATTGCCATTGGCGAAATCCTTTTTGTCGTTATACGTACCAGCCAGGCTCAATCTGACTCGGGTCGAATTCCTTGTCCTTGTAGTCGATCCACCGGGTACGCACTAAAAGTCAATTCGTTAACCTGCTGGCACAATTCGCGCAGATGCTAATGCAACTCACGAGGCAGTTCTTCCTCCAGGTTTTCAAAGTATTTGTTTCCGTAGCGGTCGAGACCGATCAAAGTTCCGGCTTTGGTGTCACCTGTGATTGCGGTTTAATAAAATGGACTTGTCGTCTTGCGCGTTTTGCTTCTCCTAGGAATCCATACCGATGTACTGTTATAGACAAGGCAAATTAGCATCCTAACCCACGGTTTCCAAGGGGAGATGAGTGTTGTACGTACCTGCATTTGGTGGCCATAATCCTACGAAACAGAGAGTAAGCATTGGACAGTTCGCGAAAAGGGTGAAACATATAGATTTTTTACCTTCACGCCAATCTTCCACAAGTTCCGGAGGGTTCTAGAGATCGTCGACATCTTGAATGACAGCGGCCCTCAGCCAATTGCTCGCTATGACGGTCGTTCCGGGCGCAGTTGCTTGGGAAGTCGAGGATGTCGTCGACGGCGGCTCGGCATCCAGCCTAATGGGGCATAGCGTCACAAATCCCAGAAGCGGCTCTGTTTGCAGTGTTTGCAGGTTAAGGAAAGTAACTATTATTCATTTCATGGAAAACTCCCAGTTTGAATGCTGTCCCGAATGTATTCGACATACAGATGAGAAATCCGAGCTGAAGGAAAAAAAGGATGTTCAAGCGCGCAGGGGCTTATACCGTGCGGTGCACGTGCAAAAGGCCTGCTGCCGTCCGAAAACAGTTCGCTGTCCGCCGATTTTCTGTTTATACCAGCTCCAACGCTTCTGCGGTCTCACCAGCATCGCCTCTCGGGGGCTTAACTGTCGAGCTCGATCATCTCGCTCCTCGCTTCGAAGTGCCGGCCTCTGAAATAACTATTTTGGAATCACCTACCGCGTTCTACGAGACATTGAAGGTTAGCAACTGCAAAATCACAAAAGGAGGAGCTTGAGCTGATTTGCTGTTTTTTGAAATACAAAAGAACAAAATCCGAAATGCGAAACGAAGAGTTTATTTGTCCACATTATACATTGGCAAAACAGAGCACGAGCTGATCGACGCATTGAACCAAGCATTGCGCGACAACCCGGATCTCAAAGTATCGGTTCTTACCGATTGTCTTCGAGGCACGAGAGAGACTCCCAACCCTTCGTCCGCGTCACTTCTTGCGCAATTGGTCGAAGAACATGGCTCTGATCGCGTCGAAATCCGCATGTTTCATACCCCGAACCTTACTGGTTTACGCAAAAAGTACATTCCGCGCCGTATCAACGAGGGATGGGGTCTTCAGCACATGAAGCTATATGGTATTGACGACGAGATAATACTTTCCGGGTGAGACACGCAGGTTTTTTGAGGTTGTGGTTTTTTTTATGCGGCACTGACTTGGACTACTACTTTAGGGCAAATTTATCCAACGACTATTTTACAAATCGTGTCGACCGGTATCATGTCTTCGCCTCCAAGCAACTGGCCGAATACTACGCCAGGATTCATCATGCGGTCTGCCAACTGAGCTTTCAGGTTCTTCCAAACTCGGCTCAGCTTGGAGGTTACGATCTAGTCTGGCCTACCTCTAATGGGTCTCGCTCGCCTTTGGACGATCCAGAGAGCTTCATAACCCATGCGTCGACAAAATTGGAGTCTTTGATCCAACCAAATCGGCAGGAAAAGCGCACTCCTATTCGCGACTCAGACCAGACCTTTGTATATCCCGTCGCCCAATTCACGCCTCTGCTTAAGCCCGACACATCTACCGAATTCCCTGCTGTCTCCAGTATTTTGCGGCTGCTTGTCAGTGCTCCTGCATTCAAAGATTCGCGCTGGCTATTTACTGCGGGGTACTTCAACATACACCCTGCTCTTTCGGCGCTGTTGATACAAAGCACCTCGCAAGTCCCTACGAGCACAGCAGCACAACCAACAACAACCAAAACACAAGGCACCGTTCTCACCGCATCACCATGGGCCAATGGCTTCTACGGCTCTCCGGGAGTATCCGGCATGCTCCCAGCAGCATACACGCACCTATCCGCAAAATTCCTCGACCGCGTCGCCGAAGCACAGCGCACAAACTCGATTGAGCTGAAAGAATGGCGTCGCGGAACCGTCGGGGAACCGGGAGGCTGGACCTACCATGCCAAGGGCCTCTGGATCACGCTCCCCAATGACAAATACCCTAGTTTGACATTTGTCGGCAGCAGCAATTACACAAAGCGCAGTTACAGCCTCGATCTAGAGGTTGGTGCTTTGGTTGTAACGTCGGACGAGAAGTTGAAAAAACGCCTTGGAGAGGAAGCCGAATGGTTGCAAAAGGATGCACAGCCTGTTTCGAGAGAAGACCTTCGCAGGACAGAGCGCAGGGTGGGCTGGAATGTGCGACTTGCCATGTGGATTGTTGAAAAGGTGGGTGGTGCGTTATAAGGATGCTGTATTATCCTGTGCTATATTGTATAATATGTATCACTAGAGCTTAATAAACTAAAATGATACCCATTCAGAATCATAATTCATTATAAAACAATAAATAAACAAAAGTTGAATCGTAGGCTGCAAGAAAGTCATTAACCGTCTATCCAACGCCGAGTATATGTTGGAAAAAAACTTTTGGGAGAAACCAAAAAAAAGCTTGATCTATGCTTTGCCTTTAGAAGAAAGCCTGGCAGGTCCCAACCCCTGTCGAACCTCGTCCAGCATGGCAATCCCAATAGCTTCGTTGCCATTTTTCCCTCGCTTGGCCTTTGCACCCTTGTGCTTTGTCTGCTTGCTTCGATCTTGCCAGCCAGATAGGAAATCATCCATGACGTTATCAAAATCGCTGCGAAGAGGAACGTCGCCATAATCACGCCTGGATACTAAGCTAGGCGCTTGAGAGGACGCGGCAGATGCACCGGTCATGCCAGTCATTCCAGTCATGCCACTGACCATCGATGCGCCGTCCACAAAGCTGGCGTCGTCATACTCGCCCTCTTCGTCCAGAGCGTACATGGCTTCGACCTTGTCGAACCGGTCATCCAACAGCCGCAGCCCGTCTGTCCGGGCAAGCGATGACGATGTCATCGAGTATGCCGACGGGTTTGTCATGGCGCCCTTGCGCTTCTTCTTCCGGATTGGGGTGCCTCCGACTGTGAACATGGTTGATGCAGCAGTGCGTCGCTCAGCGGCGTCTGGACCTGCAGCTGGTACATTGGGGGTGCTCTTGGCGTCTTTCTTGAATTTGGCGAATTCGCTCATCCAGTCTGAATTCTCCGGTGCCATGTCTGGGACTGGCTGGTCGTGATTGGGCATTTCTGAGGGGGCGTGTGTCTGTGCATTACTGTCCTTGGGATCGAGTGTCTTTGCTGTGTTGTTCTGGGGGAATGCTTTTTCTGTGACATCAGACTCCCAGCCCTCGTCATCTTCTGCATAGTCGTACAAGGTATCTTCCCAGTCTCCCGGATGCATTTCTTCGGCGTTGTTGACGAGCGTGCCAAAAACGTCCTCGTCGTCTTCGTCATCGACAAAGGCTTCATCTTCGAGAGCCTCCAGAGTCTCACGCAGACGAGGGTCCATATTCGGTTGGAATCCCGCAATGGCATCTGGGATGTTTTGCTGATCCTGATATGTCGGCTGTCTCGAGTAAGACGACATGCCCGAAGGAGCATATTGGGAGCCATAAACACTAGCACCACCGGCGATCTGGCTCTTGGAATCATTATTATCCTCAATATTAAAATCCCGCAGCGCATCCTCCAGTTTCACTGCCTTTTCCTTGCCCTTTCCTTTCTTGGCTGCGGCTTCGACAAAGTATGCATTTCCACCACCGGTGCCCAATTCCCGCAAGTGCTGCATGTAGTCGTATTTGGAATCATCGTAGTAAATGCCATAGTTTGCCGCCTCGCCTTCATTCTTGCGGACGCTTTCTGCTTGAAACTCTTGTTCCAAGTCGACCAGGTGCCGCGAGGATTTGTGGGATGTTGTCGAGGCAGATGAGTCAAGGGTCTTGTTGTCTGATTTGGGGCCGGATACTTGGTATAAAAAGCGGTCATCCGCTTCTGGGTCGTGGATCAAGGGGTCATGTTGCGATCTGTGGAAGAGCTGGAACTTGGCCGCGCTCTTTTTGTCTCTGTAATTGGAAGTCTCTTGTCAGTGGACTGTCTGAGCTGGGAAGAAATTTTTGGAAGACTCACATCCACTGCCGTCGAGGAGGCATTTTGACGGTTCAGTTATGCTATTTTTTGTTGAAGTCGCAGCAAACGAAATATTTCGCCCTTCCAAAAAACATCAAAGTGACCCCTCTATTTTTTCAAAAAAAGTGGGCGGAAATAGCGTCACGTGCGCCCTTATCTTATCGATTGGGCTGACTAATTTATCTTATCCGAATCATAGCGGGGGAATGTGGAATTTTGTATTAGAAATTCAAATTCGGATTTCTCCTCTGCGTATCAAGCCCACGGCCAACCAGAGTTGGTCTCTCTCTCTTTTTTTTATTCCTAATACAGACAGAAGAATAAGAGAAAGACGACATCGACATCATGGTGCTCGCCAAGTCCAAAAATTCCGTAGGGCTGGGCAACAGCCTTATGAACGACCGATTTGGCAAAGGCAAAGCCTCGTCCCAGAAAAAGGTCTCGCACAATGCAGCCATCGCGCGCAAGGGCATCAACGGCGAAACATACCTCACAAATCCAGCAAAGGAGGCGTCATGGGTGAAGATGCGCAGTGTCACCGAGCAGGCCGCCCTCGACGAATTTCTTAGCACGGCCGAGCTGGCAGACACGGATTTCACGGCTGAGAAGATAAACAATGTGAAGATCATCCATACCGACCAGAAGAACCCGTATCTCCTATCGGCGGCAGAAGAGCGGTCGGCGGTTAAGAAACAGCAGAAGAATAAGGGCCATCTGACTATCCCGAGACGGCCAAAGTGGGATGAGAGGACGACCCCGCAGAAGCTGGATTCCATGGAGCGAGAGAGTTTGCTTGAATGGAGGAGAGGTCTTGCCGAGTTGCAGGAAAACCAGGATTTATTGATGACACCCTTTGAGCGAAATTTAGAAGTCTGGAGACAGTTGTGGCGTGTTATCGAGCGCTCCGATCTCATCGTGCAGATTGTGGATGCGAGGAACCCGCTACTTTTCCGCTCCGAAGACTTGGAAAAGTATGTCAAGGAGGTTGATCCAAAGAAAAGAAATCTGTTGCTGGTCAACAAAGCAGATATGATGACACAGGAGCAGCGCGAGCTTTGGGCGGATTATTTTGAAAAGCAGGGCATCAGCTACCGGTTTTTCTCTGCTCATCTGGCCAAGGAGCAAAACGAGGCCCGTCTTCTTGAGGAAGAGCCGTCTTCTAGTGACGAGGACGACGACACCGAGGGAGTTGGCCTGGCAGAAGAAACACAGAAAAAGATGGATCTTGAAGATGGCAAGGCTGCAGATGAAGAGGAATCCAGCGAGGATGAGTCCCCCGCAAACAACGACTCAGCCTCACTGAGAACTCGAATCCTCGACGTCGATGAACTAGAGGAGCTTTTCCTTGCCAATGCACCCAAACCAAGTGACAACCAGGACGAGACGCAACAAAAGGCAAAGACAACCATTGGTCTCGTTGGATACCCCAACGTCGGTAAATCCAGCACAATCAACGCCCTCCTGGGAGCCAAGAAGGTATCCGTATCGGCCACGCCCGGTAAAACCAAGCACTTCCAGACACTTTACCTATCTCCCGAAATCCTCCTCTGCGATTGCCCTGGTCTCGTATTCCCCAACTTTGCCAGCACCAAGGCCGAACTAGTGGTAAACGGTGTCCTACCCATCGACCAACTCCGCGAGTTCACGGGACCGGCAGGCCTCGTGGCGCACCGCATCCCCAAACACTTTTTAGAAGCCGTCTACGGCATGAAAATCGCCACACGCCCCTTGGAAGAAGGCGGTACTGGCATCCCCAGCGCAAACGACCTGCTTCGCGCGTACGCGCGAGCCCGCGGCTTCGCAACCACGGGTCTGGGCCAGCCGGACGAGTCGCGCGCGGCACGTTATGTTCTGAAGGACTATGTCAGCGGTAAACTGCTATACTGTCATCCTCCTCCTGTGTCCTCTTCTTCCGAGTCCGAAAAGGAAGAAGGCGAGGCTGCAGTCGACCCCGCCGAATTCAACCGCGATCTATACAACCTCGCGCATCTGCCCGAAAAGCGACGCGCGCAGATCCTCAAAGCTGCAGCCGATCAACAAAATCTCGAAAACGCCGATGATACAGCATCCCTACTCACCGACCTGACAGACATTCCCAAACCAGAAGCAGGTTCTCGGTCTCGTCATCTCGACAAGGGCTTTTTTGGTCCGGGCTCTTCCTCGTCAGGAGGGCATCTCAACAGGCCCTTCAACTACCAATACTCAGAACAAGGAAAAGTCAAAAAGGAGCTCACGGGTCGCAAACAGAAGTTAATGGTTGCGCTGGAAAAAAACATTGATCCGTCCGAGGTGCAGCTCAAGTCGACGTCGAAGAAGCATTTTAAAGGTGGGAAAAAGGCCAAGACCAAGGGTAAAGCGCCGAGTACGGATGATTACGAGTAAAAAAAAGCATTTTTGTCGTTAAATTGCAGGCGTGTTGGGTCGAGTTTATGCATGTTTTGTGGTTTCAATGCTATGGGGTAGAAGGTTAGCTATAATGTCATGTCTGTTTATAAGTTTATGCATGTCAACCGGTAATATCGGTATTCATTATCATTGATTATATACACGTATACAAATTATTTGTCTAGTTGTTCACTCTTGTGTATCAATTTAATAACATGCAAAGAAAACATCGATTGCGTCGTAGATATCATAACAAAAAAACAGAGCCAAGCACCAAAATCAACAGACATTAAAAATCACCTCAGTAAACGATCCTTTTGCGCTTTCTGAAACATAAGGGGTATCGCAGAGAAAAAGCTAAAGAGTCTACTACCATGCAAAATCAAAGGCACAACGGCAATAAGCCACATAAAAAAGACAAACCCAATAGCCGCATTCACGCGCAGTTGCTCGACGGCAGGCGAGAGGATATAAGTCTCGACCTGGCGGGACCGCGTGGCGATCCAGTTGCGGATTGGCTGCTGGGCTTTTCGCAACTCGAGACGGCGTTTGTGGGTTTCCATCCCCTCGACCAGATGCCATGCCACGCGGCAGTTGATTTTCTCCCATGTGGTCTCGTCTGCAAAGGCGCGTGCGGCCACAGCGAGAGAGTTCCGCAGAGTCTCGTCACGAGCGACGCGAAGGGTCAGGCTGACGAATGTGTCTAGATCGTCAGGGGCCACCAAATATCCTGTCTTGCCGTGCTTGACAATGTCTGACGGACCTCCTTGGTCGCGTGCAATGACGGGCACCCCGCTCGCCATGGATTCAAGGACAACCAGGCCAAAGGTCTCGGTTATGGAGCAATGCAGAAATACATCAGCAGCAGCATATGCTCGGGCGAGATTTTCGCCGCCGAGGAAGCCTGTGAAGATGACATGGTCTCGGACTGGTTCGAAGAGGTTACGCACGTCTGCCTCGACGGCCGGGTTTCTATTGCCTCCAACAATCAGGAGTTTATAAGGCAGTCCTTCCTTGGCCAATCGAACGGCAACTTCGGCGAGAAACTCAAAGCCCTTCTCGGGCGCTAAACGACAGGTGTATGCCAGTATCAGTTCGCCGTTTGGCGCGAGTTGCCGGCGGTAAGCTTCGTCCCGGTGTTTGGGGTTGAAAGTGACAGTGTCGACACCTCGGCCGAGCTGGACAAGGCGGTTTGAAGGCGCCCCGGCCTCTTCGAGGTAGGATCGTATGTCGGAGCAAGGATAGAAAATGGTCTCGACGGATGGGTGGTTAAATAGAAAACCCTGGACGCGGTTGACCAGCCAGGTTCCGAAGCGACCCATGGGGCCCGGGAGGAGAATGGACGAGTATGCAGCCAGATCGGTCTGGTAATTCAGGGCCACGACAGGCGGTTCTCGCAGCTGGCGGATCTGCCATAGAAACTGATATCCCACCGAAGCGGGACTGGCCAGGTAAACAATGTCCGGGTTGAAGGTTCGCTGGCAGACGCGGTCGAAGCGAAAGGGATATACCACGGTCAGGTCGGGGTTGTAAGGCAGCGGATAACCATGTAGGCGCACTTCAGACTCGGAGCGCGGACGCGACGAGGTGGCAGTTGCTGAAGAGAGGGAAAAGTGGAGGCGGCCCTTTTGCTCATAGCGAGGAGCGACAATGGCGACCTCGACACCGTTGAGGCGCAAGTACTCGATCAGCATGCTCGTCGTGCGACTGACGCCATTCACTGGGCCGAGCGATTCGGTGGCCAGCAGAATGCGCTTCCCCTTGAGCGCGGCGGGGAACTCGTTCGACTTGACGATGGGAGCTGTCTTTAGAGACGCCATGGTCGGATCTGCTTCTACGGCTGAAGGTCGTTTAAACGAAGAAAACGAAAACCAGCGAGCGCATTTCTCTTGTAGTGGGAGAGAGGAGCAGGAGGGGAAGAAGAAATTCAGCAGCGGATGATGGCGGTGGGGTGCTCCTTCCCACGATGTCCTGTCCGCTCACCCTCGCCCTCGCCCTCACGCACTGTTGAACGTTAACTACGACGAAGCCAGAAGCTATCGTCAGATGACTTTAGGCCCCAGAGAGTGCATTTAGGTGTCCCATGGTCGCCGTCACCGCCATCCCAGGGGCAACATTCGCCGCTGGATTGTATGGGGTTCGTCTCGCACGCGCGACATGCCGGCGGGCGATTGGCTGCTAGCCGGGCATGTGCTTAGATAACCTGATCGCCGCGTGCCCCTCCTTCGTGCTCGACTCCGCGATGTCGCGAACGGCAGCAGAGCACAGTATAAACAGTCGAGACAGCAGAGAAATAGGAGCAAGCGATGGGCGCACGTGGCGCCCGCTCCTTATCGCGCCCTGCTTTTGGCTTATCTTAGCGCACGCAGTGGGGCGGTCTCCGCACCAATCACAGCCGCCGATGTACTGCGCGTGCGTCGATCCGCTCTCGGCACTCGACGACGCTTAAGGGCACGCATCGGGCAATCACCACCATAGCATTCCTACTATGTACTGTGCACTCTGTACGATGTACCGCCACTGCTATCGCTGCTACTGCGCACATTGCCCCGTGCAGGCGCCCGGAGCGCTGTGGTCGAATCATGCCAGCCCGGGGTCGACGGCCTGATAGCGTGTTCCTGGCTGCACACACGCTCTCTTTCTTCTATTATTCTTCCGATTATTATTATTTTTTCCATCGCTGAATCCTTGTCGTCCTCCATCCAGTACTCCTCGCGTGCTCTATCTCAGCGCGCGCGTTTTGCTTGCCGTGAAGAAGTCGTGACCGATTAGGGCTCCCGTCGCACCTTCCGTATAAGCAGCACTTGTACTACCACCAGCAGTCTTCATCATTGCCCTATGTCCCCCGCAGCCATGGACTTTCTCTCTTCTTCGCCGCCAACCACCTCGGATGACAGCTCTTGTGATGACTCTACCGGGCCCATCACTCCAGACAGCAGCCCTATGTTCGGCGCGTCGCGAGTCGAAGACCTCATCGGGACCCCGTTGGCTCACTACCTCGACTCCCCGAAGCAGCACGAGGCTGGCATTCTATCAGCCGATGGACTGCGATTTACCCCGCCAGTCAGTCTGCGCGAGCTCTCGTTTGGGAAGCCTGTAAGACACATCGCCGTCGTCGGCGCTGGCTATGTCGGTAGGTCTTGTCGTCTCTATCAGTCCGTGATATCGTCAAATGGCAGCTGACTGACCTGAGCAGGTGGCCCGACTGCTGCCGTCATTGCCTTGCACAACCCCCAGATCCGCGTGGAAGTGCTGGACAAGGACCAGCGTCGCGTCCGTCGCTGGAACTCGCCTCATCTTCCCATCCACGAATCCGGCTTGATAGATATTGTCAGGGTGACTCGCGACGGAGCCAGTCTCTCGTCACGAGACGGTGCAAATGTCTCGACTGAACGTCTACCGAATCTCTTCTTCACCACCGATTCCCAGGCCAGTTTAGCCAAGGCCGACATGGTCATGATGGCCGTGAACACGCCCACCAAGACCTTTGGTATTGGCGCCGGCCGAGCCACCAACATGACTACCTTTGATGCTGCTGTGAAAGAAGTCGCCTTGTACGCCAGGCCTGGCACTGTCATTGTCGAGAAGAGCACAGTACCTTGTGGTACTGCCCAGCGTGTGCGCCAGATGGTATGTTGTCTAAGTATCAAAGTTTTTGGTGGTATTGACTGGTTTAGCTTGATGCCGTCCGCCCCGGGCAACCGTTTGAAATTTTGTCCAACCCTGAATTTCTCTCCGAAGGTTCCGCCGTGCGCAATCTGCTACACCCTGACCGTGTCCTCATCGGATCGGCCAAGACACCTTCGGGTCGTCGCGCAGCAGACGCCCTGGCAGACGTCTATGCCGCGTGGGTGCCACGCTCGCGAATTCTCGAAGTAGATGCGTGGTCATCTGAATTAGCCAAGCTCGTGAGCAACGCCATGCTTGCACAGCGCATCAGCAGCATCAACTCGATCAGTGCCATCTGTGATCGCACCGGAGCTGATGTAGACGAGATTGCTCGATCCGCCGGGCTTGACCCTCGCATTGGCCCACAGTTCCTCAAGGCTGGGCTGGGATTTGGTGGTTCTTGCTTCCGCAAAGACATTGCTAGCTTGACGTATCTGGCCGAGTCTCTTGGACTGCCCGAAGTAGCACACTACTGGAGTCAGGTGAATTCTATGAACGACTGGCAACGAGACCGTTTTGCGCACAAGGTGATTCACCGCATGGAAGAGAATCTAGTCGGCAAGAAGATTGCTATCTTGGGATTTGCTTTTAAGAAGAACACTGGCGATACGCGCGAATCGCTCGCTGTGGACGTAATCCGGGTTCTACTTCAAGAAAGACCTGGGGAGATCGCCATATTTGACCCGTGTTGTCTGTCAGAAGACATTATGCGTGAACTCGAGCCGGTCTTGGATGCCAACAACCGTGAGCGAGTCCAAGTCTACAACGATGCCTATCAAGCCTGTGAACAAGCCAACGCGGTGGTGGTTGTCAACGATTCCGACCCATTCAATCAAGCCCCGGGCAAGAAGCTGGGGAAATCTAACAAGAAAATCAACACGGAACAGCAGCTGTTTGAAACCAACATGCCCAAAGAGATTCATATCGACGGGTCCCGTTTCTCTTACCATCCCACACAATCGCCGATTTGCGCAGAGGACTGCCCAGACTGCCAATCAACCAAGTCTCGGGGCACCATCTCGACAGAGCCGGTGGAGTGGGCGCGCATCGCGTATGGCATGAAAGAGCCCAAGTGGGCTTTTGACGGCCGCGGTGTGCTGGATGTGTCTGAGATGGAGAAGCTCGGGTTCCGCGTAGACACGCTGGGACGACACACGGCGTCGCGGGACTATAATTAAATACAGATGGACTTGCGTTTTCTTTTGTTGTTTTGTTTCATTGTAATGCTGATGATACCTGGCGTTTGGCACGAGAGGCAGTTTGGATTCGACTCTTTCTAGACTGAGGTATTGACTGAGGACATTAATTTAGAGTGAACAGACTGCTTAGCATAATTTACAACCTCCTAACATATCAATACGTAATAACTATTTTGAAAAACAAACATGTGTATTTTAATATGTAGGTCAGACTATATCTACATCTTAGCCTTTGGCTGGAACCCATTCGCCGACAGCAGCGAATTGGACTGCTCCCTCTGCCAGTGCAGCTTGGCAGTCACCTCATCCTTGCGCTTCTTATTCTCGCGCTTAGCCAGCTGCTGCAGATGCACCTCATCCGGCCCATCGGCAATCCGCAACGTCCGGATCTGCGCCCACATATTGGCGAGCGGCGTATCCTGGCAGATACCCTGGGCACCATACGCCTGCACCGCACGATCAATAACATTCAACGCGGTCGACGGCACAAGCACTTTCGCCTGCGCGATCTCCTTGAGCGCAGACCGCGCATCGCCCTGGTCGATTTTCAGCGCGGCGTTGAGCACGATCAGCCGCGCCGCGTCGATTTCGATGCGTGAGCGCGCGAGCCATTCGAGGATAACGCCGTGTGAGGACAAGGGCTTGCCAAATGTCTTTTTGCGGTCGTCGTTGATGCGGGCAATCAGCCATTCGACGGCGCGCTCGGCAGCGCCGATGGTGCGCATGGCGTGGTGGATGCGGCCGGGACCAAGACGGCCCTGGATGATTTCGAATCCGCGGCCTTCACCCAGCACAAGGTTGCTGACGGGGACACGCACGTTGTTGAAGCTGATGTGGCCGTGGCCGTGGGGTGCGTCGTCGTAGCCGTACACGGTCAGCATGCGGTGGATGGTGATTCCGGGAAGGCCTGCCGGCACAAGAACGACGGATTGTTGCTGGTATGGGTCGCGGTGCGCCGCGTCTGTTTTGCCCATGACGATGTACAGTTTGCAGCGCGGGTCGCCGGCGCCAGAGGACCACCATTTTTGGCCGTTCAACACGTATTCGTTGCCCTCGCGCCGGATGCTGAGTTCAATGTTGGTAGCGTCGCTCGAGGCGACTTCGGGCTCGGTCATCAAGAACGCGGACCGGATCTGGCCCTCGAGCAGCGGCGTCAGCCACTCTTTCTTTTGTGCCTCGTTTCCGTATTTGGCGAGCACTTCCATGTTTCCTGTATCGGGGGCGGCGTTGTTGGTTGCCTACAAATCGTCAGACAAACTAAACTCTGGATAGAAAGACAGAAAAAAAAGTACCTCCGAAGCAACCCGGCTCTTGCCCAAATACTCAGCCATCAGCCCATACTCAACATTGCTGAACCCAGCACCCTGGCTGAAATGGCTCTTGGGCAAAAACATATTCCACAACCCGAGCTTGCGTGCCTTGGTCTTGAGCTCCTCGATCACGGGCGGGTGCGCGTTCCAGCGTTGTTCGCCGTGGCCGATTTGCTCTTCGAAGAGGGCGTCGGCTGGGATGCATTCTTTTTCGACGAATTCCTCGACCTGACTAGTCAGTACTTTTGTGCTTCTTGTGGTAAAGGGTGGAGGATTACCAGGTCGAGCGTCTTCTTTGCGCGCTCGCTGACATAGGCCTGCGCGAGGGCAGGGATGTTGGCTGAGGCAGGCATCTTGGAGATGATGTGGTGAATTGAGGTGACGTTCGGAGTTTTGTCCGAGTTCCGAGAGCTGCGAGGAGTGCGAGTTCGTGGCACCAACGGCGGTCACTCAACAGCAAGATTATATAAATAAAAAAGGGATTGAGCAATTGAAAAATTGAACCAATCTGCAGAGGGAAGGAAAAAAAAAGGCGAAGGAGCAGAAAGCAACAGACAGTCGCAGTCGCATATAACTTATAAGTGAGACGCTGAGCGGGGCTGGTCTTGCCTGTTCGGGCTTAGCGTAACACGGGGTAGCCGAAGCCGCCAGCTGGGCCGGTTGGGACCTCGGCTCGGACTGCATTTCCTTAACACTATTGCTAACAAGATATGTTTTATGTTATTCAGTGCTAACAAGTAAACACCTCTATCCACCCCATACCCAGTCCCAGTATCTCTCTGATCGACAGTACCCCAGACCCGCAACAAAAGAAAATCCACAAAAGAAAAATAACCCAAGCCGAATATCGAAAAAAAAGGAAGCAAAACGAAGAATTGAATCATCCCAGCGAAGAGTCGAGTAGAGGTAAAAGGGTATCATTAAGTCTCTCTTCACGTTCAGCCATGAATCACCTGCTAATTGGCATTCTCGGGAGACGCAGCTACGGCTGACGAGGACTGCTCAAAGCTCTTCTTGCCCAGCTTGGTGAAGAGTGACGTGGGCTTTCCGGCACTAATCAATCATATTAGCAGAGTAAAAGTATATATAGTAACCAAGGCCGTACTTCTTAAACCGCTTGCCCTTCAAATCGCTCAATTTCTTCGTGCAGGGACTCATAATGTCGTCTGACGGAGACACGTAGGACGCCTGGGATCTGAGCAAGCATTAGCAATAGCTTTTTTGGTATCGACACGACAAACATACTGGTCGCTCTCCTTGAGCTTTTCTTGCAACGCCTTCCGGTGATATTCCATCGACTGCACCGCTGCGCCTTGCTTCAATCCGTCGTTATTCTCCGGTGCGGCGTTTAACTTTGCGTTGGTGGAGCGATCTCCAAGCGGCTGGACGGGTGCGGAATTCATATTTGCGTGTTGTAGTATGATACGAACGAGTGCGACTGGCAGTAATTTCGTAGAGTAGAGGAGAGAGTTGTAAAGAAACAATCAAGAATGACTCACGGCGTTTGTTAAGAAGTTGGCGAAATGAAAAATGTGGATAAGCGGGAGGTGAAACAAAAGCCCCGATTGTTGCCGGGGCAACCGCATCCTGCAAGTATATGACGGCATGCCTTGGTTGAGTTTTAAGAGAATGAAGTAATTATTGTTATTAATAATTAAATGTATGGTTGTAGTTGTATTCAATTCTAGTACAATTGGAACTGACTATATCTTGGAAATCGTAGAAAATTCCGGGACTTCTGTGCTAGCTGTGAATTTGTTAGTATTTTTTTTTGCGCCGATGTAAGTTGTCTTGAGCTCTCTCTTTCCGACCTTGCGATTATGCCTCTCTCCTTCTTAGGGCTGAAAATCGCCATAAGAAGCTGTTTTCCAAAATGTCCTTTTTGGTTACTCCTTTTGGAAAGGCGTATGTATGAGCCAATGACGTTTCGCCTTCTACCACTTCGTCCCGCTTCCTGTAACGTAATCGGACACCGAGCCGGCACTGACATCGAGCCGGCACTTCCGCCCGAGAACGCGTTCCATAACAATTCTATATATTTCAATGCGTCAATATGCCATCAATTCGCAATAAAAATCATAAAAGTTCTTAGAAATAAGAAGGCCAAATCTTACTAGCTATTTCCGATTTATAGAATAAAAAAATTCCTAATATTAGATGAGTAGCAAAGATTTATAATGTTCCTTGAACAACTCTATAAGATTAATTAAAAGGCACTTAATAAAGGTCTTAAACACGTGCTAATGGTTATAAATTGACTAAATTTAAAGAGGATTTGCTTGTTAAATAGATATTAAATCTAGATAAGTGAGGATTATCTCTTTAACTATCTATAGTATAAGATATGGCTAATATTTTACTTTCTCAATATAGTAATTAAGAGATTAGTAAGAGATAGATATATTAATTTATTTAATATCGTCTAGAGCTTAAATTATAATTTTCTCAAAAATATAATTATGAACGTGTAAGGTGGTTGGGTCTGGATAGACTATAGCGTGGTTATGGGATCCTACTCAGAACCAACTAGAAGGTTACTCGCTACCGAGACAAGATGTAGATCAAGAATTAGGATATCAGATTTCAAGAATAATCCGCTTAAGACCTCCTTATCCTTAGAGAAAGGCCTCAAGCTTATAAGTACAATCGTAGAAGCGCTACTACTTCCTAATTAGGTTGTATAGTGCGAGTATACAGAATAAGTCCCTCATTTATAATATATTACAATTAAGGTTATTCCCAGACCTAAGGATCTACAGGATCCTTAGCCAATTAAAACAGATTAGTATGCAGGTCCTCACATTCTATCCCTTCTAAAAGGCTTCAGCCTTAATATCTAAGAACCAGGCGTGAAAATAGCTTCAAAAGTTCCTAGAGAAATTACTATAGCAGTTAGCTAATAAAAACAAATAGCATCATAAATTCTCAATATAAAAGGCAGTTTAACACTATAGAGAGTAAAGCTACTATACACGTTATATATAATAAACACCAAAAATAATTATAAGACTTTTCCTTTCCTAAACACTACAGCATCTTAGTAAGTAGCCCATCTCAATTCCTTTAATTTGTAGATAGTTTATAGAGGAATTTAAATATCAAGCTAATTAATTAATATATAATTTGCTTAGAACCCAATTTTTTACTCATTTCCTCTATCCTACTCTATCTACAATAGCCCCTCACAAGCCTATCAATTAAACCGTTTATTATTGCAATAGCCTCAATTTTGACTTAAGTATAAGAAACCCCAACTTGCCACAAAGCCGCTGGCTCTACTCACCGCGGCCGCAGCCAACGTCCTTCTATAATAAGGTTCCTTGTCAGAGTCAAGTCAGTTCCTATAGAATCAAGTCCCTTATAGTTGATCTCAGATTTCAACACATCCTTATATCAAAGTTAGTTAATTTTTAACTAATAGTTTTAATATAGAGCAATCTCTTTAAACAATTGACCAACTCAACCAATCCTTTCGTTAACCCTGCTCTGCCTACCTTCAGGCAGGTTATTAATAAAATTCTTTAAGAAGTAAGTAATTTATCAGATAATTTGCTATTAGTTCTTAGTATTATTTTAAATCATATCTCCTATCTCCCTTCCCAGTAGGCTTTAACTCAGAACCTAGTTAAAATCATTACTAAATAAGTATATAAAAAGAAGCCGCATTAGCTTCCAGTAATATTTTTAAGACAGATCCTGAGACAGACAAGCCTATGGTGGAAGATATTATTAAAACTCCTCATCATACACAGACTAACGATTCAACATCTATACTGATGGTCTTAGCACCAGATCCTCCAACTACTTATCAATTACAGTCTAGCATCGCGCCAGACTTCTTGGGGTTTTATAATTCTGAAACCAGGATCCCTTTATACACATTCAGCGCTTATAGTCTGTTACCGCTGAGTAGTTAAAACTTATATAGACTAGCAAATATTCCAGATAGCTTCTTTAGTGCCATCTTTATAATAGATAAATGCTTAGTGCTATAGCAAAAGAATCTATACCTACATTATACAAAGGTGCTTAGCACCTATCAAGCATTCTATATACAGCCTCTACCCAGCCAGAAATATCATCACTATTCCACCTTAGATATAAAATGCAATTTTATACCAAAAAAGCAACTTACCTCGTTCCAAATTATATAACAAATCTTCCAGTAGTATAGTATCACTACTAATAGCTATCAAGCTCGCCGTGACTAGATTAGAGTAATTAAAGATAATATTCATAAGAATCCCTCCCTATCGCCCTTCCAGTCACGAACTCAATTAGCCAGTATACCTGCAGCTAACTGAATAGCAGCATTGAAGGCCCATCTTAACCGGATAAAAGGCACCATAGCGCAAATTTTATAAGCTTTAAATAGCCTCATAAATATTACTTATCATACCATTATTTTATCAGATTTTACTAATCCAATTTTTAAATAAAACACCCACTTAGGCATTCCTCCTACTGCGCCCCCAGCCCCCCGGGATACACATTCTCATAGCGGCATCGTTTAGTCTCCGGGCCAATAATATTAGTTTTTGAAATGGTTAGCTGGTTAGATCTTTTTTCATTTTATTAATAAATAATAAGTAATAAAATTTTTCCTCTTTACATAAAGCATCTCCTTCAAATCCTCATTAAACCTTAAACCCAGTAAGAAAATAGAAAGAGTAATTCAACTATCCCTTAATTCCTTAATTAAAATCATACAGCTTACTTCTTTTTAATTATAATAATATAGCCGAGATAAAAGAGTTTAATTCCATATAGATAAGTAGGTGTCGGCTCAACTCCAAATCAGAACTGACTAGGAATCGTGGTCCCATAAAAAGATCAAAAAACCTAATATCAGGAAAAATCCTTCTTATTTTTCGCGGAACAGGAATTCTCATATTCTTCTAGGAGTTCTCTCACATTATCAAGATCTTTCTTATCCAACCATAAGTTCTCATAAGATAGATATCCAAACCATTTAACCAAATACTGTTTCCACCAGTAATATATACAATAGTTAACAATAGCTTCAATTTCCCATTCTTCATAGTCGTTAACCATAATCAGTTAATATTCCCGCGTCATTTTCTCTCCTTTTCATTCATAATAAGGTTCTAGTAATAACACGTGAAACACAGAGTGAATCTAATATCAACTGCTTGACAGCCTAAGCCAGTAAGCTTACCAGCCCACCTTATCAATAACTTCAAAGCTTCCTTTAAACAGGAAGTCTAGCTTCTTATTTAGATAAAAGGACTTAAGATTCTTCATAAATAGCATCACTTTATCTCCTATAAAGTATTCTTAAGACTAATACTTCCAATTATAATAAGTGGTTTAGGTCGCGGCAGCCCGCTCGAGATAGAACTTAGCTATTTCCCTAATTTCTCTGATTTTCTCTATGCGTTCCTGGACGCTCTATACAGAGGAAGACCCAACAGACTCATCAAAGGACGCCTTCAGATCGAAGCCAACTAGGCTTCGAAGCAGCGACGTCTTCATACTCACATATTTAGAGTTATTATACGCAAACTAAGCCACTAACAGATATTCTGACCAATCATCCTACCGTTAATTTGTATAGCAACAAAGATAATATTCTAAAATCTAGTTTAATCGTTCAGTCTAGCCATCAGTTTATAAATAGAAAGCGGTACTAAGTCGACACTTAATTCCAAATTAATATATTAGTTCAGACCAGAACCCGCTTATAAAAAGCGATCCTCTATCAGAAATAATACTATCCAAATATCCATAAATATTAAAAACTTTCTCAGTCACTAGATCTACAAGTTCTTCAACATTAATACTCTTTTTACAAAAAATAAAGGTGCTCAGCTTGGTAAAACAGTCAACAATAACCAATATAATATCATAAATTATTCCCTAAAGCATACTCAAAAATAGATCGGTAATAAAATCCATAGATAAACCCTCACTCAGCCTCGATAAGACTAGCAGAGATTATAATTAACTATAAGATCAGTACCTACACACCTTTACAAGCTAGTATATCTCATAAGTACAAACATACTCGTCAATATCCTAGTCTATCTTAGACCAATAATACTTCTATTTTAATAGATTAGAAGTCCTTACAATACTAAAATAACCTATATATAGATAATCATAATATAACTTTATAAATATACTTCGCAAAACCATATCTACTAGCATATATACCCTCTCTTAGTAATACAGAATATTATTTTTAATAGTCTATATTACCTCTAGGTCGACTCTGAGTCAGTTCCCCGGCGAGTCTATTATATTGATTTTAGAAATCTCAGCCACTTTAACCATCTTCTGTTGTGTAAAAGCGTTCCCTTACTACAGCTTCTATACTAGATCTATCGTTACCAACGTCAAAAAACCAAATACATCCTCAGCTTATACTACTCCTAGTACAAGACTTCTCTAGCAGCAGGTTATATAACCCTTACTACCTTACTCAAGATCTACACAAGATCTTCCTATACCTACCCTCTCTTCAGAACTATCTTCTAAAAATATCAGGCCTGCCAGTCGCATATTAGGCTTCAAAGTATTAAGCTTCAGTTTTTATTACAAAATCAGAAATAAGCTGACATCTTCTTCTCCTTTACTATCTTTAAAGAAGTCCAATCTCTAGGATAAAGCATCTGAAGGGTTTCTTATCCCAGACTTATATTCGATTTTAAAATCGTAAGCCGCTAGAAGCTAGGCCCATCTGGCCTACTTCGCACTTAATTTCTTTATAAAGAAGAAGTACGTTAAGTTTTAATAATCTATTTATATATAGATTGTGTACTTACTACCTTTAAAATAGTGACACCATTTCTAAAAGATGTAAACTATTGCACCTAATTCCTAGTTATGTACAAGCCAACACCACTCTTAATCACTATACTTCTAGCTTAGAAAAGTAACAAGATACTAGCATAGTCAGTTCCTAATCAAAGCCGACTTAGAGTCAGATTATAGAAGTATAGCACCTCTACTAACTAACAAGACATCCATTATAATCTTTATTCTTTTATCCAGATTAAAGTGCTATATAACCAAAGGATTTATAAAGACTTCTCGAAGCTTATCAAATACTGCCTTTATCTCTGGAGACAATTTAAATCCACAGGCCCTCATTCCAAGATCATCCTTCGTCATATCCAACAGCGGAGCTATTAGAGTGGAAAAGTTTCTTATAAATTTTCTAAAAAACCCAATAAAGCCTAAAAAAACCTGTATATCTCGCATAAACTTAGGCTTAGACTAGTTTACAATAACCTTAATACATTTAATATCTATCAAAGTCCCATGCTCGTCTATAACATAACCTAGGAATTTAATCCTCTATTAATAGAAACTATACTTAGAAGCTTTTATAAACAACTAATAATCCTTAAGCCTTTACAAGACTTGTTTAACATATTTTTCATATTCTTTAAAAGATTTAGAAAAGATTAATATATTATCAAGATATACAATCACAAAATCATTAACTAGATCTTTCAAAGTATCATAGATATAGGATTAGAAGATTACAGAAGCATTAATCAATCTAAATAGCATAACCAAATATTTAAAATGCCTATATCAGGTTCAAAAAGCAGTCTTCCACTCATCTTTACACTTAATTCTTATTCTATAATATACATCACAGAGATCAATCTTTATATACAGCTTAGAACCGACCAATCAATCCAGCATCTCATCTATCTTTAATAGTAGATAGCAGTTTTTAATCGTCACCTTGTTAAGACCACAATAATCCACACAAACACACAGTGATCCATCTGCTTTTTTAACAAATAAGATTGATATACCAACCAGGCTTGTTAATTCTCAAATCTATTTTTTTTACTGCATCTCTTCAAGATAAATATATAGATATTCTAATTCTTTAGCGAAGCAAGGATATAAAGACCCATAAAGTAGTCCTTTTAAATCCAGCTTCAAATCTATCTCGTAGATAACATCCTCAGACAGTAAAGTGGCCGTTTCCTCTTCTAAAAACACTTCCACGTAATCTTTATACGCTTGTGAAAGTACTCCTTCTTTCAGCTCTAATAAATTTGCCATCAGAAGAAAAGAAGTTATTATTCTTACCAAGATATTAAAGCGCTTTAGGTTTTCTATCTTGATTCAGATAGTCAATTCTTCACTTTTCCTAAATTACCATTCTCACCCACGCCAGATAAAAATCATAAGATCTTCGTCCCACAGCTACCTTTTTCCCAGGATAACGTCAAATCCAGTCATATCAATAACATAAAACTTCAAAAAATAGCTCTTCTACTGCCCTTTAGTATCAGTAAGCGTAGTGTCTAGGTTAAGGATATCAAAGTAGATTATAGTTTACCCATCCACAAATCCAACTGGCCTCCTAAGGTTCCGAGTCAGCTTCTAACCAGCTTCGAGTAGAAACCTTAAAGACATAAAATTCTTATCTACTCCTATATCAAGCATAGCCGTGACTTCCAGCGCCATCTTTAGAAGCATTACTTTAACTCGAATTAGCATAGCAAAGTTCTTCTAGTCTACCTCACTTCTTAAGCTCGCCACTACTGACCGCAGTCATTGTGGTGTTTTCTTTTTAAAATATTATTCCGTCTCTTTTTCCTTCTTTACTTATATTACATTCAATTTAGGTGGGATTAGTTTACCGTTTGTTATATAAGAAGATTTACAGTCAGGAGCAAGATATCCTTTCTTATTATAATAGAAATAGATAATCTTTGACTTATTCCAATCTCTAGAGAACGTTTTAGATTTCTTATAAAAGCCCTTATAGTCGTTTAGATTAGATATCTAAGCTCGCTTCTAATTTAGCTTCAAGTCAGAGCCTGGTCAGCCCTATCCTCTATAGGTATTGCTAGAGCGATTACTAGAATCATTCTTATTTCTAGCCCTTCTATCTAGCAATTGTTCATGCTTTTTAATTTAGAATAAATGCTAAGCAATAACTACTAAATCCACAATTCTAGAAGGTAATACTCCTATTTTAGTAATATCTAAATAGATTCTAGAAAGTAGCTTAGCCAGGAAGATTCAGTATTTAAAAATATCTTCTCCAAGTGGCCTGACGCTTCCTTCTCTCGCTTTTTTATATATAATAAAGTACCAAGAATAGAACGATTCCAGATCTTGGTTATTAGACTGCGTCAACTTCATAAAAGCAATAATACTATTAATTTTCTAGTTTTAAGATAATTCAATTTAATCCTTAAGCCAGGTTCGGAAGTCATTGAAAGTAAATGTTTCCAAATCAATGTAATTTTTCTTTTCTCGCCACTAGATATAGTAGTCTCTATCAAACCAAACAGCTACAAAACGCACCTTGCTAGCTTTATCAGAATAAGACTATAGACGACTCGCAATATTATTTTCCACATCCTCAATCCATTCTTCGAATTCCCTGATAGATTTGGAAAAAAGTCGCTTGGGATCCAGAATCTTAGTATCATAGATTTCCAGGATTAATTTATCTTTTCTTCTAGTGTCTTTAATATTCTAAAAAAGAAGCTAAAGCATCTCTATAGTTATATTAACCAGTTGGGCTACGGCTTATAACGTTTCTTCGCGAATTATTCCCTACGTCTTCTAAGTACTGGGATCATCAGTCAAGTTATCTACCAATCCTAGAATAGCTTCAGAGTCGTTATCCTCAACCTCAAGGACTGGTCTCGGGTCTTAACCAGGAATCATCACTAGTTCATCACTAATAGGCGAGGTTCTTGTTTGTATAATAACCATCTTATCCAGTTCACTTCAAATCTTTTTACAAGCGGATTATAATTGTAAGGTGGTTGGGTCTAGATAGACTATAACGTGGTTATAAGATCTTACTTAGAACTGACTAGAAGATTACTCACTACCGAGACAAGATGTAGATCAAAAATTAGGATATCAGATTTTAAGAATAATCCGCTTAAGACCTCCTTATCCTTAGAGAAAGACCTCAAGCTTATAAGTACAATTGTAGAAGCGCTACTACTTTCTAATTAGGTTATATAGTGCGAGTATACGGGATGAGTCCTTTATTTATGATGTATCACAATTGAGGTTATTCCCGGACCTGAGGATCTGCAGGATCCTCAGCCAATTGGAACAGATTAGTATGCAGGTCCTCACAGAACGTGCTAAATACGAAGATCTAAAAATAATTTAAGAATATTTTGACTATATATGAGAGGCTATATTAAAATATAGTATCTTACTAGAAGATATTTATAATTTTAATAAAACTAGCTTTATTATAAAACTCTATATAACTATAAAGATTATTACTAGAAATAATTAATATAATAAATTACATCTATTATAGCCTAATAATTAAGAATAGGTAACTATAATTAAAATAATTAATTCTACTAAATAGACTTTATCTTTGTATATAATTTTTAAAGTAATAAAATATATATAAAAAGCCTAGTTTAAGACTCTTTTAATTAATTAAAAAATTAATATTAGTGATAATGAATAAACTATAGATAAAATTAATATAGATTAGCTTTAAAATTATTTTATTCTTTATATAAATAGCTATATAATAAAATAATATTAAATACTAATTTTTAATAGCTATAGAAACTATTTAACTATAAAATTTAACTATATATATATTAAAAATAATATTATTTTAATCTATATATCTCTATATTCCTTTTATCTTTTATAGCCTTTTAATATTAGCTATTTTATAGTTATAAAGCAGAAATATAGATAGTTTATTAAATAGTAGATAAGGCTTAGATTTAATTATATTAATAAAATTAACTTTTTTATTATATTTTTAAAGGTTTATACAATAATATATAAAGCTAAAACTATTTA